>CM076579.1:993425844-993845927 GCA_034641835.2 Pinus albicaulis | reverse complement strand
AAAAAACTAAATCAATTAGAAATGTTAACATGGAAATAAACTGATAACTTGAATTTAATGACATTAATATGGATTTTAACCACACAAGGTAAAGCGACTTACCTCCAAAAGGTTTTTCCTTAATGGAAACCATGCCTGTAATCACATCAAACAAGGCAGAGATGAGAGTGCCTATTGATGTTAAGGAGAAATAAAACGTAGGGATATATTTTGTAAAGCAACCCTTGTAAAAAAAAAATTAATGCAACAATGTACTTGTGGCAATCGAATGGGTGAAACGAAACCCTTGAACTAGTAGCAAGAAGCTATAACAACATTCTTGAAACCTGGGGTTCCCAAAAGAAATGTTTCAGCACTTTAAGGGATGAAATGGTCCATAGATGTTGACTTATCCCTCACAAAATCAAAACGTGGAAAAGCTTAAATGCTAAGAAAGCCATGAGGCAAAGAAATGTGTTTTAAAAACCATGTGAGAGTCTCAGTGGAAATTCCTGAGTCAATTAAACCATACAAAATTAAAAGAAAGAATGCATTCAAATGGACACCGAGACCAAAATCAACTCTGTTCCCATAACTATTGTTTGGAGAAATCATATCGTTTCGATTTAGGAAGAGACATAGTGTATTCACGATTTAATCGAAGTTGGTCTGCCCTCCATTGAAATTATGACTATGTTTATATATCTAATGTATAAGAAGAATGTTTATAGCATGGAATCCAAAAGGTTCCCAAAAATTGCTTCTAACTTTAGCCAAAACCCCCACCTTCACCTCAAGCGCGGGTGGCATAAGGATGCTCAGCCTTGGATGAACCATTTGGGAATTAAGGAGGAGATATGTATGGGAAGCAAAAATAGTGTCAAAGGTACTATTACCTCCAAGTTTAAGGACAAGTTGTGGGAGGATAAGGAGTTGGAGGTAAAAGGAAGCTAAGATATTATAAAGAGGTGATCAACCTCACCCTTGATAACCATAATTATCTCTTTATGTTGACTAGCACTAAGAAGAAAATTAACATCGTTAGGATTAGAACTAATTCTCATGAGTTTTGAAGTGATACTGGGCAGTGGTCTATTCCCAAGACTCCCTTGAACAATAGAATCTGTCAGATTTGTGACACTATGCAGGTGAAATATGAAAAACACTTCCTTTTAGACTGACTGATTCTTACTCACTTCCGATGTCAATTCCATAAGATCCGTCGCACTTCCAATCTTCTTAACTTATGAAGCCAACCCATCTATAGAGATGTTAGAGAGTTTCTCTCCCTTCTCTGTGATAATAGAAACAAGATTTTGAAGAATCGTACTTAGTTTCTTTTTATTTTTCTTTTCTTGAGATTTGATAGGCCGCATTGGTCTTAGTAGATATTAATCTTCATCATCATCATTATATATTTTATTAAAACTTAAAACCTAAAACCAATATTATAACTAAAATTGTGTTAATATTTTTTCAATTGCATGAAAGTGTAAGATATGAATGTCAATGTGAACTATTGTGAATAGAAATTTTTGAAGAAACACATTTTAAAAATAAATGTAATTCATAATGTAACTCATAATATTGTAAAATTTTAATGTAATGAGTTTATTTTAATTTTTTTTGTTTTTTTATTTTTTTCTCTAATTTTTATAAGATGTGAATTTGTATAGTAAATTTTAAATTATGATTTGTAAAAAAATAATTTAAATATAATTTAAATTATGTGATTTAAATATGTAAAGAAGTTAGTGAGGTAAATTGTATTCATTGATATAGTGGCCAGAGAGTACACTGGTCTTTTTAAATTTGCACCATCACATCAAAATTTTTAATTCAGAAAATGAATAAATTGACTAATTCTAATAAGAGGACACATATCAATGTCATTGAAATTACTATTGAATTTAAGAAAAATTAAATAAATAGTGAAAATAAAAATAAATTTATATAAATTTTATATGGAAATAGATAAAACTTAAAATACTTTAAACTAAATAATATTATTGATATTTATATTTACATAAATTAACTAAAAAATATTAAAAAAAAAATCTCTTTATTCAACTATAAACTAATATTAATTTATACAAAAGATAAAATGAATATGATAGGTTTTTTAATTTTTTCCCAAACCGCCAACCCTCAAATTTTGCAAAAATAAATTGAGAAGCTGTGATTGAAGGATTGCTAATTACCTTAACAAAGAACACAATTTCATACATGTTACTTTACCTACTTCTACACTGAAATCCGACAATAGCACAAATTCACGGGTTGGCTACTTTATCCATTTGTATTTAAAAGTTAAAGTTATCTAACGGCCCTTCAAATCACACTCAGCTTACCAAATTTATAGCGGACATATAATTGAGCATAAGCCGGTCAAACCTTTTCGTCCACATTTGTCCGGCCACACAGATTCGTCCTGAGAATCAACGGTCCGTATGTCGGCCTCCTGATCCAATATCAAATACCGGAGATGTCGGCCTCCTGATCCACGTTATATTTGTCAATATCAGACACGTGTGGCATAGTACAAATATATCTGTTCAGATTCAGCTAAAGCAGAGAGGGAAGTAATGTGTTGAGATGAGTATAGGAAAATACCTTGTTATATATGGTATGGAGAACTTTGTTATTGATCGAAAGACGTAGCATTCACAACTTGTAGCCCACATTCTACCAGCGCCACCAGAAGATTGGAGTAGACAATCTGATCTTCGAAATGGATGGACTTTACTTCCACCGTAGGAAATTCTTGAAGCGATCCTTGGAGCCAGGGTTGTTTACTGCAAAATTTCTCGTTTGATGATAATTGCACACTCACAGCCAAAATTTGTTCTTTTCTATTAAAGTTGGCCTTCAATCTATCTCTTTCTCTTGAAATTTTTTCGACACTTTGCTGTAGATGATCAATGTAATAAACAGCTCCAAGCACTTGGTCGGACTCTGCACGTTTTCCCTTCCCATTCATAAAATTGAAACAAAACAGAAAAACGGAAAAACCCTAATGAATACTATTGATGCATTGACCACTGAAAACCCTAGACATGCACCGGAGAAACATACCCGAAGATATTCTTCTGGAAGTAATGATCTCTGCCCTTGAAAATAACATTTTCATGTCCTTCCGCCTCTACTTTTCAATCATTCTCATGTTAAACCTTCTCTCTATCTGGGCAGTGGGAATTAAACTATTGCAAGAACGACGATCTGTTGGGAGACTGGAATTGCATATTGTCCTCATTAAAGAAGGAAGATTCAAAAGATTGTTATGGTCGATTGGAATTCCAGAGTTGTAGATGTTGGCCAAATTGGATCCTTGGGGATGATGGATATTGTAATTTGGGAGATCTTGGCCAGGTTTCGTTGATGGATCTACAAACATGCCATTGTCATGACACGAGAGGAATATTGAATGTAACCCACAAGGAGCACTCATATTTAATAATAAGGGTAAATTTCAAATGAATGTTGCAATTTACAAAGCGTAGGGGAACTTGTAAAGTCAAGAAATCGTTGCGAGCGACTTAATGAAGGAAGGGTTCCGTGATCTTCTGCAAGTAGTTTAGGGTTTGATCAGTTCGAGCTTTCTTTATCTAAAAAAGGCAACTCGATGAACCAAATATTAATATTATAATATTATATTTAGCATAGAAGTTTTTTTTTTTAAATATAAAATAATTTATTTTTAAAGTAGCTTTTTGCAGTTCTCTTTATACTTAAATTGTATAAATTAATTAATAATTAGAAAAAAATTGTGATTCCCAAACTTCCCTACCATACTATTAAACTACATTTTAACACTTTAATTACGTTGTAAGGTGTTATTATTTGAAAACAACTTTCCTATTTGCATCGTGTCATAATTTGAAACCATTAGATTATATGTTAGACGATTAAAAAAATTTGAATCGTTGGATGAAAAAGCAAAGGTAGTTACAAATATTTTATAATGTAGTTATGATAACTCACGAACTCACTCGTTCTTCATTGCACACAGCTTCTCTGATTCTTCATTGTAGGCAGGCTTCTCGCAATCAATTTTTGAAGAAAACATAGAAGTCGATTATGCAGGAAATGGCTACAGAAGGTGTGCCATTTGGCATGGGCAACCCTCTCTTGGACATCTCTGCTGTTGTAGACGAGGAGTTTTTGAACAAATGAGTTCTGACTTGTAAATTTCTAGGTTTTAGGGTTTTTAGATTTTGCAAATACGGGGAATACTAAAATGTTTTAATTGATTTTGTTTCAGATACAATGAGATACAATGTGAAGCTCAACAACGTGATATTGGCAGAGCTGAAGCACTTTCAAATGTAAGTTCTTAGTTTGCTGTCAGTTTTTATAAATTGTAAAGTTAACTCTCTCTCTAAATAAAATTGGCACTTACATTGCGCTAAATGAATGAGCTTCTTGGTTGAGGTTGCTTGAGCTGTAGATGTGCCCTACACTGAATTTACCTAGTGTTTCTGATCTTACTTGATTGAGCAGAGTATTATTTAGGCCAAAGTACTCCATTAAGTCTCGAACCCAATGTGCAAAATAGTGTTTGGAATTTAGGGGTGTAAATCTGAATGAGATGGCTGTAACTTTAAACTTGGGTGAAATAAGGTCAGAAATTGAAGGCAGCATAATGGAAGCCAAGTTTGATAGTAGACATTTATGGTTGTCAACTCTGTATTCTCAGGATATGCAGGCCACAAAGAAGCTACAGATTTCATGTTTAGCCAGTCAAATTGTACTTGCAAATTTGAGCATGATAAAACTTTAACATTTTACAACTGTTGGCATCTAAATGTAGCACTCTCTATTGGAGAGGTAGCCATATTTGAAATTTTTGAAGTTGGAAGTCAGTAAGAATTTGAGGGAATAGGTTGCCATCTGAGCATATTATTCAGCCAAGTAGATGGGAGGCAAAGAATATATTGAGAAGATGATGAGATGAAGTCTTCCTTGAAAACTTTCTTAAGAATGTACTTTACAGATTTGATGCAGACTTTTCTCTTGCTTCTTTTTTCCTTTTGCAAATTCTTTGACTAGTGCAGTGATGTACTATATTTTCCATTGCAGTATTTGTACAATTATACACTTCTGTTCCATTGCAATATTAGTAGTGCTCTTTGAGTGCATTTCATCCTTTAATTGCTGTATCATTAACAAGAAGCCCAGTGTAATACTTTTCCAATGGAAATGCCATTTCCTCTTGGAATTCGTTCTTTTCATTGGAAAGGAGAGAAGATTTAAATGGTAAGTTCTATCTATCAGTGGAAACTGAAAATATTCATTAAAAACATCCTGTAGAATTTATGAAAGGCAAGAAGCCAAAATTTATGATGTTTGTTAAATCATATTTTTTTTTTTATATAAACAACTTCAAGAAGTCCAAATTTGTAAATTCAATGAAATTCATTTATTTTGACATGTCATTACTTTTGTTTTTTGGAAGTGCTTTAAGGAACAATTCCCAAATGCTGCTGCCCTGTTCGGAGCAAACTTCGTTTTTCCAAGGCGCTATGGGCCAGGTCATGTCCTGTAAGTATATCTGATAAAAGTTATGAATAACCATGGGAAGGAAAATTTCATGTTTATCCTGTCAAATTGTACTTGCAAATTTGAGCATCATAAAAACTGTAACATTTTACAATTGTTGGCATTTAAATGCAGCACTCTCTATTGGAGAGGTTTCCATATTTGAAGTTTCTAAAGTTGCAAGTCTGTAAGAATCTGAGGGAATAGGTTGCCATATAGTCTGAGCATATTATTCAGCCAAGTAGATGGGTGGAAAATCATAAATTGAGAAGATGATGGGATGGAAATATTCCTTGAAAACTTGCTTAAGAGTGTACTTTACAAATTTGATGCAGACTTGTCTCTTGATTCATTCTTCCTTTTGCAAATTCTTTGACTAGTGCAGTGATGTACTATATTTTCCATTGAAATATTTGTACAGTTATACACTTATGTTCAATTACAATATTAGTAGTGCTCTTTCAGTGCATTTGATCCTTTAATTGTTGTACTAGTAACAAGAAGCCTAGTGTAATACTTTCCCAATGGAAATGCCTTTCGTCTTGGAAATCCTTTTTTTCGTTGGAAAGGAGAGAAGATTTAAATGGTAAGTTCTATTTACTACTTTTCCAATGGAAATTCCATTGCGTCTTGGAATTCATTTTT
This sequence comes from Pinus albicaulis, assembly GCA_034641835.2. Taxonomy (NCBI): domain Eukaryota; kingdom Viridiplantae; phylum Streptophyta; class Pinopsida; order Pinales; family Pinaceae; genus Pinus; species Pinus albicaulis. The sequence continues at coordinate 993,839,765 of CM076579.1, read as the reverse complement.
TTCATTGGAAAGGAGAGAAGATTTAAATGGTAAGTTCTATTTACCAGTGGAAATTGAAAATATTCATCAAAAACACCCTGTAGAATTTATGAATGGCAAGAAGCCAAAATTTATGATGTTTGTTAAATCAAATTTTTTTTATATAAAAAACTTCAAGAATTGAGCATCATAAAACTGTAACATTTTACAATTGTTGGCATTTAAATGCAGCACTCTTTGTTGGAGAGGTTGCCATATTTGAAGTTTCTGAAGTTGCAAGTCAATAAGAATTTGAGGGAATAGGTTGCCATTTGAGCATATTATTCAACCAAGTAGATGGGAGGCAAAGCATAAATTGAGAAGATGATGAGATGGAAATCTTCCTTGAAAAATTTCTTAAGAATGTACTTTACAGATTTGATGTAGACTTGTCTCTTGCTTCTTTTTTCCTTTTGCAAATTCTTTGACTAGTGCAGTGATGTACTATATTTTCCATTGCAGTATTTGTACAATTATACACTTCTGTTCCATTGCAATATTAGTAGTGCTCTTTGAGTGCATTTCATCCTTTAATTGCTGTATCATTAACAAGAAGCCCAGTGTAATACTTTTCCAATGGAAATGCCATTTCCTCTTGGAATTCGTTCTTTTCATTGGAAAGGAGAGAAGATTTAAATGGTAAGTTCTATTTACCAGTGGAAATTGAAAATATTCATCAAAAGCACCCTATAGAATTTATGAATGGCAAAAAGCCAAAATTTATGATGTTTATTAAATCATTTTTTTTATATAAACAACTTCAAGAAGTCCAAATTTGTAAATTCAATGAAATTTCATTTATTCTGACATGTCATTACTTTTTTTTTGAAGTGATTTAAGGAAAAATTCCCAAAGGCTGCTGCCCTGTTCGGAGAAAACTTCCTTCTGCTAAGAAGCTACGGGCCAAGTCATGTCCTGTAAGTATATGTGATAAAATTTATGAATAACCATGGGAAGGAAAATTTCATGTTTAGCCTGTCAAATTGTACTTGCAAATTTGAGCATCATAAAAACTGTAACATTTTACAACTGTTGGCATTTAAATGTAGCACTCTCTGTTGGAGAGGTTGCCATATTAGAAGTTTCTGAAGTTGGAAGTCTGTAAGAATTTGAGGGAATAGGTTGCCATCTAGTCTTAGAATATTATTCAGCCAAGTAGATGGTGGAAAAGCATAAATTGAGAAGATGATGGGATGGAAATATTCCTTGAAAACTTGCTTAAGAATGTACTTTACAGATTTGATGCAGACTTGTCTCTTGATTTGTTCTTTCTTTTGCAAATTATTTGACTAGTGCAGTTATGTACTATATTTTCCATCGCAGTATTTGTACAGTTATACACTTTTGTTCCATTGCAATATTAGTAGTGCTCTTTCAGTGCATTTCATCCTTTAATTGTTGTATCAGTAACAAGAAGCCCAGTGTAATACTTTTCCAATGGAAATGCTTTTCGTCTTGTAATTCGTTTTTTAGTTGGAAAGGAGAGAAGATTTAAATGGTAAGTTCTATTTCCAACTTTTTCAATGGAAATGCCATTCCGTCTTGGAATTTGTTTTTTTCGTTGGAAAGGAGAGAAGATTTAAATGGTAAGTTCTATTTACCAGTGAAAACTGAAAATATTCATCAAAAACACCCTGTAGAATTTATGAATGGAAAGAAGCCAAAATTTATGATGTTTGTTAAATCAAATATTTTATATATAAACTATTTCAAGAAGTTCAAATTTATAAATTCAGTGAAATTTCATTTATTCTGACATGTCATTACTTTGGTTTAAGAGAAAGATGTTTAAGTTTAATATTTGTTTTCTGTATTGAAATAGAAGTTGAAAATATTTACTATGACATCAGAACTAGACTTTCTCCCAATCTAAGTGCCTTCTACCAAAATTTAAAGATACAGTGTACCTCAACGTTGAATAGATTCTCATCCCAAAGTTCTAAAACATAAAACATTTTTAATATGATAGCCTTGTGAATTACAACGCAAGCACAAGATCTTGTGTAAATATCTGAGCTCTTTCCCCTTCCATAATTAAGCTTTCAATTTTACCCTTCATGCAACACACATTACAAACCTGCTTCCCAACTTAGACCTTCCTTTTGATTCCAAAGCACATTTGATGTCTTATTGAGGGATTATATCCCTTTGATTTTCCTATGTTCGTTGAACCTTGAGCTAGAAAACTAATTCCTCTTATACATGGAATGTTTTCTCCGAGGTCTTGTTTAAGGTCATTGTAACATTATCGAATTAATTTTCTCATCTAAAATTATTACAGAGTTTATGTTCTTCGAGCCTTTTATTTCCATGGAATTCAATCTGAACTCGGAAAATCAGATTCCCCTTTGATAAGGAGTAAATTTTATCCTGTCAGGATTGTTTAAGGTCATTGTGAGATTGTTAAATTTCATTCTCTCAACGATTGTTCCTTCCAAATATTGAGTCATGTAATTTTAAGTTTATTCCAAAAATAACTTTTTGTACATGTCCTGTAAGGATATATGTGATAAGAGTTATGAATAACCATGAGAAGAAAAAATTTGTTAACACTATTCTGTAAGTTTTAGGATTTCTAGTTAATGATTTTAAGATTTACAAGTTGATAATTTAACAAAGTTAGAGCACCCTGGAATGGAGAATTGGAAAACCTTATTTTTTTTAAATATTTTTTTTAAAATTAAATTCAATTAAAATATATAACTATTTAACTTAAATGATAAATATTAATTAAACTAATATATATAGCTTTTTAGTAAATTTAATCTCCCAAATCCAGCAAACACCATTTTGTTATGCTTCAAATTCTTCCAGACTGAAAGCTCTACGAAAAAATGAAAGCAGTAGCCGAAACAAAGAATATGTTTTTTTTTTCCCTCTTTGAGTATTTGATTTATTGAGTTGAAGAGATAATAAATTCTAGTTTAAATTTTTTTAATTTACATTTATGTTAGATAAATTGTACTTAATACATTTGAAATATTTTATTTGAGTTACATTCTCATTTTATGCTGGTTTTGGAGGATTATTAATCACCAAAGGATTTAGACCCCTCAATTTTCTATTTCAATATATATAACAATTTTTTTATATATGTGAACAAATTATGTTGGTTTACATATATGTTTTCACCTGGAATTGCCTATTTCAATGTCTATAAGAAAAATTTCTGGTTGATAACTCTTATCGTTAATATCTTTGAAACTTTCACTACCTGCAAAATTTGCTTTTCATTCCTTCTGATGTGTTCTTATCTGCAACACCTTATTTCTTCTAGGCTACTCTTTTCTATGTTATTTTTTTACAGCATTTCTTTTGCAACATATGGTGCAATTGCTAGTTATATTTCTATAAAAAAATGTAGTAGCGCACTTGTCTACCCTACCCTTCTATTGATTTTATATAAATATATGTTGGATTCCGCTGGCTGTAGGATGCTCTCTGGCCCCTGGCTGAGCAAATGGTAGACAACCCGCGAGTCTCTGATCATTTCCACTTCTCGGATGAGGTTGTGCCACGACAGTTGAAATAGGCGCAAATTTTCAAAATACTCAATCCAACCTGGCTGAGTAAATGGTGAACAACGGGTGAGTTTGTGATCATTTCCAGTAATCGGCTCAGGTTGCGCCACGACAATGAAATACGCGCAAATTTCCAAAAATATTTTATCGAACTATAATATTAAACGCAATCTCCCATCTAGCTATTCTTTGTAGCCATATGCCATGACTATTCCCGTACTATTTCTTTACTGGTTTCTATTCTCATGATCAGATTTCCAAAGTCGTATTAAAAAGATTCACTTATCGAAGACGGTCACTAGGCGGGCCAATCTGAATGAAGCTCCCCGTCATCTTGAAAATATGTCGTGCTAGTCCACATTTTACAATGACTCCTCGAGAAGGAGAAGGCTGCCAGGCTTCTTCCAAATCTTGGTGTAACTATCCTCAACAATGCCGAAACAATAGAGTTTGAACGTTTATTTTAAATAATCCTTATATTTTAGGAATCAATAAAGTACAGCAAAGTCTAAACAATTGAAGAATATCATAATTTAAGAGCATAGTCTAATTCTTCCATTTTTTTTAAGATAGTTTTTCTTTCTGTTTTGGCGTAGATTTCGTATTAAATTTGATTTTGAGTTTTGTAAGAAATTTGATCTTGATTGGTTAAAATAATAAATTTGAGTGGTATAATCTATATTATATTATTCAAGTATTATAATATTTTTTTAAAATGTTAAATTTATTTATTAATTTAAAAATATATTTTAAATAATAAAAAATTATAATCTAATTCATAAGTTTAATTTTAAAAATTGATATTAATTAAATTATATTTTATTTAACTATTAATAAAAATATTATCTTATTAAAATTGTATTTCAATTTTTATTTTTCTTGCAAAATGTCATCTACAAGACTAAATTCATGATCATTCAATCCAAAAATATCACTCATGGTAGTTTCATTTATACTAACGAGTGCTTAGAGTAGGTTTCTTCTTTTAAAGATTTGGGTATTGACTTTCCTCATCAACTCAACTAGAATTATAGCATCGAGAAAATGATTATTGGACGATGGAAATCTTATTATGAGTTTGAAAACAATTGTAAGCCGATTGATCTTTGCATTTGGAGTAAAAAGAGGTTCCTCTTTGAATGTCCCATCACCCGTGATGTCTTATACATATGTGAGGTTTGGGGTTGGAGTATATGCAGAGAGTCATGGAGGAGGATTGAGATGATTCCAAAGCAATTCATAACCTACAACCTTCAGATCAAGGGAAATACTCCCTATCATATCTTCTTGATCAAAATTGGTCTATCACCCATTGAAAGTACGACTGTGTTCAGATATCTTATGTATATGAAGAAGCTTCACAACATGGAATCCAGAAGGCTCCCAAAAATTGCTTCTAACATTAGTCAAAACCCCCACCTTCCCCTCAATCATAGGTGGCATAAGGATGCCTAGTCTTGGCTCAACGATTGGGGAATTAAGGAGGAGATCAGTATGGGAAGCAGAGATAGTATCAAAGTTACTATTAGAGATAGTATCAAAGTTACTATTACCTCTAAGTTTAAGGACACGTTGTGGGAGGATAAGGAGTTGGAGGGTAAAAGGAAGCTAAGATACTATAAGGAGGTGATCAACCACACCCTTGATAATAAGAATTATCTCTCTGTGTTTACGAGAATTAAGAAAAAAATGAATATTGCTAGGATAAGGACTAATTCTCATGAGCTTCGAAGTGAGATCGGGTGAAGGTCTATTCCCAAGACTCCCTGGAATGATATAATTTGTCAGATTTGTGATACTAAGAAGGTGGAAGATGAAAAGAAATTCCTTTTAGAGTGCCCTACTATTACTAGCATCCACTCTCAATTCCGTAACATCTGCCACACTTCTAATCTTGTTGACTTATTAAGTCAACCCATTTATAACGATCTTGGAACACTTCTTTCCCTTGGAAGACTTATTTCTCTTCTCGCTGATCACAGAACAAGATTTTGAAGAATCACACTTAAATACTTTTTATTTTTTTGGTCCTAGTAGATGTTAATCATCATCATCAACATCATATAAACAATAATATTATACAAAATTTTGACTCTATAAAATAATATTATACAAAATTTTCTTCATATAAATAGTAAAAAAATAAATAATTCCAAATATACTTACTATTAAAAAAACTTAATATATTTACACAAGAAGTTTTTTTTGAAAAATAATTTAGTTATATAGACTTTATTTCGATGAAAAATAATTTCACTATGAAAAGGAATTTCAGTATATAGAATTTGTTAAGATGAAATGGAATGAATCGATATAGAATTCCAATATTTATAAAGTAATAGGTGAATAGATTAATGCCAATCTGAATGATATCAATTTGTGATTTCTCGTGCAACATTAAAATATTAGCTATATTTATAAATTTTGAACGAAAAACATTAAAAAGTTAATTAATTAATTTAATTATTATTTATTATTTATTTAACATATAATTATGGACAATTTATTTAAATTTTTAACAAATATATAATTTTTAAAATATAAATATATTTCATTATAATTAAAATATTAATATATTTGTTTTCAATTTTTAAAAATAAATTTTAAAATATCCATATTCAAATTTTATATTTTATCAAATCAAATTTGTTATTAAATTTCTTAAACAATATTACGATCATACTAAATATAACATGAGTTTTAAAAATACATATATATTAATTTTCATTACATAGTTATCCCTTTTCAATTAAATTTTTTATTTCTTTTCAAAAAAATATAAATTATATTTGTTAGATATCGTTGACATAGAATGTGAATGTGCTAATATACAAGTTAGATTCAACATATGAACATTAACACTACAACACAAAAGGGGGTTTTAAAACAATATTTGAGACATTTTTTGAATAAATTATCTTAAGTTGAGACAAAAGAAAAATGTGTGATGTCTTAAATGTTTTTTTTAAATGAGTGCCTCAAATTGTTTTCTTAAAAAAATGTATCTATAAAGACAATATATAACTCAAACATTATTGTCTCTTAAGAGAAAAATTCATTTGTGTCTCTAGAGACACAATAGTTGGGAATAAGGACATATTGTCTTTATAGGGACAATATGTTTTTAATCCTAGGTATCGTGTCTCTAGAGACAATACCAAATTATATTAAAGTGAATATAATATTACTTTAGTTTTCAAAAGGAAAGAAAGAATGCCTTAAAATATCTCGCCATTGAAATAAATCAGCATAAAAATTATTTAATTAAGAATAAACTAACATAACATTGATTAACTCATGTTAGAGCACAATGGACTCGAACCACCAACCTCCTGCTTATAAGGTAGTTTTTCTTCCATTGAGATTGCACCCTTTAAATAATTATGTGAAGAGTTATGGCAGTCTCATATATTGCATATATAGAGAAAATGATTTTAAAAAAATATATCCACACATAATCGCATAATTTTTGTAAAAAATATAATCATACAATCCCTATTTTTGCCTTGATAAAAAATAAAACAATGGAGTTAGATCAATGTCACACCCATTTATCATGACATACACAACAAAATCTTATTTCGATGTTCATAAATTTTGCTTCAAATGGTAGTCAAAACCATGTTAAGTCACAAAACATCAGTAGAAAAGGTCAATGAAAAATTCAGTCCTTTTACAGTAAACTATTCATTTTTCTTGACATTACTTGTATGTTGTTGTGTGTGAAAATATCTGAGAAAAGGGTTATTGTAGATTATCACTACTGGCCCAACTTCGTTAATGTAATATTTTCAATTTAGAAAATATCGTTTTATGTGCATGATTTACTTCTTCAGAATTTTTTTTTTTGTTTATGTATTATATCATAGATTGTGTTTCATTGGAACATAAAATTAAATTTTTCTTTGAATATTATTTTCTTAAAGTTTGTTTTAATCACCCTTATGGTTCATTTATGTAATATCCCTATTTTTACTGCTCAATCTTAAAGGTTGAGTGGACATAAAGGAAAACAATTATTGAGGACATATTTTATATTTTTAAATATATAAATATGGAATTTGAATTATTGTGCAAAGAATAGAGTATAAATGGAGACTAGGATTTAAAATCCATGAGGACGGATAAGATTCCAAAGAATTTCCCAGATTTTCCAAAAATTCTTGGAGAAAATAAATTAAATTTAAAATATTAGATTGGAGATAAAAATCTAAAATATACCTCAGTAAAGTAGAAATTTACTGGGAAGTGGTGAAATAAAACTAGAAAGAGGAAAAATCTAGTTTTAAATTACTTTTGTGGAAAAAACAAAAGGAAAGACTAGGAAAAAAAGAAAAAAACACCGTGATTATGAAAACATGCTGAAGGGAAAGAAAACTTAAATAAGCCATTACTCCGTAGACAAGAGGTTTTCTACAATTTGGAGGAATTGGTCTCTGCGCTGTGGAGAGAAAGCTCAAAGTTGGGTGGAGAATAGTCTTACCAATTTTTTTTTTTTTTTTCTGAATATGGCTACTTCTATATTGATACAAAAATAATATTACATGGAGGCCATAGCCTCGAGAATTCCAGCCCATTGCTGAGGCATTCTATCTTTACCAGCTGGTAATTGATCATCAAAACAATTAGGAGAGAGCCCAGAAGAGCTTTGAAGAGCAGTGATACTATCTGTTCCTATCAAGTGACTGACAACTGTAACTGTAACTATAACATGAACAGAACTTGACAATATGACTCCTGTGGAGTGAGCCAGAGTGGCTTGATTTTTACAATTTCGAGCCATAGCAAAAACAAAAATGACAATTCTAGAACCTGTGATTAGTGCAAGACCATGGACATAATGCAGAATATAACTCCCACGCAGGGGAGACCGACCATAAAGAAGAAGAGAGACCAAAAGAACAGTAGCAGAATTAAGCAGATGCATAAAACTGTAGATGAACACCTTCAGGCCGATGAAAACCAAAACACAGGCGCGCGAACCTGGAACCACGTTACTGAGCAGAGGGAGGATCTTCCTCGACAATGAGGCAGGAATATTTGTAAGGATCCTCATCTTCAGGAGGAGGATCAACCTTGCGCTCTAGACCGCCATCAATTGGAGCCGAAGGATTCGCCTAAGCACCCAAGTTGGCCTCATTGCCCGAAGAGACATTCTTCCCAATATCCGCCTGGGGCATGCTGTGCTTTGTCTCCGTTAAGGTCTCCCGAGCAGCCTCAGTGGTGGCGCGAACCTGGTCCGAAGAAATCTGATCTAAGGGGGCAGCCCGAAGGTCTATGGTCACCGTAGCAAGGAGAGGGGTGTTGTCAATGCTGCAGAGGAAATAAAAACGGGCATGGTGAGAACGAGCCCTGGATGAAAAATGAAAATGCCCAGCGGGATTGAAATGATTCCGACCCCTTCCTCGACCTCTTCGCAGAGCTGGAAGACGGACAGGTCTGAATTCAAAAGAATATGACGAGGAATCGGAGTTGGAGGGAGAGGAACGGTTGATGGCACGCCCAATGGCTCCCCCACACCTGCAACGCATTCTCGGGCGTAAGCGGGGCATGGTTTGATGGTCAGAGGGAACAGTAAGAGCAGGATGAGCTTGCTGGCGACCAGAATCGAAGACAGACGTGCGCAGAAGAAAGCAAGAGGCACAGTTGGAGATATGAAGGCCGGGCAGAATTTCCATACAGCAATTTAAAACACAGCGTGACCCAGTGCTGGTGCGTGAGCTGCGCTCAGCCACAGCAGGGATGCAACAGATGCTGAGGGGAAGAACAAACACGAAATTGCCAGAGTTCGTCATCGCTAATGTAGAAATGCGCTGGTTTCGGGGAGAGAGCTCCCATAAATTTGCATTGAATTGCCGGACTGTATCATTTAAGGGCCAAAGCACGCGAGGATGGGTGGCGGTGGTGGTGAGCCACGCGCCAACCCACCTGACCACCTGCCCCTCATTAATCACTGAGACCACCCGCATCCGGGAATAGTCTTACCAAAATTGGTATGCACAAAATAATTCAATTCCAGTGTTACAGAAAGTTTTAATTTATATGTTTGTATGAAAGTATGATTTAATTTAAATAGATGGAAGTGTGGATGAAAGTTAATTTTATGCATGATTAAATTTTGTATAAAATTTATTCAGATAGTCTGTTGTATTTAACAGATAAAAACTTTAGAAATTATAGTTGATCTGTATGGTCACATAGAAAATTATAATTTAATAAACCAACTCTCAGAATGTCTAAAGCTTAGTCATAGGTTTAAATATGAGGTTCAATTGTAAAACTTAATTCTATATACACATAGAACATAGATAAATACATGCCAGAGAATTTAAACTTAGTGTATTTATGAGTTGTGCAATAACAACATTTAATAGGAAAATTTATACAAAAAGAGAAAAATTCCTTTATCTTGGTAAACATGATGATGTAAACTCCAAGTAAGATCTACTACTATAATATAGCTAGAAGATTTTGGGTATACATAAATTATTGCATTAGCTCATAAATTTCCCAAAGTTAGATAACAAAAAGTATATGCAATAAAGAAATGTAACTCAAAACTTTGAAGATAAATACACTCTATCATACTGCAATAATTTAAATCATGATATTATTCTATATATAGATTACAATTTAATTCTTTCATAAATTATAGACAGATTCCATTGTCCAGACTAAATACTTACAAGAAAATTATCAAATTGAACCTAGTTCAGAATTCAAGAGGATGAATTCTTCAAAGAGACATGGACCAACCTGTGTAGAAGAAAAAAAATTCTATTGTCAATGAATGACACAATGAATTGCCCAAAATTTACAGTATTATAAATTAAATTGTCAGACTGTGCATGGTAGAAAATGGAGTACCTGCACATACAATTATACACATTACTTAGTAAGTGTATAAATATCCTTAAATTTATGGAAATTAATTAATAAATAAATATTTAAAAAGGGTAGGTAATTATAGAAAAAATTACCTTACTCTTATATGTTAAAAGCGACAGAAACCCTGCACATCAACATGATTAAAATTCTTAAGTACCAGAATTTAATTAAATAGAGGAGAAAAAGGAAATTAAACTCATGAGACAAAAAGTGCACTACCTTTAATCTTGTTGACATAGTGCGTATGAAGAAATCTGCGAATATGGGAATAATTGAATAATTGTTCCTGTACAATTTAGGATTTTATTAATTTGAAGAAATTAATAAAATTCTAAAATAAATACACATTATTCTCAATTTGACAGATAAGTGTAAATATGAGAATCTCATACAGAACATAAATCTGTAATACAGTACTGTTAAATTCCATATAAAAATTTCTAAGTAAAATAGAAGACTAACTTCATGAACAAACTTTTGTTATGAGGAATATTACAGAGACAAAGTACTCGAAAATTCTACTCAGGGAACAAGACTCTCAAAGTAAACAAAAAAAATGAATTTACTTCAGACAAAGATATAAGAAAATTTTGAAATTGGAAAATATGCACATAGTCACAAAAAATACATAAATGAAATGTCTCTAAAACTATTACAACTCTCAGTAATAGTTACGTTGGAGAGAAATCACAATCGATTTGAAAATTAATGAAAAAAATTTAATAAATGTACAAGAAGGTTGTTAGGATAATCAAATGAAAATTGATTATGTATACCATGGAATATTAAAACAACCAAGCTCAATGCTAGTTCCTCAAATAAAATTGGGGAACAATTTAAGTGAATAAATGAAAATTTCATTTAACGAAAAACCCATAAATCAATTCAAATAAAACGTGTAAACCAATATTATTTGGGAGCTCAGGTATCTTAAAAAATACACTGATAACATTTCTAGAGAACTTGTACTCATGAGAGGCATGTTGATGTCACCAAGAATAAAGGAAAACGAATTTCGGTAGAAACTACCAAAATCACTTATTGGAGAAAAATGAGTGTAACTACCAGCATAAGCTTGCAAAATATTGTGAAAATAATGAAATACATGCTGGAATAGACCCTGGACTACGTCATTACACAAAGGAGGACATCGTATGGGAATAATGAATTTAACAAACAACTGAGAGAGAAATGACATATTACATACAAAATCTAATTTCCTACTAATTCTGCAAGTAAACGAGAGAAAATAGATAAATAGGAATAATGTTGTTTCAGTTGTTACCATAAAATGAATTTAAAAGCAGTATCCCAACAAGGACTGCATTAAAGGTTTGAAATTATTACCTATTACTGGAAACAAAGGAGATTACCTCATAAACTCAGGACTCGTTGAAGGAATAAAGTTTAAAAATTCCCGAGAAAATAAAAACCCTCCAACCAAAAGGAAAAATCTTAGTTGCATAGGATACAAATAAGAAGGATATAGATTGAATGGTAAATAAAACAAATATGACACATGTATCAATTGTAAAAGCTTTAATAACAAAATCGTATTCTATGCTACATTACTTGAAGTAGACGTGAATGAATTTGATAATGAAACCTTACTGTCGAACAATAGACTTTGTGCGTGGTGATGCTGGCAGATTAGGATGGACGAAATGGAAAAATCCAAAAATGAGGGTTTCATGGAAAACCAAAGCTGAAGAGCCAACATTCCCAAAATGAAAATGAGGAATGGGAGTATGATTTACTTTGTGAATTAATCCAGGACAGATATATGACCCCATCGTGACTGTTAACATGGCATAAATCTAAGCTAGGAGAGGAGAGAAAAGTCTTCGGAACCATCTGATTACATTAATCACTGTAGTATAATCATAAATATTAAACTCTAGAAAGGATAAACGATTAAAATCCTTTGACCTGGAGATCCACAGATAATAAGTCTGAATCTCCAAATAAATTAATGCATATAGTCACATTATAATTGAAACTGGAGCATTGAAAAGTTACATATGAAATATGTAATATATGTATGAAATCAAGAAGATACAAAACGATTGATATAACGAAAATCAATTCGTATTAATGGTGGAAGTGCGAAAAAGTTATAAAACTTATATATAATGCTTCTCCTTCTAAATTCATACTTATTAAGGTTTGAATGGTGGCATACATTCCAATTATACGATGAGCGAAGTATAGAAAGGAATGATGCATGAATTTTATATGGTACATTATATACATTATTCAATCCTTTAAAATGGGTTTTGAATACAACTTTATGTTAAAAAAAAAAAGTATACGTATGAAATGAGGAAATTTGATAGTATAACAATGCTAACTCATATGAGTATTAATATTGACATATATAGTGTTAGGTCACTCTATAATAAGTAATTTTATCAATTTATTAAAGTAGGTTTAGAATACTATAAAAATGTTAATATATAATTAAAAAGGTAACATTACCACATTATACTACAAAGTGTATAAAACATTATAAAGACATTATAAAGATAGTTATAGTAGAACAAGTTGGTGACAAATTTTCGTCAAGTACAGTCACAAAGGAAAATGAGTTATGAATTTGATAATAAGGACAAGGATCCTAAATATCAGAAAAATGTTATACCTAAATTCATAAGTTGGGAAGGAAATCATAAGAACATAAATATAATGAAAGAGTTTCATCGAATAGTGACGAACTACTTTAATTTCATTGACGACCAATTAATAATTATGTTATAATTAGAAAAAAAAATTGTGGTAAGTGGAGTTGTTACAAATGGTATCGAAGCCCATGTTAAAACACTGGGCATATATGTGTCCTCACACAGGAAATTGAAAATCCAAAAGAAAAATTGATGCTGTAAAATTATTTAAATTGAAAATTTTTTACACTAATTTAATTTATGTGTATAGTGATTTAGAGCAGAAAAGTACAGATGTCATTATGAGCGATGGGGGAGGGGTGTATGTAGATCTTGGTGGATGAGGGAAATTCAGCAGATAAAAATGATCAGTTTTTGGATATGTTCAGGGAGATGCAACAAGAATTGATTCATCTGAGAACCAAAAATGAATGATTGCTACAATCCACTGAAAAGAAAGACATGTTTATTAAGGAATTAATCTCAAGGTCTAGTCAGGAAAGTGAAGACCATAGAAGAAAGAGTAAAGAAGCTAAAACCATGTCAGAAGGATCTAAGGATGGTGAAGCAGCTGGACAACAGTTGTAATGCCCCCAGTTTATATTATTTTATTAGATATTTGTATAAGTCATAAAGGGTACAGTGGACCCCAAAGGAAAACAATTGTGTGGATTTATTTTATTATTTTAATTTAATAAAATAAAATGGAAATTAATTGTGCAAAGACTAGATTATGATTAGAGATCTGCAAAACAAATCCATGAGGATGGATAAGGTTCATAAGACTTTCCCAAGTTCTCCAAAAATCCTTGAAGGAAATAAATTAAATATTAAAAAATAGGTTGGAGATAAAAATCTATAAATCTACCCCAGTAAAGAGGAAATTACTAGGAAGAGGTGGAACAAAGCTAGAAAGAGGAAAATCTAGTTTTAAAGTACTTTTTTGGAAGAAACAAAAGGAAATCCTAGGCACAAAGGAAAGCAACATCTTGATTTAACTGGACCCAGTTAAGGGAAATAGGCTGATGGGGAAGCAAGCTTAAATAAGTAGATTCAGGATAGATAAGGGGTTTTCTATTGATGAAGAAATTGATCTCTACTCGGCGGGAGCTGTGGAGAAAGAGCTCAAAGTTTAGGTGGAACCTAGTCTACCTTAAGTGGTATGCACCAGTTAATATCATTTTAACTTAGCATCTAGTATTGTTATGATTATGCTAATGAATTAAGATAGAAGAGATAAATGAAATTGTTTAAACATGGGCATTAGTAGATATTGTGCAATTAATATTCAGTATAAATCATGGGTGAAGTCTGTACATTGAACAAACCAAATATAGAAATTATAGTCTGTTTCGTATTGTTATACACACATTAATATGAAGAGTACCAACTCTCAGAATGTCTAAACCTGGTTGAAGGCTTAGATCTGAGGTTAGGTCTGTCACATCTCCCTCTACACCAACATCTTTTTTTTTTTTTTTTTTTTCTGATGTTATTAAATTTTATGACTCATTTACCTTCTCTACCTATTACTCTTCAATTCAAGAACTAGCCTATGCTATTATCCTAAGTTCACAATGGAACATATTAACAAAACTTGTATATTTCTACTATACAACGAAATCATCTGAATTCTCTCAAAATGTGAAAATTTTAAATCCATTATTAAGGCTCACCTACCTTTGCACTTCACTATGTAAGATAGCTCCTTGTTAATTGAAAATAACTTATTAAATTACTTTTCCCCCCAGTAATAAGGTCGAGGCCATCGCCTTAACCAATCGATGGGTTCATTCAGCATTGTCGGAACACACATCGTATGTACATAGGGGTTTCGGTCGCCATTGTGGTAATTTATTTCAAGGGTTATTTTTCGTTTTATGCGATTTGATATACAACTAACGTCATACTTATGAACATCATCTAGATTTAATTCAACGTCCTATCTGCCCCAATTTCTACATGTATACATATTTTATTTGTTCCGCTGACTTACATCAGACTATCAAATGAACTGGAATCTCATTTTATCAGTACACGAATTTAAAGATAGGGTTTTGGTTTTCTACTTCCCTGTGGCGGAATTAAGACTTGGCTCGTACATAGGCCTGAGGATTCAGGCTTGGTGATCCTCAAGGCGCCACGATGGTCCTTGGGGCCGTCGTTTGGCCTTCATCATTAATTAATCGATTTTCGCGTGGAAACCATACACCGGTCACGCG
This sequence comes from Pinus albicaulis, assembly GCA_034641835.2. Lineage (NCBI taxonomy): Eukaryota > Viridiplantae > Streptophyta > Pinopsida > Pinales > Pinaceae > Pinus > Pinus albicaulis. Next base: position 993,824,456 of record CM076579.1, on the reverse strand, counting down.
AGTGAAATAAATCTACAGTCCTGCATGATCGAGTTTGGGGTATTCGACTGCTGGTGATAACGTAAAGTCCCATTTGTTTATCTCTCCCATGTGTACTAGATGAGCTGTGGTTCGAGGTTTCCAGGGTTCATAGGGATTCACTCGAGCTGGCTCTACTGACAGATGGATGGTGATAAAACTTGTGCGCTCTTAGGGTTCCTCTGAGGTGTTTTACATAAGTTCGGTTTATTCCCGTCCTTCTCAGTTCTCACATCTATGGAGGAGGTTTTTTCTTTCGTGGGACTTTACGGCCAATATCAGTCTTGTAAATCAATACTTCTGGTATGAGTATCCGATAGTTCGATATCTGCTTCTACTGGTCCAATTTCCGAACCCCTGTGGGAGCCTTTACGATTGGGGTAAGTTGAATATTTCATTGAGAAAAAAAGTATTTGACAGCTTGCTGAAATATATATATGTATATATAGCTGATTTTATTTGTGGCTATTTGGTTTATGCTCAGATTTCTGTTTTCCTTTCCGCTCATTTCAGACGGTCGTTATCATAAGGGAAGCGCTATAGGTATGGCATACTTCTCGTTCGAAAACTTGCATGTATCTTTGTCTTATTCTGGTTCCTTATGGTCTTATTCGAATTTTTCCCTACTCTTTCATTTCCAGAACGAAAATGCTGATAGGGTCTGCAATCAACTGCAAATAACGAAGCCAACTTCGCAACCTGGTTCAGTTACGCAGATTCGGTTGAGTTCGGGAATGGCCAGGTACGGTTTTACCACTCTTTAACGCGCTCCCTTCTAGCTGTCTACGTCTAGAATCATGATTGTAATATTTCTGCGTGCAGGGAGAGAAAAGGGTTTTTGGGGTTTGAGTTGGCGAGTGTTTTGGAATCTCGTTACGCTGGGATTCTAGGCGTAAACGAGCATCGTCGCCCCTCTTGTGAACTTCTGTTTACTCCATGCCTTATAGTCAAGGGTTAATACCTCGATGTTATGTATTTTGTTTTTCATTTCGGAACTGGGGTTTGTTGGCATACCACTAGTCTGCGTTTTTAGTTAAAATTTTGTTTTTTTTCATGGGACTGAACCTATTTACATGAATTTCGGCTATCGGAGATTGTCATGATGACGATGATATTTCAGTTTAATATTTTCTCATTTCCTCTTTCTACTAGTTAACATACTTATACTCTCATTCTGCATGTTTAAATTGTGGCTCGGCTACTACGAACCTATGTGTTTCTTCCGTCGTTTATGGTTAACGTGAATCAACTTTCGTGAGGATTTTTCGTATACAAATGCGTTGTATACTATTCGTCTTAACTGATATTCATCTGCGGTGTAATTGTTATTGTTATTTTTATTTCCATGGTTCGAATTATTCGGCATGTACAAGCCTTAATTTACAGGCAGAAGTTTAGTTATTAACGCGTAGTTCAATAGGGTAACTAAGGGCGAGATAATTTATGATTGTACTTAACCACTTTACTTTCTGTTATCGCACCAGTTATAATTATTATGGCGATGTATAGGTAATTATATGAACCCTCTACGTTTTCCTCCACAACCACTAAGAGATCCTGAAATAAACTTTTACATAATACTTTGATTTTTCTATAGACCTTCTACTTCACACTGAAGCTGGTAGTTACAATAATGGTAGGTCCTACTGTAATATTTCCTTGTTTTATTTGCAACTATATCTGTATATACGTTGAGGCAGGAAATTATGAAGATTGACAGGATATGATAACTGCTGCTATTATTCTATTCGAATCTTATTAAAAGGAATGATTGTATGTTGAGATGCGCCATTCATTTACCAAGTTTTTCCTTCATATCTAGAATGTATCTTGAGCAGAATGGTGACACTTTGGAATGTGGTTCATAAATGGCAGAATGTTTGAGTTACTATCTGATATAACCATTCAGAAGACAAAAGAAAATCCTATGCTTCATAAAGTTTTATATTCATCCTTTCTAGTCACAATACTCTAGATTTTCAAGGTAGATAGTTAGACTAAATGGAAGCAGATTAAAGTTACATGGAAGTAATGAATAGTAATCTCTATATAACTGGTGTTAATTAGGCAGTTTTAGCCAGTGTAAATTTCCATTCTTTTTCTACTATTTTCCAATATAATGCAAAGCTTTAGATTTTCTCTCTCATGTATGTGTATATTAAAGTCATTCTAGAAACAGAAGCAGATTAAAACTAGTTCACAATTTTTTTTTCTGTGAAGAATAAGTATCTACAGATTTAAACCAATCACTGGTTTAGAGACTCTGTAAGATTATACTTCATAGATTTAAGTTCTACAACCATACAGGATTTCAAGGGTACTTCCTTTTGATCAATTCTGTTAAATGTAGAATTTATGTTCCAACCTAAAGTAAAATTTTATATGTAGCCAATTCATGCTATATAAAATGAACAACAATAAACCTAAAGACATACCACTCATGCAATTGACCAACCTCCCAACCTTAGAGTCCTTCTGTCTCCCAGAACTCACACCCAAGCTGAGATCCTCTCCTGTATCAGATCAACCCCTAATCTGTACAAGAGCAGCTTATTTAAGCTATTGTTCCCCAAAGCATGTTTCTAATTCTGTCAAAATCTTAAGGTCTTTTTCTTCATTTACTGAGCTTCCCATTTTAAGGGATTCTTTTAATTTGTTTATGATTTTCCTCGGCTTTTCGACACTTCTTCCCAACTACTTTCCTCATCAGTGGAAATTTATATTCTTCCTCAAAAATCTAAATTAGAATAATTTCTTTCAAGGATTTTTGACAGATTCTGGGGATTAGTTGCCTTATCCATCCTCATGGATTTAGCAAGTGATCTCATAAATCTCATTTTGGTCAATCTGCACACCATCATTTTATTCATTTCCTCAATTTAAATATTTAATTACATTCACAAAATACTTATCCTTTGGGGTCCACTCCCCTTAGGACTAAATTTCGAATGTCCAGTTTTATGAAATTTAAACACATAAATTGGGGAATTATTCCTGAGGATCAAATATAGAAATTATAGTACGACTTAGTATTGTTATACACATAATATGAAGAGTACCAACTCTCAAAATGTCAGCTGGTTGAAGGCTTAGATGAGGTTAGAGTCACTCTGAAATTGTTATTGAATTAATATTTCAATTCTAATATTTGTTTACAACTAGTAACTTTCCGTTTAGAAACTAATATAGAATGAAATAACTATATGAAAAATAAGTGAGTACATAATATTATTCATCAAATTTCTATGTTGCATCATAAGTGAGAAAAATAATTTATCAACTAGGAAACACTACATAGAACATGAAACATATTTATTGGTATGAATATAATAAGACTAATATAAAGTGAAATAATGATTGCAAAGAAAGTACTGCTAAGTTACAACATACTTTCATTAAAAGAAGAAAAAAGGTTTTTCCATATAGTATATAATTACATCATTATAAATTTTCAAGTCCATAGAGTTGTAAAATTTAAATAACATCCGTTTATGAAAAATTATATACAGAAGGAAACTTTTTCCATTTATAGGAAACTATAAGATCTCTAAGAAAATTTATGCAGAGTTCCATATCAGAAAACCCGATGGGTACCTAGACCAACCTAGATAACAACAGTCCACATATTATGATCAAGTAGCCAAGATCAGTGGATGTATACCAATCCATAAGTAGGTGATATATATATATATATATATATATATACCTGCAAGAGATAGAGCCAAAACTTAGTTCTAGTTAAGGATTGTAGAAACAACCATAAATAAAAGAGGTAGAACTTAAATTTAAGAAGAGTTAAGTTATTACCTTATGGGCTGCGTTAAGATGTTCCGTCTGCAGTCATAAAAAAAAGGGACTTAATTAGTGCCGAGAAGTACGCACTGTACATATTAATTCAAAAACAATAAAGGGAATTTTTGTGAAAGAGTCCCTGAGTATTAGAAGAACATATATATATTCAATTTAAGGAGAATAGCTCATTTCTATGCACTATAATAAACTTAAAAATGTTTTAACCATTTAGACAGAAGTGAAAATAAATTCCCATGGAATTCAAACCATATGCATATGTTGCATGATGAGCCGGGAGCTATCGATAAAAAAACAACTGAAAGGAAATTCAGAATCATGGAAAGGAATGTTTAACAAGTTGGGGCTTTAACGAGAAATTGAGATTCTCTCTAGAGAGAGAACAAAATTACGAACTAGAAAACCCAAGAAGGGATTCTAACATGAGACCCAATGAAGTTAAGAATCAATTATGAGTTCTCGGTTTAGGGAACTTGAAATGAGAACTCCGTTATTAAAAAAGACTATGAAAAACCACTCTAGGAAATATAAGTCAATTGTTTAAAAGAGAGAAAGGGGAATACGAATTACCTGTAGTGCATATGGATCTCAAATGGCACACCAAGTAGGAGTAGGAAGCTTCCCATTCGTTCATCAGTGTTTAAATAAATGCTATTAGAGTATACTTTTGTGTAGGAGTTCCATCCATAAATTAAATTGAATACAAGTACTACACTGCAAAACAATGAGACGTATTTTAAACTAGAAAAGACATTACCATCCCAAAATTCACATGTAGAGGAGAGATATGAGGGGGATTCCATACCATATACAGTCATAGAAATCGAGAACTAATTTGTATTGCCAAACTGAACCGTGTAAACCATTACCGACAGTTCTATGAACGAAAGTCACAACTAAAATAAAATAAATGAAAAGTGCAGATGACAGTATAACTAGATACCATCGAGGGGTCACTAATAGTTACAGTTAAAATGGAAAAGTCCCGACGTCTTCTTCCATTATCGAGATATTAATTAATATAAGTCATGGTGGCTAGAATGTAGATGCTTTACCCAAAATGAAAGTCCATAATTCATGAAGACACATTAACTCTACCTTCCAGAGAAAAACACCATGGAGGAACGACTCCATTATTTCATTATGGACAGTGATATAAAAATTACTTGAGAAAATAAATTAAATGCTATACACAGTAGGATTAAATGAAAATCAATGAAGACCAGATTCACTGAAAACCACATCAAGAAGGACTTCTTACCTGGACAAAAGACACAGGTAGTCTTGGCATGGAAAAACGCACTCTCCTCTTTAGTCTGCCAATGATGTTCTTGTCGATCAGTGACTACACAAATATCCGAGAGTGAAGTCAATAATGGAAAGGCAAGGTAATGTAGAGTGGAAGGCATTCAACAGAAATGATAAGTGAAAAATGAGCCTAAGTCCAAAGACAAAACCTTTATGGAAGGTCAAAACCCTAATAGGGATTCAATCTTAACTGTCCAGGTGACTGAGATCTGGAGTAAGATGAGTTTCCCGCAGATCAAAGGGTTCGATACATAACCAAACATGCCATGTGATTTGGTATGGTGTAGTAAATGTCAAGAGATATCGAAGCACATCATGTACAAATAATTATATATGCTTATACAGTGAAGCTACCCAAAACGAAACCATGAAAAATATCAAGCCTCAGAAATACAACCATGTCATAAATTCTAACTTCGTCTTTTATGTGTAATACGAATTAATAACTGGGGAGTTCAATAAGGTATTGATGTAGATATGATATATATATATATATATATATATATATGCAGTGACATCACATAGATAGGCCACATATGAGTCTACGTCGAAAGGTGTTACATAGGGTTGACTCATGTCGATAAGTTTGATGGATAATTATTGTATGTTAGATATAACATAATATGAAAAGACATATATACTTCCCATGAGACCCTTAATGAAATTTGTATGGAGGTTTGATTCATATGTGATAAGAAAATCGTTTCGGTGATAAAATATATATATATATGCCAAAAACATAGTTATGAAGTGGAAATAAGTAAGAATATTTAGAGTAAGGTACTATAGGGCTGAGGGGGAATGGAATGTAAAGAGGACCTTATTTATTCATGTTAAATGGAAATTTTTTGTTCATAATTATGAGAGGAATTTAACTATTACAATGCAATTTACCATGGAGAATAAATTAGGGAAGAATCCCCAAACTTAGAATCTAAATTGAGATTTTATAAATTGAGTATTAGTCCTTAGTGGTATGTGATTAAGTTAAAGATATGTAACTGTACAAAAAATTATTTTTGACGACGAAAGTACATAACAATGTGACAAACAGTAATGTGCCCATAGGAGGAATTAGTGTTAGCACTATAAATAGAATTTTTTTTTTTGTCAAAATGGAGATGCTACAAATGGTATCAGAGCCTATGTTAAAACATTGGGCCATAATGTATGCTCAGACTAGAGAAAAAATATTTTTTGCTGTAATTTTTTTATCGAATTAATTTTTCACTAATGTTCTATTTTATGTAGAGTGAAACAGTGCATAAGCATACAACTACAAAGCATGAGTGAAGGGGATGAGATGTATGTGGATCTGGTGGTCAAGAAAATCCACCATATCATAATGCTCCATTGATGGCTATGATGCATCAGATGCAAAGAGAAATGATGCAACTCAAAAACCACAATGAAAGGCGATCATTAGCCAACGAAGAGCAAGAAAGGTTAATCATAGAATTCACCTCCCGAAATAGTCACAAAGGTGAAGGTTCTAGAAGAAAGGGAAAGGGAACTGTAAACAACTCAGAAGAGCCTGAGGAAGGTGAAGCCTCTAGACAACAGTCTAACAGGAACAAGGAATTACAGGCTGAATTCCGAAAAATCAAAACTCTCTCCTATGATGGAGAAAAGGAGGAAGATGCAGAAGCTTGATTTCTAAACATGATAAAGTACTTTCAAGTTTATGAATATGAAATTAAGTTGAAATCCACGCTGGCTATCTATAAATTACTTGGAAATGCTTCCTTGTGGTTGGAAGAAACCAAGATGGTGCATGTGATAGATCAGAAAACTATCACTTGGGAGGATTTCCAAATCAAATTTAAACATAGGTATCTGAATGAACATTATTATGATGATAAAGCCAATGAGTTTCATGAGATTAGGTTGGGACAACTTACCATTGATGAGTTTGTAACCAAATTCACCAACCTGCTTCATTATGTACCTTATATAAGGAAAGAGAAGGAAAAAGTACAACACTTTTTAAACTGCCTACCTACTATATACAATGATAAGATCGGATTTGATAATCCCAAGACAATGGATGAAGTGGTGCGCAAGGAACAGCTGCGTTACCAACAGTTTAAAGGTAGAAATGAACAAGAAAAAAACTAGCAGAACAGAGAAAAGGGTGACTCTAGTGGGAAAAGAACAAAATCAACAGACTTAAAGAAATTTGGGAGAAATCAGCAAAGGAATAAGTTTACAAAAAATGGAGAGAATCACCAAGCCCAGTCAAAAACAGGTTCTAAACAGATAGATGGAAACAATAAGAGATGAGGAACTGTTAAGATGAGGGAACATATAAAGTGCTGTGGTTGTGGAGAACCTCATCTACTGAGATATTTTCCACACAGAAACATTCAAAACATACAAGTGCTAAGAGAGGAAACTACTATAAATTATGTGGCAAGAAGCATCCCCAAAATCAGTGCACCCCTGAAAGATCATTAAGATGAACACCAATCCACAATGGTTGAAATAAAAGGTATGATTGTTGAACAACCTGTCTCTGTTTTGATAGATCAAGGTGCATCTTTAAGCTATATAAGCCCTCAAATAGTAGAAAATTAAAATTAAAGTTAGAGAAATTTTAGCAATCATGGTTAGTTTAGTTAGCTACTGCGACAAAAAGAAAAGTGACCCATAAACTACCCAAGATAGATATGAATTTAAATGGATACAAAATTTAACTCAATTTGAATATTTTACCTTTAGATTCCTATGATGTGTTGGTAGGAATGGACTCATTAGAAAAATAGAAAGCTATATTAAACAATGTAGAAAAAACATTACACTGTATAGATGGTGAGGGAAAACCTGTGATAGTAAAAGGGAAACCCATACCCATATCTATAAGACAAATTTCAGCACTTCAATTGAAAAGAACTGCAAGAAATTGTTGCCAAGTGTATTTTGTACAAGTGGAGGAATTGGGACAGCAACCTGAAAATGATCTTTTCGAAAAATTACCAGTCATTTGAGAGTTCAAGGATGTGTTTCCATATGAATTCCTCATCTATCCCCTAAAAGAGAAATTTATTTCTCAATTGAATTAGTATGAAGAGCTACACCAGTCCCTAGAGCCCCATACAGAATGAGTACCCCAGAATTGATGGAGTTGAAGATGCAACTATAAGATTTGTCGGATAGAGGCTATATAATACCAGGTGTATCCCCATGGGGAGCACCGGTACTGCTTGTTAAAAATAACGACGGTACATTCAGGATGTGCATAGATTATCGTCAACTGAATAAACTGACAATTAAGAATAGATATCATCTACCCAGGATGGATGATCTATTTGACCAAGTTAGAGGCGCCACAGTCTTTTCAAAAATTGATTTAAAGATATATTACCATCAACTAAGAATTAAAAATGAAGACATAGGTAAAAATGCATTCAGAACTAGATATGGACACTATGATTTTGTAGTCTTACCTTTTGGGTTGACTAATGAAACTACTAACTTTATGTGCTTAATGAATAGTGTTTTGAATAAGTATTTGGACAAATTTGTCTTGGTATTTATTGATGACATTCTGATATATTCTAAGAATGAAGCTAAACATAAATAACATCTCAGAGTTGTCTTAAAAACACTCACAGAACATAATTTGTATGCTAAATTTAGAAAATGTGATTTTTTCAAAGATAAAATTAAGTACTTAGGCCATATAATTTTAGAGAAAGGATTAGCAGTGGACCTAGACAAGATACAAAATATAACGGATTGGCCTATGCCTACTGATTTTTCCTCTATAAGATCCTTCATGGGAATTACTGGATATTATAGGAGATTTGTAGAGAGGTTTTTAGCCTTAGCATATCCTATTACATATCTATAGAGAAAAGGAGTTAGCTTTGAGTGGACAAAAAAAAGCCAAAATAAATTTGAACAGTTAAAATTCAAACTTACAACTGCACCTATTTTAAAGATTTCTAATTCAAATAAGGAATTTTTAGTATGCAATGATGCTTGTGGAGAGAGATTAGGAGGATTTTTAATACAAGAAAACTCAGTCATAGCATATGAGTCAAGGAAACTCAAGAAACATGAACAAAATTATAGTGTGTATGATTTAGAGTTAGCTGCTATTATACACGCTTTGAAGATTTGGAGACATTATATTTTAGGGAAAATTTTTATATTGATGACAGATCACATCAGTTTAAAGTATTTCTTCACACAACTTGATTTGAATTCTAGACAAGCTAGATGGTTGTCCTTCCTTACTGAATTTGACATGGATATCAAACATATTAAGGGGAAGAAAAACAAGATTGCAGATGCATTAAGAAAAAAATCTTATCAAAGTGTTAATAATGTTGGAAGTAGTGCAAACTTTGATATTGAAGGATTGATACAAGAAGTGATGATATAAGACCCAAACTATGAAAAACTTCAGGAAAAAGTTGAGAGACAAGAGATGAAAGGGTATACCCAAAGACATAGGAGATTGATATGTTATAAATATGGATTATACATCCCGAATGTGGAGACATTAAAAATACATATTCTGGATGAGTATCATAAAAGACCCGATGCAGGACACCTAGGATAGCATAAATTAATTTCATTTTTATGAAAGAGAATGTTTTGGCCAGGTATGAAAATGGATATGGCTAATTATTTAGCTAGATGTTTGGAATGTCAACACGTGAACGTAGAGCATCAGCATCTAGCAGGATTGTTAAATCCTTTACCTATCCAAGAATGGAAATGGGAAACAATTTCCATGGATTTATTACTAGTTTACCAAGAACTAAATACCAACATGACACTATCATGGTAGTAGTTGGCACATTGAATAAGGTTGCACACTTTATACCAATACAATATGCTTTTGGAACAACTCCAGTAGCTAGTGTATTTATGAAATAGATTGTAAAATTGCATGGTATTCCTAAGATTATCATATTAGATAGATATGCAAAGTTTACTACATATTTTTGGAGGAGTCTGTTTGGGGGAATGGGTACCGAATTGAATTATAGTGCCGCATAACATCCCCAAACTGATTTCCAAACTAAATGAACAATCCATATGTTAGAAGACATGTTGATAATGTATGTTATGGATAGACCAACAAAGTGGGAGGACTTTCTACATTTAGCAGAGTTGTCCTACAACAATAGCTACAAAGCCCCAATCAAGATAAGTCATTTTGAAGCATTATATGGCATAATGTGCCATACACCTCTAAGTTGGAGTTAACCAGAGGATAAGTTAATACTTGGAATTGATGCTTTTCAGGAAATGGAAAGAACTGTAACGAAAATTCACCAAAATATCAAAACATCAGAAGACATGCATAAAAATTATGTAGATAAAAAGAGAATTCATAGAGAATTCAATGTGGGTGATCATGTTTACCTAAGGATTAAACCCAAGAAGAGTACTTTGTACACTGGTAGTTGTGAAAAAATAGCACCACGCTACTATGGACCTTTTGAAGTGCTGGAAAGAGTGGGACCAGTTGCATACAAGTTGGCTTTACCTAGTCACATTAAGGTTCACGATGTTTTTCATGTTTCATTATTAAAAAAATATGTGCATGATCCTACTCATGTTATTGATTGGAATGTTCATGTTATTGATTGGAATGTGAAACAGGTGGAACCATAAGGGGAATTCCTTCCAGAGCCACTTCACATCTTGGCACAGGATGAAATTGAGCTCCAAAACAGAACAATAGCCAGGGTGAAAGTGCAGTGGAGGCACTTTGCACCCGAGGAGGCTACTTGGGAGCGAGAGGAAGATATGAAGGACAAATACCCATCACTGTTTGAAAAGTAAATTTTATATTTTGTCTTTAGAAAACCGATGACGGTGCTTTGTTTTAGAGGGGTAATATGTAATGTCCCCAGTTTCTATGATTTTATTATAAATTTTAATAAGTCCTAAAGCGTACAATGGACCCCAAAGGAAAATTTTTTTGTGGATTTATTTTATTATTTTAATTTAATAAAATAAAATGGAAATTAATTGTGCAAATAATAGATTGTGGTTAGAGATCTGGAAACCAAATCCATGATGATGGATAAGGTTAATAAGACTTTCCCTAGTTCTCCAAAAATACTTGGAGGAAATAAATTAAATATTAAAATATATATTGGAGATAAAAATCTAAAAAGCTACCACAGTAAAGAAGAAATTACTAGGAAGAGGTGGAATAAAGCTACAAAGAGGAAAAATTAGTTCTAAAATACTTTTGTGGAAGAAGCAAAAGGAAAGCCTAGGCGCAAAGGAAAGAAACATCCTGATTTTACTGGACACAGTTAAGGGAAATAGGCTGATGGGAAAGTAATCTTAAGTAAGCAGATTAAGGATAGAAAAGGGATTGTCTATTACTGAAGAAATTGATCTCTTCTCGGGGGGAGCTGTGGAGAAAGAGCTCAAAGGTTGGGTGGAACCTAGTCTACCTTAAGTGGTATGCACTAGTTAATTTCATTTTAACTTAGAATCTAGTATTGTTATGATTATGCTGATGAAGTAAGATAGAAGAGATAGATGAAATTGTTTAAAACTGGGCATTGGTAGATATTGTGCAATTAATATTTATTATAAATCATGGGTGAAGTCTCTGCATTGAACAGATTAACTATAGCAATTATAGTCTATTTATTATTGTTGTACAAACATTAATCTGAAGAGTACCAATTCTCAGAATGTATAAACCTAGTTGAAGGCTTAGATATGAGGTTAGGTGACTCTTAGGAGATTGTTATTGAATTAATATTTCTGTTCTAGTATTACTTTACAACTAGTAACTTCGATTTAGAAACTAATATAGAATAGAAATAACTATGCTTGACAAACACTGAGTACATAGTATTGTTAATAAAATTTCTATGTTGTAGCATAAGTGAGAAAATTAATTTATTAACTGGGAAAAACTACATAGAACAGGAAACATATCTATTTAGTATCAATACAGTAAATATTATTGTAAGTGAAATAATGATTGAAAATAAACTACTATAAACAAGTTACAACATACTTTCATTAAAAGAAGAAAAAAGGTATTTTCCATATGGTATATAATTACATCATTATAAATGTTCAAGTTAATAGAGTAGTACAGTTTAAATAAGATATTTTTATAACAAAATTATATGCAGAAGATAACTCTGTCCCTTTATAGGAAACCATAAGGTCTCTTGGAAAATTTATGCATAGTTTCATATCAGAAAACCCAATGGGTACATGGACCAACCTAGACTACGACAATCCACATATTACGATCGAGTAGCCAAGAGTAATGGACATATACCAATCCATAAGTAGGTGATATATATATATATAGATAGACACCTGCAAGAGACAGAACCAAAACGTAGTTCTAGTTAAGGATTGTAGAAACAACCATAAATAAAAGAGGTAGAACTTAAATTTAAGAAGAGTTAATTTATTACCTTATGGGATGCATTAAGATGCTCCATCTGCAGTCATAATAAAAAGAGACTTAAATTGTGCCAAGAAGTATGCATTGTACATCTTAATTCAAAAACAATAAAGGGAAAGCTTGTGACAGAGTCTCCGAGTATTATAAGCACATAGATATATTTGATTTAAGGAGAATAACTCATTCCTATGCAGTATAAGAAACTTAAAAAAGTTTTAACCATTTAGACAGAAGTGAAACTAAATTCACATGGAATTCCAACCATATACGTATGTTGCATGATGAGCTGGGATCCTTCAAAAAAAAAAAACCAAAAGGAAATTCAAAATCATGGAAAGGAATGTTTAACAAGTTGGGGCTTTAACGAGAAATTGAGATTCTTTGTAGAGAGAGAATGAAATTACGAACTAGAAAACCCAATAAGGGATTCTAACCCGAGATCCAATGAAGTTAAGAATCAGTTGCAAGTTTTTGGTTTAGGGAACCAGAAATGAGAACTCGTTTATTAAAAAATACTACGAAAAAACCATTCAAGGAAATATAAGTTAACTATTTAAAAGAGATAAAGGGGAATACGAATTACCTATAGTGCATATGGCTCTCGAACGACACACCAAGGAGGACCAGGAAGCTTCCCATTCATTCATTTTCATTTCAATAAGCACTATTAGGGTATACTTGCATGGAGGAGTTCCATCCATAAATTAAACTGAGTACAAGTACTACACTCTAAAACAGTGAGACTTATTTTAAACTAGAAAAAGCATTCCCATCGTGGAATTCACGTGTAGAGGGGAGATCTAAGAGGCATTCCATACCATATACAATAATATAAATCTCGAATTAATGTGTATTTCCAAACTTAACCGTGTAAACCGTTACCGATAGTTCTATGAACGAAAGTCACAGCTACAATAAAATAAATGAAAAGTGTAGATGACAGTATAACGAGATACCATCGAGGGCTCACCAATAGTTACAGTGAAAATGGAAAAGTCCCAACATCTTCAACCATTATCCAAATATTATGTAATATATGTCACAGTGACTAGAATGTAGATGCTTTACCCAAAACGAAAGTCCAGAATTCATGAAGACACATTAACTATACTTACCAGAGAACAACAATATGGAGGAATGACTCCATTATTTCATTCTGGACAGTGATGTAAAAGTTACTTGAGAAAATAAATTAAATGTTATACATAGTAGACTAAAATGAAATTCAACGAAGACCAAATTCACTAAAAGCCACATCAAGAAGGACTTCTTACCTGGACAAAAGACACAGGTAGTCTCGGCATGGAAAAATGAACTCTCCTCTTCAGTCTGCCTCTTGTCAATTAGTGACTACACGAATAATAGAGAGTGAAGTGGATAATGGAAAGGAAAGGTAACATAGAATGGAAGGCATTTACCATAAATGAGAATTGAAAAATGAGCCTAAGTCCAAAGACAAAAACCTTTATGGAACATCAAAACCCTAAGAGGGATTCAATCTTAACTGTCCACATGACTGAGATCTGGAGTAAGATTAGTTTCCCAGGGATCAAAGGGTTCCATACGTAGCCAGACATTCCATGTGATTTGGTACAGTGTAGGAAATGTCAAGAGATCTTGATGAAGATCATGTATAGATAATTATGTACTCTTATACGGTGAAGTCGCCCAAAAAAAACCATGAAAAATATCAAGCCTCCGAAATACAACCATGTCATAAATTATGACTTCATATTTTATGTGTAAATTAATAATTGGGTAGTTCAATAAGGTATTAATGCACACACACACACACACACACACACACACACATATATATATGTAGTGACATCACATAGATAGGCCACACATGAGTCTACGTCGAAAGTTGTTATGTAGGGTTGACTCCTGTTGATAAGTTTGACGGATAATTATTGTATGTTAGATAGAACATAACATGAAAATTCATATATACTTCCCACGAGACCCTTAATGAAATTCATATAGAGGGTTTGAATCATATGTGATAAGTAAATCATTTTCGTGATAAAATATATATATTCCAAAATACAGGTTATGAAGTGGAAATAAGTAAGGAGAGTTAGAGTAAGGTAGTATAGGGCTGAGGGGGAATGGAAGGTAAAGAGGGCCTTATTTACTCATGTTAAATGGAAAATTGTTGTTAATAATTATGAGAGGAATTTAACTATTACGATGCAATTTAAAATTTAGAATAAGTTAAGGAAGAATCCCCAAACTATTTTCCATGGTGGTTCACGAATCCATGTTCCCGCACACATGAACCTAGTTACATTAATGGTCTGAAAATCTTGATAGAACCTCCCAAGGGGATATATCATTAGCCATACATGGGAGGCCTAACCCCATTGGCGTCAAGGAGATTCAATCCTGTGATCTCCCAACCGGAAAAGTACTTAAAAACAGGGACTCAACCGATTGAGCTAACCCTTGGGGATCCCAAACTTAGAATCTAAATTGATATTTTATAAATTGAGTATTAGTCCTTAGTATTATGTGATTAATTTAAAGAAATTTAATTGTACAACAAATTACTTTTGATTACGAAAGTATGTAAGAATGTGATGAACAGTAATCTACCCATTGGAGGAAATTAGTGTTAGCACTATAAATAGAACAAAAAAATTGTTGTTGAAATGGAGATGTTAAAAATGGTATCAAAGTCCATGTTAAAACACTAGGCCATAATGTGTACTCACACTAGAGAAAAAAATTATGTTGCTGTAAATTTTTTATTAAATTAATTTTTCACTAATGTTCTATTTTATGTATAGTGAAATAGTGTAGAACCATACAACTGCAAACCATGAGTGAAGGGGATGAGCTATATGTGGATCTGGGTGGTGAATAAAATCCAGCAGATCCTAATTCTTGATTGATGTCTATGATGCATCAGATGCAAAGAGAAATGATGAAACTTAAAAACTGCAATGAAAGGCTATCATTAGCCAATGAAGAGAAAGAAAGGTTAATCATGGAATTGACCTCCTGGAACAGTCACGAAGGTGAAGGTTCTAGAAGAAAGAGAAAGGGAACTGTAAACCACTCAGAAGAGTCTGAGGAAGATGAAGCCTCTAGACAATAGTCTAAGAGGAACAAGGAATTACAGGTTGAATTCCGAGAAATAAAACCTCCCTCCTATGATGGAGAGAAGGAGGAAGATGAAAAAGCTTGGATTCTAAACATGATAAAGTATTTTTAAGTTTATGGATATGAAAGTAACTTGAAAGCCAGGCTAGCTATCTATCAATTACAAGGAAAGGCTACCTTGTGGTGGGAAGAAACCAAGATGGTGCATGTGATAGATGAGAAACTATCACTCAGGAGGATTTCCAAATCAAATTTAAACATATATATCTGAATTAACGATATTATGATGATGAATCCAAAGAGTTTCATGAGATTAGGTTGGGACAACTTACCATTGATGAGTTTTTAACCAAATTCACCAACTTGCTTCGCTATGTACCTTATATCAGGGAATAGAAGGCAAAATTACAACACTTTTTAAACTGCGTACCTACTATATACAAGGATAAGATCTAATTTGATAATCCCAAGACAATGGATGAAGTGGTGTGCAAGGCAAGACTATGTTACCAGCAGTTTAAAGGTAGAAATAAAAAAAACAAAAAACTAGCATAAGAAAGAAAAGGGTGATTCAAGTGGGAAAATAACAAAACCAGCATACTTAAAGAACTTTGGGAGAAATCATCAAAGGAATAAATTTACAGAAAATGGAGAGAATCACCCAGCCCAATCACAAACAGAGTCTAAACAGATAGATGGAAATAGTAGGAGATAAAGAAATGTTAAGATGAGGGAACCTGTAAAGTGCTGGGGTTGTGGAGAACCTCATCTACTAAGAAATTGTCCACACAGAAACATTAAAAACATACAAGTGCTGAGAGAGGCAACTACTGTAAATGATGTGGCAAGAAACATCCCCAAAATCAGTGCAGCCCTCGAAGATCGTCAAGCTGAACACCAATCCACAATGGTTGAAATAGAAGGTATGATTATTAAACAACTTGTTTCTGTTTTGATAGATCCAGGTGCATCTTTAAGTTATAGAAGTCCTCAAATTGTGGAAAATACAAATTAAAGTCATAGAAATTTTAGCAATCATGGTTACTTCAGTTAGCTACTGGGACAAAACGAAAAGTGACCCATAAATTACCGAAGACAACTATGAATTTAAATGGGTACAAAAATGAACTGAATTTGAATATTTTACCTTTATATTCCTATGATGTGTTGATAAGAATGGACTAGTTAGAAAAACATAAACCTATGTTAAACTGTTTAGACAAAAAATTACACTGTATAGATGCTGAGGGAAAACCTATGATATTAAAAGGGAAACCAAAACCCATATCTGTAAGACAAATTTCATCACTTCAATTGAAAAGAACCGCTATAAAAGGTTGCCAAATGTATGTTGTACAAGTGGAGGAATTGGGAAAGCAATCTGAAAATTATCTTTTGGAAAAATTACCAGTCATATGAGAGTTCAAGGATGTGTTTCTAGATGAAATTCTTCATTTTCCCCCTGAAAAAGAATTTATTTCTCAATTGAATTAGTACGAGGAACTACACTAGTCTCTAGAGCCCCATACAGAATGATTACCTCATAATTGATGGAGTTCAAGATGCAACTACAAGAGTTGCTATATAGAGTTTATATAAGACCAAGTGCATCCCCATGGGGAGCACCGATACTCTTTTTCAAAAAAAAAGACATTACATTCATGATGTGCATAGATTATCGTCAATTGAATAAACTGACAATTAAGAATAGATATCCTATACCCAGGATAGATGATCTATTTGACCAAGTTAGAGGAGTCACAGTCTTTTCAAGAATTGATTTAAGGAAAAGATACCATCAACTGAGAATTAAATATGAAGACATAAGTAAAACTACATTCAAAACCACATATGGATACTATGAGTTTGTAGTCTTACCTTTTGGGTTGACTAATGCACCTGCTAATTTTCAGGTGCTTAATGAACAGTGTTTTGAATAAGTATTTGGACAAATTTGTCTTGGTATTTATTGATGACATTATGATATATTCTAAGAATGAAGCTAAACATAAAGAATATCACAGAATTGTCTTACAAACAGTAAGAGAACATAAGTTGTATGCTAAATTTAGCAACTGTGAATTTTTCAAAGATAAAATTCAGTACTTCGGCCATATAATTTCAAAGAAAGGATTAGTGGTGGACCCAGACAAGATACAAGATATAATGGATTGGCATGTGCCTATTGGTGTTTCTTCTATAAGATCCTTCATGGGAATTGTAGGATATTATAGGAGATTTGTAGAGAGGATTTTAGCCTTAGCATACCCTATTACATCTCTACAGAGAAAAGGAGTTAACTTTGAGTGGACAAAAAAATGTCAAAAATAGCTTTGAACAGTTAAAAATTAAACTTACAACTACACCTATTTTAAATATTGCTAAGCCAAATCAGGAATTTTTAATATGAACATATGCTTGTGTAGAGGGATTAGGAGAAGTTTTACTACAAGAAAACTTAGTCATAACATATGAGTCAAGGAAACTCAAGAAACATGAACAGAATTATAGTGTGTATGATTTAGAGTTAGTTGTTGTAATACATGATTTGAAGGTGTGGAGACATTATCTTTTAGGGAAAAAGTTTATATTGATGACAGATCACATCAGTTTAAAGTATTTCTTCTCATAACCTAATTTTAATTCTAAACAAGCTAGGTGGTTGTCCTTCCTTAGGGAATTTGACATGGAGATTAAACATAATAAGGGGAAGGAAAACAATATTGCAGATGCATTAAGTATAAATGCTTATCAAAGTGTTAGTAATCTTGGAAGTTGTGCAAAATTATATATTGAAGGAATGATACAAGAATTGATGAGATAAGACCCAAACTATGAAAAAATTTAGGAAAAAGTTCAGAGAAAAGAGATGAAAGGGTATACCCAAAACCAGAGGGGATTGATCTTTTATAAAGACAGACTATACATCCCCAATGTGGACACATTAAAAATACATATTCTAGATGAGTATCATAAAAGAACCTGTGCAGGACACCCAAGATATCAGAAATTAATTTAGGCTTTAATAAAGAACATGTTCTGTCCAGGTATGAAAAAGGATGTGGCTAATTATTTAGCTAGATGTTTGAAATGTCAAAAGGTGAAGGTAGAGCAGCAGCATTCAGGAGGATTGTTGAATCCTTTACCTATCCCAGAATGGAAATGGGAAACAATTTCCATGGATTTTATTACTGGTTTACCAAGAACTAAATACCAACATGAATCTATCATGGTAGTAGTTGACACATTGACTAAGGCTGCACACTTTATACTAGTAAAATATAATTTTGGCACAGCTCAAGCAGCTAATGTATTTATGAAAGAGATTGTAAAATTGCATCGTATTCCTAAGATGATCATATTAGAGAGAGATGCAAATTTTACTGCATCTTTGTTGAGGAGTTTATTTCGGGGAATGTGTACCAAATTTAAATTTATTACCACATACCATGCCCAAACTAAAAGAACAAACCAGATTGTAGAATGTATGTTGAGAATGTATGTTATGGACATACCAACAAAGTGGGAGGACTTTCTACATTTAGTAGAGTTTGCCTACAACAAAAACTACCAAGCCTCAATCAAGATGAGTCCTTTTGAATAATTTTATGGCATAAAGTGCCACACACCTCTAAGTTGGAGTCAATGAGAGGATAAGTTAATACCTGGATTTGATTCTTTACAGGAAATGTAAAAAAATGTAAGGAAAATTTAGCAAAATATCAAAATAGCACAAGACTGGAAGAAAAGTTGTGCATATAAAAAGAGAATTCATAGAGAATTCAATCTGGGTGATCATTTTTACCTAAGGATTCAACCCAAGAAGATTACTGTGTACACTAGTAGCTGTGAAAAAATAGCACCATGCTACTGTGGACCTTTTGAAGTACTGAAAGAGTGGGATCAGTTGTATACAAGTTGGCTTTACCTAGTCACATTAAGGTTCACGATGTTTTTCATGTTTCATTATTAAAAAAATATGTGCATGATCCTTCTCATGTTATTGATTGGAATGTAATACAGGTGGAACCAGAAGGAGAATTTATTCGAGAGCCACTTCGCATCTTGGTACAGGAAGAAATTGAGCTCCGAAACAGAACATTGGCCAGGGTGAAAGTGCAGTGGAGGCACTTTTCGCTTGAAAAGGCTACATGGGAATGAGAGGAAGATATGAAGGAAAAATACCCATCATTGTTTGAAAAGTGAATTTTATATTTTGTCTTTACAACATCGAGGACATTGTTTTGTTTTAAAGAGGGAATATGTAATGTACCCAGTTTATATTCTTTTATTAGACATTTTTATAAGTCCTAAAGGGTAGTGTGGATCCTAAAGGAAAGAAATTTTGTGTATTTATTTTATTATTTTAATTTAATAAAATAACATGGAAATTAATTATGCAAATACTATATTATGATTAAATGTAACATACCCTGATATCCTCATAGGAAAATGCATGGAGTTAGGAATTTTTTTCAACATTTACGAATGTGTAACCTTATTAATTAATTTCTATATTTCAGCATTAACAATTAAAATACCCACCACCATCACGTAGATAAATATTTAATAAAAATCATAGTGAGTTACACAACCAATAATTTTCATTGTTGTAGCATATTAAATTAATTTTCTTGCTATAACTATGCATCAATCCCATGATCATTTTAACTCAATTAGTAAATCACCCAATTGATAATATAAACATCACATCATGAAAGAAATTAACATCATGAAAATGACACAATGAACAATCACATAATTAGACACCAATATACCCTCGAAACCCCGTATGGTGAAAACCAAAAAACGTTTAATTTTATTATTAAACTCTCGTGAGGGTTGTCACTCCTCACTCAATGGATATAAGGGAGTCCATCCCTTGACCATTGTCATACAAATTACATAGAAAAATAATCTTAAGTGAAACATAACTAGCTATAAGCTATTATAATTATCATGATAACATTTACCCACAGACCCTTAGTCTCAGTCTTTGTAGTCGGAATGTTTCCTTCAGTGGGTCATCCTATAGTTGGACTACTAAACCTACATGGAATAACAAATCTTTATTTTCCACAATGTTAAACTTCAAAAATCATTTTCTCAATTCACCCTCTTTTCCTATCATTGTTGTCGTCAGCATACTTCATATCATGATTAGATAAATTATTAATAAACCAATAATCAATCTTTATTTGTGACACTTCAACAATATTTGTATGCATGTATAAAACATAACCAAATTGATATGAAATTCCTTCTTTAACATCATTTCACATGCATTAGTAACAAATAAATCACTATCAAGCGTCATCTTTCCAATAAACACTAACAAAATATTTCATGCACTTTCATATTATTTCCAAAGGAAAGCTAAGATACTATATAATAATATTGTGCATGCAAATGCATAACATGATTTCAAGATAAATATCCCAACAAGAAATTTATTTTTTGCCTACGCTTATGTTTCTTTTACAAAGGGATTAGTGCAATAGATTTTATACTTATGCATGTGAATGCATGTTCTTTTCCAAAAACTTATTTTCCACCCAAGAGCTATTCGTAATGGCTATTATGTATAACCATGCCAGCTCGATTTCAAACAAAGTTAGCATACTAGTTATATTTTTGTGCATGCAATA
The DNA here is from genome assembly GCA_034641835.2 of Pinus albicaulis. Classification (NCBI taxonomy): domain Eukaryota; kingdom Viridiplantae; phylum Streptophyta; class Pinopsida; order Pinales; family Pinaceae; genus Pinus; species Pinus albicaulis. Next base: position 993,803,150 of record CM076579.1, on the reverse strand, counting down.
ACATTGCTTGTTCTTCTTGCATGTAAATCATATATCTCTTTCAAGAAAAACTAAATAAATATTTCATGGAAAAATAGACACATTTATTTTCCAAGGGATCAAACACATACCGCTTATTCTTTCATGCACACAAAGGGACATTTCCAGCTCTTTGAAAAGCTATAACCCAATAAATATCCACAGTATTATCTGAAATAAATCTAATACCATAGCTAATCCCTTTATGTTTGTAAAATACATATTATTTTTCCCAAAAGAAGGCTAACACAATAAATATTATGTGATTGCATCTTCCTTTTCTCCAGAAATATAATACCCAAAACTATACTTTTCCCATGCATGCAAGTATATATGTTTCTATAAATAATATTGCATAATAAAGCATGTGATTACTAGTTTTCCTTTCCAAGAATCTATTCCAATAACGCGTACAAGGATATATTTTTCTCTTCAATTCTTTTTGGAGAGTTCTAACATAATAATTGCTTCCTTGCATACAAATATATATATATATTCATTTTCTAAGGATTTTTACACCCTAATTATTCTTTTTCAAAAATATGACTAACTCACTACCTATTATGTATGAAATACAAAATATTTTCTTATCATTTTACACATCAGAGAGATTTTTAATATTTCTTCAAGAAACAACATGAATAACAAATCCTTCTTAAATAACATAACCAATTACCTTTTATGCAAGTGTTTTATGTGAGCTACCCCTCACATAAGTTATTTATATCATTTTACATGACTCAAGCTCCTCATGCATGTAAAATCACATAATAATTTCTAGTAGATCAAATATACTAGATATTATTCATGTGCACCTAAGCACATACTCTCTTCAAGAGTCCAATATTTCTCTTTAAAAATTTTAATGCATAAGCCTCATGAGAACATACTTGGTAATTATATAAATTAATCCCTTGTAAGCAATCATCAACATAATTATTATTTCTTTATGTACATAAACAATTATTCTGATCTCATTGGAAAATGAAATGGAAGCACTCTGTCTTACTCTAATTTTCCTGTTTTAGTCATCCACTCTGGACACATATTATGAATATATGGAAACAAATTTAAGAAAACCCAAAGAGGTTTTTGTTTGGAAGAGGCTTAGTAAAAACAACCCTTCTCATTTTTTTCACAGGTTTCATGGTTGTGAATATTCGAATGAATATTTGCGGCCTTGTTTTAAAGATTTAAATATTAAATAATTTTTTTTTTTTTCATAAAATTTAGACACAGTTTCCAACCAAAAAGAAATTATTTTTTGAAAACCCAAAGAGGTTTATTTTTTTAATGGGTTCATTCAAAATAACCTCTCTCATTTTTTAGACAGGTGTTATGGTTTGGATTATTCGAACCAATCTTTGGAGCTGATGTTTCTAGATTTAAATAATAATAATTCCCTACTTTTGACATCAATTTAGGACACAGTTTTCGAGACATGGGAAATGGATTTTTAATCTCTGAAAGAGGATTTTGGTTATAACATCCTCTTACATATATATCTGGGTTTGGGAGATTTAAAGGTTTATTTGGACACTATTTTCCAATAACTCATGCAACTCACAGAATAATTTAGCCATAAAAAGCTTTTATGAATTCACAACACATCAAACTTTCTCATAATTCAATGAATAAAATAGTTATTCCTCTATGCACAAAATTATATAGAGGTTTTCTAAAAAATTAATCTTGAATGTTTATCATATGAATTTCTCCTCGCAATTCAATTCAATTATTATATCATCATGCCCGATATGCAAACAAAAGAATTTTCAAAGAACAAAGTTACTTACCTTCTGATGCATGCTTGTAATTCCTTCTTCCTCTTCCTTGGCTCCATTATCCATGCATTCTCTCATTCCCTTCCTCTATTTTTCTCATAGGCTTAAAATGAATAGAATTAATAAAATGGAAGAGCTTTTCTAAATCATAAAATAATTCCATAAAGCATCCATAAATCTGATTTTTCCTAAATCACAAAATCACTTCATAAATATCTCATGCTTTTCTTTTAAAGGTAGATTTTCTTTTTCCTTATTAGAAAAATTTCACTTATTCATAGTTTTCCCAAAACTATTACCCATTATTTCTAAGATCATAAAAGATACCAACCTGGAAATATAATTTCTTTATATAGAAGAATATAAATTCTTTTAAATAAAATAATCAAGAAATAATTATTCCAATATTCTTATAATTAAGAACTACAAAAATATTCTTCATGTAATATCAATATAATAATTAATAATATTTAATTATTTAACAACCCTCATTTTATGAGAGTTTTTACGATGGCTTATGCTTGGGATATTACGTACTCCCCCTCTTAAAGAGAACATCATCCTCGATGTTCTTCTCTTGTTGGAACATTAACCCTTACTTTTCATTACCAATTATTTAGGAAATGTAAAATAATACTTCAATCATAATACATCCGCAAAAACTCAAGGAGCACTAGCGCTTTAATAATCAAAATGACAAGAAAATCCCTATAAAGTGCATGTTGTATTTTATTTATGAGTTACACTAGTATTTCTTTCCCATTAATGTTGTATTTGAATTAATTTCTTTCTCTCCCATAGTAATTTCAATCAAATTCAAACTCATGGCATTTATCTCTAGCCATTTTCCTCTACTTTGTCTGGAATTTAGAGTTCAATAACTCATTATTTTATCTAACATGAGTTCTTTCAGTCGCCTATATATTTCAATTAATTTCCTCTATGAATGAATATATATAAGTCACTTATGACATGTTCATTTTCTCATAAAAACCTACAAACACAACCTATTTCATGGAAATTGTTGCTAAGATAATTTTATATATCATCCATGAAAAACTATCACACATGAAACAAATTTGAGACATTAAATTTACAGTCTATTGTAACATCCAACATCTTTAGACAATTTTAAAATCAATAACAGAACATAGAAATAATTTCATCTAACCGTAGTTAATTTTTTGGGAATTATTGAAGAACGGAGCATATTCCACCCAACCGTGAACTATCTCCAATAGTTACCCACCGAGCTAAGATCTACTTGCCACTAGAATCAACAACCTCATTGATTCCTTGGTGATTTCTTCCTAGCAGATTTTTAGTAGCTGCCAACCTTTATGCCTAGGCCTTTTTGTTTTATATTTTCAGACAAATATACTCTTATTTTTCTTTAAAGAAGGCCTTTCTCTCCTGTTGTGCTTTATTTTACCTCACTTAGTATTTATCTCCAACTAAGTCATTAACATAATCTTTCTCTCCCATTATGTTAATATTTTCCTATTTATTATTTTCTCCTACAGATTTTTAGGAGACTTTTAGGGAAGGTCCAAGTTGAACTTAACCACCAATAGCTTTTCATAAGCTAGCAAGAAGTATTCTAAAACTATAGAGCTATTTCCTGAATACCTCAACCAATGTATTCATTAACTCAATAATAAAATATTATATTATCATATGAGCCCCACCATGGCTTCCATAGTCATTGAATCCAATAAAAATTTAATGTTCAAAAATAGTGAATGTCTAAAAATCCATTGTAATTTATATAAGTTTTCATTTGCATATTATCATTAAAGCAAAGGAACATTTATGTACACCATGCATCTATACTTGACCCTCAACATGGGTCTGACAATTTGTCAAAGTACATTGACAACAATTCACATGTAATATAGGTGGTATACATTCCAAATTTCCACATAATAATAATCATGTAACTTAGAAAAAAATACATTAACATATCTAGAAACCCATAGAATTATACTTTATTTAAGGTATCACCTTAGAAACCACCAATATTATAGAGAATTAACAGTCCCGTTGAACACTAGGACACAAAATGTGATTTTTTTTCTTCCCTTACCATTAGCTTGGAGCCATATAAGCGACAACCATTAAGGAATTTTAGGAAAATAATTTGCAATCATGAAATCTACAACCAATGTAGGCTTTTATCAAATAGTGTGAAAGCATGCAATCTACAACCAATTCGACATTCCAACAAATAGATTTCAAGCATTCGATCTACATCCATTGAAAAATTTTAACAACAATTTGCAAGCATGCAATCAATGGTCAATGAGACATTTTACCAAATAGTTGGCAAGCATACACTCTACCACCATTGAGGGACTATTTAGCATACATGAAATGAATTTCCATAAATATGTTTAAACTATCATATAGATAGTAAAATTAGAATTTATAGAATATCATGGATCATATTAATATAATCAATGGTAAAATTTCAGCCAACAACACAACCAATTATCCCTATAGGAGTGTCTAATCAGAAAAATCAACCAAATTATCATTCCAAGCCTAAACATAACTTTTTCTTGGAATCAAAATGGGGGTTACGTGATCTCAAGGTATGAATACCCCTTAATGTTAAGATGAATCACATCCAAACTCCCACGGATGAAATTATTTAAAACAACAAAACTTTGGATCTGATTTATTTCGAACACGTGGAATGAATACTTTCCTCTACAACTCTAAATGAAGAAAGAGAACCCACAATTATGCTACTATGAGTTGTTCATTGACCTTGATTTCACCATGCGAGTTCAACTTCACTTATTGATTATTTTTAACAAATAAAGAGGTTCGTTCAATTTTTCTTTTTTTTCAACATTCCATTATACTCTTCAGGGTCAACCCCAACTTCTAAATTATTTATTCATCACACCAAACATAAATGCATTCATTATTTACAATCATTGAATGGTAACTTTAGCCATGTTTTTCCACTTCTTCGTTTTTTTTTTATTATCTACCATAATCATTGTTCTAATATTATGCATGCAAAGGTTGGTAATTAATCTGCACTATAACCAGTGAGTGCTCAGGATGGTTCATAGGTACAATATAGGTTTTATTGTATTTTATCTGAACCCATATTCAAATGTGATGAGTAGAATTTTTAAAGGAACATTATAACTTTCTACTCTATCATGCGATCATTAATCATGCATCATGCATCTCATGTTAATTGTAGAATACTACAAGTTTAATTAAAATCATACGTAACATGATGCCCACTAGCATCATATCTCTACTTCTTCTTTTCATAATGACTCCCAAAAGGTACCAGTGTTGCAACCTTTTGCTCTGATACCATTTGTAACATACCTCGATAGCCTCATAGGAAAATGCATGGAGTTAGGAAATTTTTTCAACATTTACGAATGTGTAACCTTATAAATTACTTTTTGTATTTTTGCATTAACCATTTGAAAACCCACCACCATCACTTAGAGAAATATTTAGTAAAATTCATAGTGAGTTACACAACCAATAATTTTCCTTCTTGTAGCATATCAAATTAAATTTCCTACTATAACTATGCATCGATCCCATGATCAGTTTAACTCAATTAGTAAATTGCTTAATTTATAATATAAACATCACATCATGAAATAAATTAACATAATGAAAATTACATAATGAAAAATCACATAATTAGACACTGATATACCCTGGAAACCCCGTAGGGTGAAAACCAGCAAACATTTAATTTTATTATTAAATTCTCATGAGGTTTGTCACTCCTCACTCAATGGCTATAAGGGAGTCCATCCCTTGATGATTTTCATAAAAATTACATAGAAAAATAATCTTAAATGAAACATAACTAGCTATAATCTATTATAATAATCATGATAAAATTTACCCATGGATCCTTAGTCTCAGTCTTTGTAGTCGGAATGTTTCCTTCAGTGGGTCATCCTGCAGTTGGAATACTAAACCTGCATGGACTAACAAATATTTATCTTCCACAATGTTAAACTTCAAAAATCCTTTTCTCAAGTCACCGTCTTTTCCTGTCATTGCTATCGTTAGCACACTTCATATCATGATTAGATAAATTATTAATAAAAAAATAATCAACCTTTATTTGTGACACTTCAACAGTATTTTTATGAATGTATAAAACATAACCAAATTGACATGAAATTCCTTCTTTAACATAATTTCACATGCATTAGTAACAAAAAAATCACTATCAAGTGTCATATTTCCAACAAATACTAGCAAAATCTTTCATGCACGTTCATCTTATTTCCAAAGGAAAGCTAACATACTATATAATAATATTGTGCATGCAAATGCATAACAAGCTTTCAAGATAACTATCCCAACAAGAAATTTCTTTTTTCCTACTCTTATGTTTCTCTTCCAAAGGGATTAACACAATAGATGTTATACTTATGCATGTGAATGCATGTTCTTTTCCAAAAAAATCTTTTCCACCCAAGAGCTATTCATAATGGCTATTATGTATAACCACACCAGCTCGATTTCAAGCAAAGTTAACATACTAGTTATAATTTTGTGCATGCAATAACATAGCTTGTTCTTCTTTCATGTAAAACATATATTTCTTTCAAAAAGAAACTAAATAAATATTTTATGGAAAAATGGACACATTTCTTTTCCAAGGGATCAAACACATACCGCTTATTCTTTCATGCATGCAACGGGACATTTCCACCTCATACAAAAGATATAACCCAATAAATATGCATAATATTCTCCCAAATAAATATAATACCATAGCTAATCCCTTTAGGTTTGTAAAATACATATTATTTTTCGCAAAAAAAGGCTAACACAATAACTATTATGTGATTGCATCTTTCTTTTCTCTAGAAATCTAATACCCAAAACTATATTTTTCCCATGCATGCAAGTATATATGTTTCTCTAAATAATATTACATAATAAAGCATGTGATTACTAATTTTCCACTCCAAGAATCTATTCCAATAACACATACAAGGACATATTTTTATCTTCAATACTTTTTGAAGAGTTCTAACATAATAATTGTTTTCTTGCATACAAATATATATATATATATATATATATATATATTCTAAGGATTTTTACACCCTAATTATTCTTTTTCCAAAAGATAGCTAACTCACTAGCTATTATGTATGAAATACAATATTTTCTTATCATTTCACACATCATAGATATTTGTAATATTTCTTCAAGAAATAACATGAATAACAAATCCTTTTTAAATAACACAACCAATTGCCTTTTACGCAAGTGTTTTGTGTGAGCTACCCCTCACATAAGTTATTTATATTTTTTATGTGACTCAGGCTCTCCATGCATGTGCACCTAAGCACATACTCTCTTCAAGAGTGCAATATTTCTCTTTAAAAATTTTAATGCATATGCATCATGAGAACATACTTGGTAATTCTATAAATTAATTCCTTGTAAATAATCATCAGCATAATTATTATTTCTTTATGTACATAAATAATTATTCTTATTTCATTGAAAAATGAAATGGAAGCACTCTCTCTTACTCTATTTTTCCTATTTTAGTCATCCACTTTGGACGCATATTACGAACATATGGAAACGAATTTCAGAAAACCCAAAGGAGCTTTTGTTTGGAAGTGTCACATCTCCCTCTCTTACAAATTTTTTTTTTCCTTTTCTCGACACCTCAGGTATAATTTAACTGATTCCCCGTTGAACCTTATACATCCATCTCCTGTCCTTGATAGGAATCTATGAAATTGAATAAACAAAGTCTATATTTTAAAACAAGACCGTTATATACATGTATATTTTTCCATTACCCATATTATTACATCCTTGATTTATTTTATCATAGGATAGATCTCTTGTAAAGTTACCTTTGTAACCCATTACCCCTCTACCATTTTTACCCAAGTTTCTACACTAATTTCTCTAACATTATACATAATTAGTGTGAGGCCTTAATTCTTCGTTTTGTGGGCTCGAATCCCTCTCAATGTTTTCGATTGCACTTCAATTTATTTACCTTAATTTAATGACTAAATTCACTAATTGAATAGCTGAGATCCCTCTACGGATTACCCGAGTTCGACATTTGATAATTCATATGTTAATGAATTGTTCGCGTTATTTTGGTTACAGGACAAGGTCCTTTCCGGCACCAGATTTGAGAACTTATTTTTCATTCCACCAAATCATGTACTATTCTTACACGTAATTATTATGGATATTTTTCATATAGCTGCGGTAGTTGAATACTTATTGGCACAGGCGCGGTCATCTCTATACCTTTAATTTTTCGGTTCACCGATTCTCCTTTTTGGCCTGCGTGTCATTACGATTCAGAGGTATGAATATGGAATGCGTTAATAGTGGTACGATGGCTCCCTGACGAATTTAATGTTACAATCCCTCTCGGGATTCTTGGCGTACTCTATCATTTAATGTTGCTTTTGATCAATTTCATAGCAGGAGTCTAGTCTCCTAATTGCCCTACGCGTGGACGACCATCTATCATTTTCGTTAGGGTTTCATACCCTATTAATATTTCTTGTTTTTCATGCTACCATTTCATTTGGCCGACTGTCACTCATCGTTCTCATTTGATTTTTCTCGCATAGTATTGTAACCACGATGGGTTTCGACCAGTGCGTACTTGCATTCTACAGGAAATAGGTAAGAGGTTTCCCTCTTATTGTTCTGGTTTGTGCACACTGTCTCGATCAGTTCGTTGTTGAGCAAGTTATGTAAACGTTTTTCTTTTCTATCTGCAATACTTCAATTTACTTGGCTTTAGTAATGATGGCTGGATTTAACCGCATCGCGACTATTCTCACTATGAGTTGTTCCTTGTTTTTTCTGCAAGGGATTTTTGTATCAACTCCACCAAGGTATGTTTACCTACGAGTTTCGCAATGCTGGACAGGTTTCTAAATCGATCGACCTAAACGTGTCTTATCATGGCCTGATTTGTTTCAAGATTCGCCAACAGGTTTGAAACATAACCCAACCTTGTGTACTTTAGTTGGGTCTTCTATTGACCAACTCACTAATATTTTTTTCTCTACAATTTCTTGCAGGAGTTTGGATCTCGCTCTCCGTTGTTAACACAGGTATAACATCATTATCCCTAATTTCGTTCATTATCTACACTCTTGTGGTTTATGCCTTTCGTTATTGATCGAGAATAATTTTTTTTTTTTTTGATTGATGGGCATTTGCCTTTCTTTTCAGGTATCACGATCTTTATCATGACGAAATTGGTTTCTGCCCCTTTTTCTTCGCTTCTAATGACTACGGTCGACTCATTTGCGGTCCTCCATCATGTGTACAGGTTCTCTTAAAATCTTCAAACGAATTTTTTTCACCAGTCGCCTCTCTCCGATGCAAAAAGAAATGGTTCCGTGTTTTTATTTTGTTTTCAAGATGGTTGTGGCCATGTGGATTGTATAGAGACATTTAAACTTAGTTTTTCTCGAGGAATGGTGTAAATAAGCCCACTCCGTTTTCGTCTCTCCTAGACTGTTGATTACTATTCTATTCAACTAAGAGAGCGAAACCGATATCTATGAATGACCAGTGAATTACTCTTCCTCTTTGGAAATCATTACTATTATTGTTTCGCAGAATTAGTAGATCAGTGTTAATTCGTAGTGATATGAATCATTTGAACTGGATCATCTGGATATGTACGTTTTGTTCCATTTTTCTTGTTTTTAATTTCGGATTATAATAACTGTAGTATTAAATCGGAATGCACTGTTTGTATCAGATTTATCTTTGGTCATATTACGCCCATCTTTCCTCATGCACATTTTATACAGGGAAGTTTGTTCATATTACCCACTCATAATATACATTATTTTTTTTCATGTCGACTTAGCATAGTCTTATATATCTGTACATAATTGGTTTCTCGAGTGGTGCTATTTCCTGAAGACGTAGTTGGCACCCACAACCATTTACTACAATTTCACAATACTCTAGCAATTAATAATTATACCAACCGGGATGATGTCTCGAGTTTATTTTCCATTTCTTCGTGGTATATATATATATATATATATATATATTGAGTTAAAGTTTCTTTTTGAATTTCTATTGGAAGGTTCTGGTAATACCACAGTAGCTAGATTTTAATATTATGAATTTCGTTACAGCTATGTATTCTTCTATTACATGCCGAGAGTTTCCAGATAAATTCAATGTTTTTAAATGGCATCGAGCCAGGCATTTCCACAAGAAGTTAATGGTAAACTGGCTAACAATGATTTATTCCTTACATACGAACGTCTTAATAATCTGTCAACTCTATACAGAATAGAATTTTGGTTATAGTAACAAATCCAGTTTAGTTTTGTTCCCCTATTTTATGCTTCTTCATTTCGGAGATTGTATTGGTTATAACACACTAGCATTATACTATGAAGGTTTCTAATTTTGCTCTCAGATATTAGAATGATCTATATCAGGTACTATATATGAGCACTCTCTTGCAATTACCTAAATTCCTTTCCTGTTATAATATTAGCTGTTTGCATGCCCCAATGATTTGACCATTGAGATATGGGTTATATGTGAAGGATGTGTTAATTTCTGATATCAGTTGTTGAAATCTCTAACTTCAGTTCTTAATGTACAATGAATTTCTCAACCTATCTACTGCTATTTTCCACTATTATACAGGGACTTTAGGTTTTCTTTCTCCTATGCATGGATGTATTAGAATAATTTTATGAAACAGAAGCAGATTAAAGCTAACTCATCAATTTTTCCTGTGGAGATAAGTATCCTCAGATTTGAACTAGTCATGGCTTAGAGATTATGTAGGATTCTACTCTACAGGTTTATATTCTACAACTATGCAGAATGGAAAAGGTGAACTCCTTATGGTTCATTCTGTTAAATTTAGAATTTATAATTAATATACAATCAAATAATTGTTTTGTTTTTATATGTATCCAATTCATACTGATTGAAGTAAACACATTCGTAAATTTAGAGACATACCACTCAAGCAGTTGACCAACCTCCCAACCTTAGAGTTCTTCTGTCTCCCAGAACTCACCCCCGAGCTGAGATAATCTCCCAGAACAGATTAACCTCTAACTGTTTAGGAGTAGCTTATTTAAGCTATTGTTCCCCAAAGCATGTTTCTAATTCTGCGTCCAGAATAACAGGATTCTTTTCTTCCTCTTTGCCTAGGCTTCCTATTTTAGGGACTCTTTAAAGCTATTTTATGCTTTTCCTTAGCTTTTCCAACTTTTTACCTCTTCCCAACTACTTTCCTCATCATTGGGGAAATTCAGATTTTTCCTCAAAATCTAATTTAGAATTAATTTCTTTCAAGGATTTTTGAAAGATTCTGGGGAATACTTGCTTTGTCCATCCTCATGGATTTAGCAAGTGATCTCATAAATTTTATTTTGGTCAATCTGCACAAAAATTATTTTATTCATTTCCTCAAATAAATTATTTAATTACATTCATCACTTACTTGTCCTTTGCGGTCCACTCCCCTTAGGATTAAAGACCAATGTCAAATTTTGAAATTCAAACACCTAAATTGGGGGTGTTACATATTCCCCCTCTGAAAATAAACACCATCCTCGGTGTTGTTATTCAACTACTAGAGTTCTTTTTTTTTCAAACAAAAATGGATATCTGTCCATCATTTCAGCTTATCTTTCCCAGGTAGCTTCTTCAGCAGTAAAGTGCTTCCACTGCACTTTTACTCTTGCTACCGTTCGATTCCTCAATTCGATTTCTTCCCGCTCCAATATTTGAAGTGGTTATGGCAGAAACTCCCCTTCTGGTTCCACCTGTACAACATTCCAATCAACTATGTGAGAAGCATCATGCACATATTTCTTTAATAACGCAACATGAAATACATCATGAACTCTAACATAGGGTGGTAAGGCCAGTTTGTAAGCTACTGGTCCCACCCTTTCTAATATTTCAAAAGGACCACAATATCTAGGAGCCAGTTTTGCACAACTTCTAGCATAAAGTGTGCTCTTTTTATGTTTAATACGCAAATAAACATGCTCCCCCAATTTGAATTCTAGGTGTACCCTTTTCTTATCAGCATAGTTTTTCTGGCGATCTTGTGCTGTCTTGATGTTTCTTTGTATCTGTTTCACAATTCTTTCCATCTCTTGTAAAGCATCTGGTCCCAACATTAGTTTATCTTCTGGCTGGCTCCAGCACAAAGGAGTACGACACTTTCTTCCATACAGTGCTTCAAACGGACTCATCTTGATGGAGGATTGATAACTGTTGTTATAGGCAAATTCAGCTAAATGCAAGAAATCTTCCCACTTTGAGGGTCTATCCATCACATACATTCTTAGCATGTCCTCCAAAATTTGATTAGTTCTTTCTGTCTGACCATCTGTCTGAGGGTGGTAAGCAGTACTAAAATTCAATTTAGTACCCATCACCCCAAAAAATCCTTCCCAAAAAGCTGTTGTAAACTTAGCATCTCGGTCAGAAAAAATTACCTTTGGAACCCCATGGAGTCTTACTACCTCCTTTAAGAACACATTCGCTACTTGAGTTGTTCCGAAAGTGGTATGAAATGTGCAGCTTTTGTTAAAGTGTCTACTACCACCATTACTGAATCATGTTGGTGTTTTTTCTTGGTTAATCCTATTATGAAATCCATGGAAAATGTGTCCCATTTCCATTCTGCAATCGGTAAAGGGTTTAAAAGACCCGCCGGATGTTGATGCTCAACTTTGACTAGTTGACATTCCATGCACCTACTTAAACATTCTGCTACATATCTCTTCATTCCTGGCCAGAACAATTTCTTTTTCAGGGTTGTTAACATTTTCTGATATCCTGGATGTCCTGCATATGGTTGTTTGTGATATTCATCCAAAATTTCCCTTTTTAAGGACTCTACATTGGGAATATACAATCTGTTCTTATAACAGATCAGCCCTTTTGATTTTGAGTGAAATCATCTTTCTCTTTTTTTCTGAATTTTCATCAGGAGTGTTTCATAATTTGGATCTTGGTTTGCTGCCTTTTCCACCAAATCTTCTATATCAATCTGTGCACTAATCCCAAGGCTGCTGATATTCTGACAAGCATTTCTGCTCAACGCATTAGAAATTTTATTTTCTTTCCCTCTGATATGTTTTATGTCCATATCAAATTCACTTAGAAAAGACAGCCATCTTGCTTGTCTAGCATTAAAATCAGTTTGTGAAAAGAAATATTTGAGACTAATATGATCAGTCATCAATGTAAACTTTTTTCCAAGAAGATAGTGCCACCACATTTTCAAAGCATGGATAGTAGCTGCTAATTCTAAATCATAGGCACTATAATTCTGTTCATGTAATTTCAGTTTCCTAGATTCATAGGAAATAACTAAATTTTCCTGCAAGAGGACTCCTCCCAACCCCTCTCTACAGGCATCTGTACATACAACAAATTCTTTATCAGGATCTACAATCTTTAGGATAGGGGCTGTAGTGAGTTTTAGTTTTAATTGGTCAAAACTGTCTTGGCATTTTTCAGTCCATTCAAATTTGACACCCTTCCTTTGTAAGGAAGTTATGGGATATGCTATGGCAGAAAATCTCTCCACAAATCTGCGATAATAACCTGCAATTGCCATGAATGACCGTACTGCTGAAACATTAGTTGGGACAGGCCATTCTTTAATAGATTTTATCTTTTCAGGGTCAATAGCAAGGCCTTGTTCAGAAATAATATGGCCCAAGTATTGAATCTTATCTTTAAAAAATTCACATTTGCTGAACTTGGAATATAACTGGTTTTCTTTCAGAGTTTGCAACACTATCCTCAAATGTTCTTTATGTTCCTCCTCATTTTTGGAGTAGACTAAAATATCATCTATGAAAACCAGAACAAATTTATCCAAATACTTATTTAACACACTGTTCATCAGACACATAAATGTGGCAGGGGCATTTGTCAACCCAAAAGGTAGGAATACAAATTCGTAGTGTCCATACCTGGTTCAGAAAGCTGTTTTGCTGATGTCTTCTTCCTTGATTCTGAGCTGGTGATAACCAGTTCTTAAGTCAATTTTCGAAAAGAATGAAGCTCTTCCCACCTGATCAAAAAGATCATCAATTCTAGGTAAAGGGTATCTATTCTTAATGGTCAACTTTTTCAGTTGGCGATAATCAATGCACATCCTAAAATTTCCATCTTTCTTTTTCACAAATAGAACCGGTGCTCCCCAAGGAGACACACTTGGTCTAATATAACCTTTATCTAGCAATTCTTGCAACTGCATTTTCAGTTCTATAAGTTCAGGGGAACTCATTCGATAAGGGGCTCGGGAAATAGGTGTTGCTCCCAGCACCAAATCGATTGAAAAGTCAATCTCTCTTTTGGGGGGAAGATGAGGAATCTCGTCTGGAAATACTTCCTTAAATTCCTTTACCACTGGTAACTTATCCAACTGATTTTCTCCAGTTTTCTGTTCTACTTCCTCCACATGTACTGCATAAACTTGATATCCTTTCCTGGCTGTTCGTTTTAATTGCAGTGCTGATATTTGTCTTACTGAAATGGGTTTTGGTTTTCCTTTGAAAGTAAAAGGTTTCCCTTCTTCATCCACGCACTGCAGGGTTTTATCCTAGCAGCTCATCAAAGCTTTCTTCTTTTCCAGCCAGTCCATTCCTATCAGCAAGTCATAAGAAACTAAAGGCAGTATGTTCAGATTTACTTCTGTTTGAAAATCATTAAATTTGATTGCTGTTTTGGGTAATTTATGTGTTACCTTTCTTTTAGTTCCAGTGGCCAGCTGTACCAACCATGATTGCTGAAATTTTTCTGGTTTAAGATTACATTTTTCTACAATTTTGGGACTAATATAACTCAAAGAAGCACCCAGATCAATCAGAATAGTAATAGGTAGGTCAGAAATCTTAGCTTCCATTTCAACCATGGTAGCTTTATGTTCTGCTTGTTGATTATCCAAGGCTGCACTGATGGTTGGTATATTTCTGGCTATGTCATTGACTGTGGTGGCTTCTCTATCTCTCATAATCATCTGAATATTCCGATGGGGACAATCCCTCAAAATATGGGGTTCTCCGCAGCCCCAACATTTCAAGGGTTCCTTCATTTTGACAGTACCCTCCTTTTTATTGTCTCCATCTATTTGTTTAGAAGCCACTTGAGATTGAGCAGTTTGAATTTCTTTTTATTTATTAAACTTTTTCCGCTGATGATCCCTACCAAAATTTTTCAAATAGGCTGGTTTCTGTTTCTTCCCTTTGAATTCAGTCTTATTTACCCAGTTTTTCCCATGTTCAGTTTTGCCTTTGAATTGTTGGTAACATAATCTAGCTTTTCTAACAGCTTCGTCCATTGTTTTTGGGTTATCAAACTCAATCTTCTCTTTGTATGCGACCGGCAAACAGTTCAGAAACCTTTGTACCTTTGCCTTCTCTTCCCTAATATAAGGTACATATCTCAACAGGTTCGTAAACTTAGTGACAAACTCATCGATAGTGAGTTGTCCCAGCCTCAGTTGATGAAATTCCTTAGCTTTATCATCATAATAATGTTCATTTAGGTAACAATTTTTGAATTTAACCTGAAAATCCTCCCAAGTAACTGTCTTTTCATCAATGGCATGGACCATTTTCAACTCCTCCCACCACAAGGTAGCTTTACCTTGTAGCTGGTAAACAGCTAATCTGGCCTTCAGATTGCTTTCATATTCATAGACTTGGAAGTACTTAATCATATTCAGCAACCAGGCTTCAGCATCTTCCTCCTTCTCCCCATCATGGGAGGGAGGTTTGATCTTTCGGAATTCCCCCTGTAATTCCCTTTTCTGTTTGTACTGATGCCTAACAGCATCATCATCCTCAGACTCATCAATCTTCCTCTTTCCGGAACCTTCGCCTTCTTGGCTATTTCGTAAAGCTAGTTCTCTAATAAGATTTTCCTGCTCCTTACTGGCTGATGACAACATGTCATTCTGGCTTCTCAGTTCAGCCAATTCTCGTTGCAACCTGTGCAACATAGCCATCACTGGAGCGTTGGGATCTGGTGTACTATATTCATCACGCAGATCCACATAAATTTCTTCACCTTCCGTCATTTCAGCACCACTGTACACTACACAACACAGATCAGTAAAATTAAAATAAAATAAATTCACAATACAAAGAACACCCAGCAACAGTGAGCACAATAACAATAGCCTAGTTTTTATAACTTGGGCTCTGATACCATTTGTCACATCTCCCTCTCTTACAATTTTTTTTTTTTCTTTTCTTTACACCTCAGGTATAATTTAACTGATTCCCTATTGAACCTTATACATCCATCTCCTGTCCTTGATAGGAATCTATGAAATTGAATAAACAAAGTCTATATTTTAAAACAAGACCGTTATATACATGTATATTTTTCCATTACCCATATTATTACATCCTTGATTTATTTTATCATAGGATAGATCTCTTGTAAAGTTACCTTTGTAACCCATTACCCCTCTACCATTTTTACACAAGTTTCTACACTAATTTCTCTAACATTATACATAATTAGTGTGAGGCCTTAATTCTTCGTTTTGTGGGCTCGAATCCCTCTCAATGTTTTCGATTCCACTTCAATTTACTTACATTAATTTAATGACTAAATTCACTAATTGAATATCCGAGATCCCTGTAGGCATTACCCAAGTTCGACATTTGATAATTCATATGTTAATGAATTGTTCGCGTTATTTTGGTTACAGGACAAGGTCCTTTCCGGCGCCAGATTTGAGAACTTATTTTTCGTTCCACCAAATCATGTACTATTCTTACACATAATTATTATGGATATTTGTCATATAGCCGCGGTAGTTGAATACCTATTGGAATAGGCGCGGTCATCTCTATACATTTAATTTTTCGGTTCACCGATTCTCCTTTTTGGCCTGCGTGTCATTACGATTCAGAGGTATGAATATGGAACGCATTAATAGTGGTACGATGGCTCCCTGACGAATTTAAAGTTACAATCCCTCTCGGGATTCTTGGTGTACTCTATCATTTAATTTTGCTCTGAATCAATTTCATAGTGGGAGCCTAGTCTCCTAATCGCCCTACGCGTGGACGGTCATCTATCATTTGCGTTAGGGTTTCATACCCTATTAATATTTCTTGTTTTTCATGCTACCATTTCATTTGGCCGACTGTAACTCATCGTTCTCATTTGATTTTTCTCGCATAGTATTGTAACCACGATGGGTGTCGACCAGTGTGTACCTGCATTCTACAGGAAATAGGTAAGCGGTTTCCCTCTTATTGTTCTGGTTTGCGCACACTGTCTCGCTCAGTTCATTGTTGAGCAAGTTATGTAAACGTTTTTCTTTCCTATCTGCAATATTTCAGTTTATTTGGCTTTAGTAACGATGGTTGGATTTAACCGCGTCGCGGCTATTCTCACTATGAGTTGTTCCTTGTTTTTCCTGCAAGGGATTTTTTTATCAACTCCGCCGAGGTATGTTTACCTACGAGTTTCGCAATGCTAGACAGGTTTCTAAATCGATCGACCTGAACGTGTCTTATCATGGCCTGATTTGTTTCAAGATTCGCCAACAGGTTTGAAATGTAACCCAACCTTGTGTACTTTAGTTGGGTCTTCTCTTGACCAACTCACTAATATTGTTTGCTCTACAATTTCTTTCAGGAGTTTGGATCTCGCTCTCCGTTGTTAACACAGGTATAACAGTATTATCCCTAATTTCGTTCATTATCTACACTCTTCTGGTTTATGCCTTTCGTTATTGACCGAGAATAATTTTTTTTTTTTTGATTGATGGGCATTTTCCTTTCGTTTCAGGTATCACGATCTCTATCATGACGAAATTGGTTTCTTCCCCTTTTTCTTCACTTCTAATGACTACGGTCGACTCATTTGCGGTCCTTCGTCATGTGTACAGGTTCTCTTAAAATCTTCAAACGAATTTTTTTCACCAGTCGCCTCTTCTCCGCTGTAGAAAGAAATGGTTCCGTGTTTTTTTTTTTTTTTTAAGATGGATGTGGGCATGTGGATTGTATAGAGACATTTAAACTTAGTTTTTCTCGCGGAATGGTGTAAATAAGACCACTCTATTTTCGTCTCTCCTAGACTGTTGATTACTATTCTAGTCAACTAAGAGAGCGAAATCGATATCTATGAATGACTAGTGAATTACTCTTCCTCTTTGGAAATCATTACTATTATTGTTTCGCAGAATTAGTAGATCAGTGTTAATTTGTAGTGATATGAATCATCTGAACTGGATCATCTGGATATATACGTTTTGTTCCATTTTTCTTATTTTTAATTTCGGATTATAAGAACTGTAGTATTAAATCAGAACGCACTGTTTGTATCGGATTTATCTTTGGTCATATTACGCCCATCTTTCCTCATGCACATTTTATATAGGGAAGTTTGTTCATATTACCCACTCATAATATACATTATTTTTTTTCATGTCGACTTAGCGTAGTCTTATATATCTGTACATAATTGGTTTCTAGAGTGGTGCTATTTCCTGCAGACGTAGTTGGCACCCACAACCGTTTACTACAATTTCACAATACTCTAGCAGTTAATAATTATACCAACCGGGATGATGTCTCGAGTTTATTTTCCATTTCTTCGTGGTATATATATATATATATATATATAGAGTTAAAGTTTCTTTTTAAATTTCTATTGGAAGGTTCTGGTAATACCACAGTAGCTAGATTTTAATATTATGAATTTCGTTACAGCTATGTATTCTTCTATTACATGCCGAGAGTTTCCAGATAAATTCAATGTTTTTAAATGGCATCAAGCTAGGCATTTCCACAAGAAGTTAATGGTAAACTGGCTAACAATGATTCATTCCTTACATACGAATGTCTTAATAATCTGTCAACTCTATACAGAATAGAATTTTGGTTATAGTAACAAATCTAGTTTAGTTTCATTCCCCTATTTTATGCTTCTTCATTTCGGAGATTGTATTGGTTATAACACACTAGCATTATATTCTGAAGGTTTCTAATTTTTCTCCCAGATATTAGAATGATCTATATCAGGTACTATATATGAGCACTCTCTTGCAATTATCTAAATTCCTTTCCTGTTATAATATTAGCTGTTTGCATGCCCCAATGATTTGACCATTGAGATATGGGTTATATGTGAAGGATGTGTTAATTTCTGATATCAGTTGTTGAAATCTCTAATTTCAGTTCTTAATGTACAGTGAATTTCTCAACTTATCTACTGCTATTTTCCACTATCATACAGGGACTGTAGGTTTTCTTTCTCCTATGCATGGATGTATTAGAATAATTTTATGAAACAGAAGCAGATTAAAGCTAGCTCATCAATTTTTCATGTGGAGATAAGTATCCTCAGATTTGAACCAGTCATGGTTTAGAGATTCTGTAGGATTCTACTCTACAGGTTTATATTCTACAACTATGCAGAATGGCAAAGGTGAACTCCTTATGGTTCATTCTGTTAAATGTAGAATTTATAATTAATATACAATCAAATAATTGTTTTGTTTTTATATGTAGCCAATTCATACCGATTGAAGTAAACACATTCGTAAATTTAGAGACATACCACTCAAGCATTTGACCAACCTCCCAACCTTAGAGTTCTTCTGTCTCCCACAACTCGCCCCCGAGCTGATATTATCTCCCAGAACAGATTAACCTCTAACTGTTTAGGATCAGCTTATTTAAGCTATTGTTCCCCAAAGCATGTTTCTAATTCTGTGTCCAGAATAGCAGGATGCTTTTCTTCCTGTTTCCCTAGGCTTCCCATTTTAGGGACTCTTTAAAGCTGTTTTATGCTTTTCCTCAGCTTTTCCAACTTTTTACCTCTTCCCAACTACTTTCCTCATCATTGGGGAAATTCAGATTTTTCCTCAAAATCTAATTTAGAATTAATTTCTTTCAAGGATTTTTGAAAGATTGTAGGGAATAATTTCTTTGTCCATCCTCATGGATTTAGCAAGTGATCTCATAAATTTCATTTTGGTCAATCTGCACAAAAATAATTTTATTCTTTTCATCAAATAAAATATTTAATTACATTCATCACTTACTTGTCCTTTGGGGTCCACTCCCCTTAGGATTAAATTCCAATGTCAAATTTTGAAATTCAGACACCTAAATTGGGGGTGTTACAGGAAGACTCTTATTAAAAATAACCTCTCTCATTTTTTTCACAGGTGTCATGGTTGTGAATATTCGAGTGAATATTTGCAGCCCAGTTTTGCAGATTTAAATATTAAATAATTTTTTGTTTTTCTCATCAAATTTGGACACGATTTCCAACAAAACATAAATTATTTTTGGAAAACCAAAAGAGGATTTTTTTTTAATGGGTTCATTCAAAATAAACTCTCTCATTTTTTACACACGTGTTATGGTTTGGAAGATTCAAACCAATCTTTGGAGCTGATGTTTCTAGATTTAAATAATAAATAATTCCCTATTTTTGACATCAATTTAGGACATGGTTTTCGAGACAAGGGAATATTTTTTTTTTAAATCTGAAAGAGGATTTTGCTTATAACATCCTCTTTTGCAGAAACTTCATTCACTTTTTACATATCTATCCGGGTTTGGGAGAGTTAAAGGCTTATTTGGACCCTATTTTCCAATAACTCATGCAATTCATAGAGTTATTTAGCCATAAAAAGCTTTTATGAATTCACAACACATGAAACATTCTCATATTTCAATGAATAAAAGAGTTATTCCTCTATGCACAAAATTATATAGAGGTTTTCTCAAAAATTAATCTTGAATGTTTATCATATGATTTTTTCCTAGCAATTAAATTAAATTATTATATCATCATGCCCCATATGCAAACAAAAGAATTTTCAAAGAACATAGTTACTTATCTTTTGATGCATGCTTGTAATTCCTTCTTCCTCTTCCTTGGCTCCATTCTCCATGCATTCTCTCATTCCCTTCCTCTATTTTTTTCATAGGCTTACAATAAATAGAATTAAGGAAATGGAATAGATTTTATAAATCATAAAAGCATTCCATAAAGCATCCATAAATCTGTTTTTTCCTAAATCACAAAAGCACTCCATAAATCTCTCATGTTTTTCTTTTAAAGGTAGATTTACTTTTTCCTTATAAGAAAAATATCACTTATCCATAGTTTTTCTAAAACTATTACTCATTATTTCTAAAATCATAAAAGATACCAACTTGGAAATATAATTACGTTGTAAAGTGTTCTTATTTGAAAACAACTTTCCTGAACTGCCAGATGTACTATTCTGCATCATTGATTATAATGTTAGACGATTGAAATAATGTGTACCCTAGGATTAAATACTGTTAGTATTAATCAGTTATAGAAAAAAACAGTTTTAAAATTTTTAGAAATAATAAACTTGACCATCCTGATCACAGAGAAAGAATCTGCCAACTACTTGTGTTGGGAACGCTGAGTACATAGCACCTTCTTCACTAGGAAGCTTGGCCACCTTCGCCCGCAAAAATCAACATGGAATCTCCACAAAAACCTGATACTTGTGCTGGGAACGTTGAGTACATAGCACTGAGCAGGGAGCTTGGCTACCTTCGTCCGCAAAAAGCAACAGCGAAAGTCATGTCTCACTTCGAGATTCACTCATTGTCTGAGGATGCTATCCCCCTTGGCCAAGGATGCTATGTGGGTGAAAGTTCCTGGTTGCATTCTTGAGGTTATTGAAGCTAAAAGCCTTGAAATTCGCCGATGGTAGGATTCGACCTTTGGGTCTTCGAGTCGATGGGTAGCTTTCGCTAATCGTCGTACCTCTTTCTCTATCTCTTGTAGCTATTATGATACCCACAGAAACTCTGTCGAATTGTGAAAATAATAATAAACAGAGTCTGATGTCTAATTTCTGGCTATTATGTTACCCACTAATTGTGAAAACACTAATAAACAGAGTCTGATGTCAAATTTATTTTGCAGGATATCTTTGTGGTTGTAAGTGATACAATTACGGAGACAATAGAGTGGGCGATGGCAGAACTCATTCACAATCCTGAGAAATTGAAACGAGCCCAAGCCAAGCTGGAAGAGGTTATTGGTCTCGACCGTAGGATGGAAGAAAGTGTTACCGAGCGCCTCCCTTATCTCCACACAGTGGTGAAAGAAGTGTTCTGATTGCACCCGTCAGGTCCTCTGCTCGTCCCACATAGAGAAAATAGCGCTTTTGAGATCGGGGGGTTCGTGACACCCAAACACAGCCGAGTCGTGGTGAAAATTTTGCGTTTGGGGTGATACCCTCAAATCTGGAAAGAACCATTACATTTCATGCCAGAGAGGTTTCTTGATGATGACATGTGTAGCAATGTGGATTACAGGGTAAAACACTTCGCGCTGATACCATTCGGAGCATGAACAAGAATGTGCATGGGGCTTCCATTGGTAAGTGGAACGATTCATTTGATGTTGGGGTCGCTTATCGACTCATTTGAGTGGGCACCTCCCAAAGGGACGCGGAAGAGTTAGACATGAGCGACAAGTTTGGACTGGTGCTCCGTACCCTTGGAGGCAATTGCCACGACAAGCCTACCATCTCATTTCTATGAGAATTTCGAATTAGTGTTACATTATTTTAATACCATGCATATAAAGTAATTAATAATAAGACAGTGTGCTTTTGAGGCTGTTTTTTTTAAGGCAAGTGTGTTAATAGCATTTTTCTTAGAGTTAATTTTACTTTATAACTTTAATGGTCTGTAAAGTTTCTCATATATTAAATTTATTATTTAAAAGTGAATTTTATATAATAAAAAAAATATATGAAAAAAAAAACCATTTTATATAAATTATGGCTATACAAACTTTTAGCACTGTGAATTAAAGTCATTTCCACTCAACAAATAAATTTACTCTTTGCACTTGATGGTTGTTTAGGTCATTAATTTTTTCGAATGGTACCGAGGGGACTTTTCCGCCTTTTTTGGGGCCAAATCAATTTTGGTAGTTGCATTATAATTATTGAACATTTTAATGTGCATTTTGTTTTTGGTTTCAGAAATAAGTTAATTTTTTTATTTTAATGATAATTTTTGTTTTAGAATTCTAAGAAATTCAGAGATAGTGTTTTAATTTTTAAAATATAATTTGCATGTATTTATTATGTGATCTTTGGGGAAATTGGCGAAATTTTTTTATTTAAGTGATTTTATATCGAGGTAGTGTATGTAAAAATAGAAAATTGTTATTAATAAGTAGTTGTAATGAAATTGTGTGGGCAAAGAAACAATATTAATGTAGGTAATGTAGGTATTTGTAACAAAATTGAGTGGGCAAAGATGAAATTCTATTATCCATAGTTTTATTAAGTATATTTTAATGAGTTAATTTATGATTATCTTATCTGATTTTGATTTGATTTTATATTAGTCTAGTTCATATTTATAAGTTAAATATTCAATTAAATCACATAATATATCACATTTTTTTCCTTTATACTACTCTTATACTACTATTTCCTATAATACTAGGTTATGCTTTACAGCGTTTCCTTTGCAACATATAGTGCAATCGCTAGTTTATTTCTATAGAAGAATATAAATTCTTCTAAATAAAATAATTAAGAAATAATTATTCCAATATTATTATAATTAAGAATTACAATAATATTCTTCATGTAATATCAATATAATAATTAATAATATCTAATTATTTAACAACCCTCATTTTATGAGAGTTTTTACGGTGGCTTAAGCCTGGGATATTACATTAGAGATCTGGAAACCAAATCCATGAGGATGGATAAGGTTCATAAGACTTTCCCCAGTTCTCCAAAAATCCTTGAAGGAAATAAATTAAATATTAAAAATTAAATTGGAGATAAAAATTTAAAAACTACCCATTAAAGAGGACATTAGTGGGAAGAGGTGGAATAAAGCTAGAAAGAGGAAAAACTAGTTTTAAAGTAATTTTGTGGAAGAAACAAAAGGAAAGCCTAGGCACAAAGGAAAGAAACATCCTGATTTAACTGGACGCAGTTAAGGGAAACAGGCTGATGGGAAAGAAAACTTAAAGAAGCAGATTCAGGATAGACAAGGAGTTGTCTATTGCTGAAGAAATTGATCTCTACTCAGGGTGAGCTTTGGAGAAAGAGCTCAAACGTTGGGTGGAACCTAGTCTACTTTAAGTGGTATGCACCAGTTAATTTTATTTTAACTTAGCATCTGGTATTGTTCTGATTATGCTGATGAAGTAAGATAGAAGAGATAAATGAAATTGTTTAAACATGGGCATTAGTATATATTGTCCAATTAATATTCAGTGTAAATGATGGGTGAAGTATGTACATTAAATAAATCAACTATAGAAATTATATTATGTTTTGTATTGTTGTAAAAACATTAATATGAAGAGTACCAACTCCCAGAATGTCTAAAACTTGTTGAAGGCTTAGATATGAGGTTAGGTGACTCTCAGGAAATTGTTATTGAATTAATATTTATGTTCTAGTATTAATTTATGTTGTACATCTTAAATAAGATCTCTTTATAACAAAATTATATACACATGGAAACTCTATCCCCTTATAGGAAAATATAAGGTCTCTCGGCAAATTTATGCAGAGTTGCATATCAGAAAACCCAATTAGTACCTAGACCAACCTAGATAACAACAGTCCATATATTACGATCGAGTAGCCCAGAGAAGTGGATGTATACCAATCCATAAGTAGGTGATATATATATATATATATATATATATATATATATATATATATATATATATATATATATATATATATATATATACATGCGAAAGAGAACGGGAACCAAAACTTAGTTTTGCTTAAGGATTATAGAAACAACTGTAAATAAAAGAGGTAGAACTTAAATTTAAGAAGAGTTAAGTTATTACCTTATGGGTTGCGTTAATATGTTCCGTCTACATTCATAAAAAAGAGACTTAATTAGTGTGGGAAGTACCCATTGTACATGTTAATTCAAATAAAATAAAGGGAAAGTTTGTGACAAAGTCTTCGAGTATTAGAAGCACATTTATATATTTGATTTAAGGAGAATAGCTCATTCCTATGTAGTGTAAGAAAATTAAAAACGTTTTAACCATTTAGACAGAAGTGAAACTAAATTCAGATGGAAATCCAACCATATACGTATGTTGCATGATGATATGGGAGCCATCGGAAAAAAAACAACCGAAAGGAAATTCGAAATCAGGGAAAGGAATGTTTAACAAGCTAGGGCTTTAATGAGAAATTGAGATTCTGTATAGAGATAGAATGAAATTACAAACTAGAAAACCCAAGAACGGATTCTAACCTAAGACCTAATGAAGTTAAGAATCAGTTACGAGTTCTTGGTTTAGGGAACTGGAAATGAGAATTGAGTTATTAAAAAAGACTACAAAAAAATCATTCAAGGAAATATAAATTAACTGTTTAAAAGAGAGAAAGAAGAATGCGAATTACATGTAGTGCATATGGCTCTCGAACGACACACCAAGGAGGAGTAGAAGGCTTCCCATTCGTTCCTCTATGTTTCCATAAATGCTATTAGAGTATACTTGTGTGGAGGAGTTCCATCAATAAATTAAATTGAATACAAGTACTACACTACAAATAAGTGAGATGTATTTTAAACTAGAAAAGGCATTCCCATCCTAGAATTCACGTGTAGAGGAGAGATCCGAGAGGCATTCCATACCATATATAGTAATAGAAATCCAAAATTTTGTGTATTTCCAAACTGAACCATGTAAACCCTTACCGAAATTTCTATGAACGAAAATCACGACTACAATAAAATAAATGAAAAGTGCATATGATACTATACCTATATACTATCAAGGGCTCACCAATAGTTATAGTTAAACTAGTGTAATATTCCGAAATTTTCACATGGTATTTGGAATATTAGAGTTCTTAATAAAATTAATAAATTGAGTAAATAAAAGGATGGAGGGACCCAAAAACCTCAAAGATGAATAAAATCCACTTTTAATGGGTGTATGTGGATATTCTAGATCTATATCTGAAATCATGGAGTAGTAGAGCAGTTCCATTAAAGCAGATCATGTATCATTTATGAGATAGATTATGGAGGATGAAACAGTCAAATAAGTTCATGGATCTTAAATGAACAGTCATGAGGATCTTTGATAAGATCAACTGAGATCATAGTGCATTCAAAGAACATCATAAAGCACTTATGATAAGATAGTGCAGGAAGTGATGCAATTAATGCACGCATGATGGAGAGGGTGATCACCCCATGTGAACATGATGGAGGACATGGGAGAAACAACACAGTCAATCATGGAGACTTATGTCCACATGTAAAGTGTAGTTTTGGAGTGGGCCTAAGCTATGGAAGGCTCATATCTATATAAAGAAGATGAAGGCACAATAGAAGTCATGATTTGGATTATTCATTTCTTGATCTGTTTAGATCTATATTTTTCTTAGGACATTTATATACAGGCTTGGGCTGTTTAATAGAGTTTGCAATTCTATTTAGCATAGGGTGTTCCCGAGAAGGAATCCCTTCTCTTTCATTGAGTAGCTCTTCAAAGAGGGTTGTTCTTCGTTATTTATCAGGCATTTGTGCCATATTCGGGAGGTTTTTTCTAGCATTTAGATAGGAAAACAGTGGAGGATTCATCCTACCACTCTATTCTTCACATTCAACCTTTTAGGAGCAGCAGATCTATGTTAGGCATTTAGGCCATTGGGCCTTACCTCCATGCAGCAACACTACCTTCAGGGATTGCATAGTCTAGTCCTGTAGATCTACTGGAGGATGGAAGTTTCCAGTATTTCAGGTGGAAATCCTGTGAGGGATCATATTCTCACATTGGATCTAATGTTTCCATCATTCAAGAGATGATTTGACATATCTAGTAGTAGGCCATTAAGCCTCCCTCTCTAACAACGCCATTTTCTGACGATGTTTTTCATGCAACAGCTATTTTCAGTGGAGGAGATTGGAGGAGCTATATCTTGACCTTTCAGACCAAGGATCTAGAGAAGGGATCAAACCTTCTTGCATAGATATGATTGTGCATCATTGCAGCCATCATATCTTCAGATCTATCTTCATATCTGGATTCCCAACAACATATATGTGGAGACCTAAGAGGGTGGTTTTCTTAGATTCATAGTTCTGAGAAACCCTTTTTGGGTTATCTTGGGAATCCATCGTTGAGCCCTGATCTACATTTTCAGCATCATCGGAGCTCCAAATTTTCCTAGATATGAATTTCTGTCTTTCAAGCAGTTGCAGTCCCAATAGTTGCAGTAAGGATAGCGCAGTTTACCTTCCAACAGTTTAGAAATTACGCAGTCCCTCTTGTGGGATCATTGCAGGGTCATTCTAGGCCATCCCTTTGGCTTGAGTGCCTCATATTTTTAGCATTGTTGTACTTGTTTTTTCACCTCCTATATAATAAAATGGCTCACCTATTTCTGTGGATTCTGATGTGTATTTAGATTTATTGTTTACTTAGTTTCATTATTATATCATGTTTCATTATTACTGCATTCTCCCTTTTGGGATATTACAGTGGTA
Organism: Pinus albicaulis; assembly: GCA_034641835.2. Lineage (NCBI taxonomy): Eukaryota > Viridiplantae > Streptophyta > Pinopsida > Pinales > Pinaceae > Pinus > Pinus albicaulis. The sequence goes on along the minus strand of CM076579.1, from coordinate 993,775,756 downwards.
TCAGAGCATAGTCTTTGGCTGAACTTGTGGACACTTCATATTTTGCATCAAAAGAAGAAGTAGATAGATGAGATCTATCATGAAGGAGGATTGTATTTTTTCCACTCCTCTCATTAGATCCATGCAATATATCTCCAAATAGGTCAATCAAATGAAGAGGGAAAGGCAAAAGGAGGATCCAAGAAGAATATTTGATGAGGAAGGTCTAAGCACTTGTTATCAGCAAAAAATAAAACTGGAGAATCATAGATCTCCTCATAGATCTACTATGCCCATTTCCTTTGAATGAGGTGAATGGTATAGAAATGAAGAAAGAAGAGTACATGAGAATCATGAGACTCTCGGTATGTATCTTGAAGATTAAAAATCACATTCTAGAGCATTCAAGGAGAATCCAACTTTGCAAAAATTCTTCAAAATCAAAGAAGAAAGAGTATCCTATAACAACAATAGAAGAAAGAGGCACAATAGATTCTATTTGCCTACATTTGATGGATCTTCCTCAAGCACTGTTAAGGCTTAGAGGAAATATTTAGATACATTTTTCAGGCTACATCCTATAGCTTAAGGAGAGGTTGTCCAAATCGCAGCACTTCATCTTTATGGTGAAGCCAATGATTGGTGGTTTGGTTACATGGAGCATGAAAAGGTGACTAAATATTCACATTTCTTCCACGAGTTGAGGAATAAGTTTGATGTGAGAAAACCAGAGATGTGTTACAAAGAGACATTTTCTAAGGAAACAAAGGAGGATGTCAATCTTGTGACTCTAGATAAAGAGTCACTACATTCACCACGAGATGCAGAAGTACTTGCATCTAGAGAAGAGATACTTGCAACTTTGCAAGATAGTCTTGAGCTCTTGACATATAGAGTCCCATGCATGATTTAGGAGATGCATGAGGAAGAGGAGGAAGATTCCAGCACTGGTGCATTAATAGAGGAGCAGCCATCACTCTTACCAGCAGTTGGAGACATTATTGTCTCAGTCGGAGGAACTCTTTTGGTCTGCATGCATAATCATCTCATGTTGTTTCAATACCTCTTATTGAAACTTATGGGGACATGCCATTAGGGACAATGCATAACCAAGGGTTAGAAAAAAATGTTGATTTGAAGCAGCAACATATCACAACGCAGAGGACCCTTGATCTAATCAAGGAAGAGAAGAAGACCTATCCAAGTTCATCATTTTTGAGCTACATTCAACCCTTTGAGTTGAAGTGTAGAGTTTCAGAAAATGGGATGACCACGATCCTATGTAAAATGACTGGTTATGAGATCAACATTGAGCCTTGCTTTGAGACATCACATGTATTACCATTAAAATCTACAGGGTTGTCACTTTGTAGTAGTGATAAAGAAGGAGCCCAATTATTCTTGGAGAATTCTGAAGGTAGCTTCACTCATGAAGCAATAGAGGTAAAGATGGTATATGGTAGACATCTCTTGATGAGAAATATTTTCTCCTTTCTAGATGACACTTTCTCAATGAGCATCTCACAGCTCAAAGAGAAGCTTCTACCTGAAGTAGATCCAACACTCATTGGTTTTGTAGGGAGTTTGGTGAATAGAGAATCTCATTAAGAGATATCATTGGAGGTGCACTTCAAAATTTCATGAAGTGTAATTTTTTTCATCAGTTTAAGGAGAATGGTATTGTACAAAGGGAGGATACCATGTTTATGCAATTCACCATTCATCATCTACATTGGGATGAGTGGGTGAGAATGATAAGCAAGGGGTTGCATGAAAACTTGCAAATATATGACATGGGCCAGCAAGCTTGGTTACGTTGGTTTCTCTTGGGTAAGTTTTGTTACTACCCAAAGTCTCATATTTATTTTATCCATGCCTTGAGAAACACTCATGAAATGAGGAAGGAGGCATGGTTGTGCTGGCTCGTCTTGGGTGAGTATGGTTATCACCCAATAGCTCATATTTTTCTAATCAATTCCTTATGTATCAATGATAGAATACATCAAAATAAGGCATGTTACCTTTGGTTGACCATGAGAGAGTTTGGCCATCACATGACATCCCCTATTTCTATGTGTTCTAAATTGTGTAATACTTGGCATGGTACTCCCATGATATGTATTAATGGTGCTTACTTGTATTGGGCTGATTTGACATTCCACATGTCTTTCAGTATGTCTTTAGTCGATGATGCACATGAGGATGAGAAAAGACAACAATATCTCTTATTTATTTGGTTACTTTTGGGGGAGTTTGGCTTATCCATCTTACATGGGTCAGATGGAGGATGACAAAAAAGGGCCTTTCTCCGGTGGTTATTGTTGGGAGAATATGGTTTGACATCTTTGTCTACCCATATATCTCTATTTCTTCTTTTTCATTATGTTGGAATGATGCCTAGATCCAATAAGGCCAACAGGGCTAAGGATGAGAGCATGGCAATGCTCAATTTAATTCATAAAGTATGTGATAAAATTATGTATTGTGAGATGGAGCTTTTCCTTTGTGGAAAGAGCCACTTTATTTTAAGTATCTCATGTATTGATGATGATTTTGGAAAACATATGGTTGTCACTTTGTACTTCGTGGTGCAAGGAGGACATCTAACCATGCAGTTGGAGGTCATTCTATGAATTTATGAGAGAAAACTTTGGAACCAAACATACATGACACATTGCAGCAAATGGAGGAGGCCTTCCTTATATGGATGACATTTGGATGGGAATGGATGGCTTTGCATATACTTTTGCAGTTGCTTGAGGACAAGCAACATTTTTCCAGGGAGGACTGTAATATTCCCAATTTTCACATGATATTTGGAATATTTGAGTTCTTAATAAACTTAATTGATTGAGTAAATAAAAGGGTGGAGGGACTCACAAACCTCAAATATGAATAAAATCCACTTTTAATGTGTGTATGTGGATATTCTAGATCTATGTCTAAAATCATGGAGTAGTGGAGCAGCTCCATTAATGGAGATCATGTATCATTTATGAGATAGATTATGGAGGGTGAAACAGTCAAATAAGATCATGGATATTAAATGCATAATAATGAGGATCTTTGATAAGGTCAAGTGAGATCATAGTGCATTCAAAGAAGATCATAAAGCACTTATGATAAGATAGTGGAGGAAATGATGCAATTAATGCACACATGATGGAGGGTGATCACCCCATGTTAACATGGTGGAGGACATTGAGAAACAACGCAGTCAAACATGAAGACTTATGTCTACATGTACAACACAGTTTTGGAGTGGGCCTCGGCTATGGAAGGCTCATATCTATATAATGAAGGTGAAGGCACAATAGAAGGAGTGATTTGGTTTATTCATTTATTGATCTGTTTAGATCTACATTTGTCTTAGGACATTTTTATGCAGGCTTGGGCTGTTTAGGAGAGTTTGCAGTGCTATTTAGCACAGGGTGTTTCTGAGCGAGAATCCCTCCTCTTTCATTGAGTAGCTCTTGAAAGAGGGTTGTTCTTCATTCCTTATCAGGAATTGGTGCCATCTTTAGGAGGTTGTTTCTAGCATTCAGTTAGGAAACTGGTGGAGGATTCAACTTACCACTTTGTTCTTCACATTTAGCCTTTCAGGAGCAGCAGATCTATATCCGACATTCAGGCCATTGGGCCTTACCTCCATGCAGTAGAAGCCCCTTCACGGATTGCGCAGTCTAGTCCTGTAGATCTATTGCCGGAAGGAATTTTCAAGTAGTTCAGCTAGAAATATTGTGAGGGATCATCTCCTTATATTGGATCTATTGTTTCCGTCATTCAAGATCTAATCTGAAATATCTAGCAGCAGGATATTAAGCCTCCCTCTCTGAGAACGCAGTTTTCTGAAGTTGTTTTTTATCCAACAACTATTTTCAGTGGAGGAGATTGGAGGAGCTAGATCTTGAGCTTTCATCCCAAGGATATAGAGAAGGGATCAACCCTTCTTACATAGATTTGATTTTGCATCATTGCATCCATAATATCATCTGAGCTATCTTCAGATCTGCATTCCCAGCAGCATATATGTGGAGCCCTAAGAGGGTGGTTTTCTTATATTGACGGATCTAAGAAACCCTTTATGTGTTATCTTGCGAATCCATCATTAAGCCCTGATCTACATTTTCAGCATCATCGGAGCTCCTATTCTGCCTAGATCTGACTTTCTATATTTAAGACAGTTGTAGTCCCAACAATTTTAGTAGGGACAATGCACTTTACCTTCCAGCAATTTAGTAGTTACGCAGTCCCTCTTGTGGGATCATTGTAGGGTCATTCCAGGCCATCCCTTTGGCTTGAGTGTCTCATATTTTGATAACTATTGTAATTGTTTTTTCACCTCCTATATAATAAAATGGCTGAGCTATTTTTGTGCATTCTGATGTGTATTTAGATTTATTGTTTACTTAGTTGTAGCTCCTTTATTGTGTTTCAGTATTACTACATTCTCCCTTTTGGGATATTACAAATGGCGAAGTCCCGACGTCTTCTACCATTATCGAAATATTACTTAATAGAAGTCACGATGACTAAAATGTAGATGCTTTACCCAAAACAAAAGTCTAGAATTCATGAAGACACATTAACTCTACTTACCAGAGAAAAACATCAGGGAGGAACGACTCCATTATTTCATTCCGGACAGTGATATAAAAATTACTTTAGAAAATAAATTAAATTATATACAAATTAGACTAAAATGAAAATCAAAAAATACCAAATTCACTGAAAACCACATCAAGAAGGACTTTTACCTAGATGAAAGACGCAGGTAGTCTCGACGTGGAAAAATACACTCTCCTCTTCAGTCTTCCAGCGATGTTCTTGTCGATCATTAACTAGACGAATAACAGAGAGTGAAGGGTATAATGGAAAGGCAAGGTAATAGAGATTGGAAGGCGTTCAATAGAAACAAGAAGTGAAAAATGAGCCTGAGTCCAAAGAAGAAAACATTTATGGAATGTCAAAACCGTAATATAGATTCAATCTTAACCGTCCACATGACTGAGATCTGGAGTAAGATGAGTTTCTCGCGTATCAAAGGGTTCTATACGTAACTAGACATGACATCTGATTTGGAATGGTTTAGTAAATGTCAAGAGATCTCGAAGCATATCATGTAAAAATAATTATGTATGCTTATATGGTGAAGACGCCAAAAACTAAACCATGAAAAATATCAAGCCTTGGAAATACAACCATGTCATAAATTTTGACTTCGTCTTTTATGTGTAATACAAATTAATAACTGTGAAGTTCAATAAGGTATTAATGTAGATATATATATATATATATATATATATATATATATATATATATATATATATATATATATATATATATATATAGTAACACTACATAGATTGGCCACATATGAGTCTACGTCGAAAGGTGTTACATAGGGTTGAATCCTATAGAGAAGTTTTATGGATAATTATTTTATGTTAGATATAACATAATATTCAAAGACATATATACTTCCCACGAGACCCTTAATGAAATTTGTATAGAGGGTTTGACTCATATGTGATAAGTAAATCGTTTTGGTGATAAAATATATATATGCCAAAAACATAGTTATGAAGTGGAAATAAGTAAGGAGAGTTAGAGTAAGGTAATATAGGGTTGAGGGAGAATGGAAGGTAAAGAGGGCCTTATTTATTCATGTTAAATGGAAAATTGTTGTTAATAATTATAAGATGAATTCATCTATTACGATGCAATTTACCATGTAGAATAAATTAGGGAAGAATCCCCAAACTTAGAATCTAAATTGAGATTTTATAAATTGAGTATTAGTCCTCAGCAGTATGTGATTAAGTTAAAGACATGTAACTGTACAACAAAGTACTTTTTATGGCGCAAGTATGTAAGAAGTGACGAACAATAATCTTCCCATAGGAGGAAATTACTGTTAGCACTATAAATAGAAAAAAAATATTGTTGTCGAAATGGGGATGTTGTACCAGTCCAGAATGAAAAAGGAATAACAAAGAAAATTCTAAAAAATTAAACCTCCCACTTATTATGGTGAAAAGGAGGAAGATGTAGAAGCTTTTCTTCTAAATATGGTAAAATAATTTCAATTCTATGAATATGGAGGTAACCTAAAATCCAGATTGGCTATTTACCACCTATAGGTTAAGGCTACCTTGTGGTGGGAAGAAACAAAAATGGTACATGTACTAGATGAGAAAATTATTACTTGGGAAGACTTTCAAACTAAATTCAAATCTAGATATCTGAATGGGATATATTATGATGACAAAGCCAAAGAATTTCATTAGATGAGATTGGGACAGCTCACAATAGATGAGTTTGTTACCAAATTCACTAACCAACTTTCTTATGTGCCTTATATTAGAGAAGAAAAGGCCAAGGTACAATGATTTTTAAATTGCCTACCTACTATCTACAAGGAGATAATAGAATTTGATAATCCCAAAACAAGGGATGAAGCAGTGTACAAAGAAAGACTATGTTATCAGTAGTTTAAAGGCAGAAATGATGAGCTGAAAATTTGAAAAACAAATAAAATGGGAAAGGTGACTCTAGTGAAAAAGAGTAAAACTAACATACTTGAAAAAATTTGGGAAAAATCGTCAAATGAAGAAGTTTAACAAAACTGGAGAAAATCAATTATCCCAATCACAAAATAGATATAAATAGATGGATATAGACAACAAGAAATAAGGAATTGTAAAAATGAATATACCATTAAAATTTTCAGGTTGGGGAGAACCTCACTTGCTACGTGACTGTCGTCATCGAACAAATCAAAATATTCAAGTGTTCAGAGATGAAAGTATTGTAAATGACGTTGCTAGAAACATTCCAAGAATCAATGTTGCACTAGAGGATCACCAAGCTCAACATCAATCAACCATGATCAAAATCTTAGGTATGATTGTTGAACAACCTATTTCTATTTAGATAGATCCAGGAGAAAATGTAAGCTATATAAGTCCACAGATGGTGGAAAAGTGAAAATTAAAATTTGAAATTTTTTAGCAAACATGGTTATTTCAGTTAGATAATGAAAAAAAAATAAAAGTGACCCATAAATTACCAAAGGTTGCTGTAAATTTAAATGGGTATGAAACTGAGCTGAATTTAAATATTTTTCCTCTAGGTTCCTATGATGTATTACTGGGAATGGACTGGTTAGAAAAATAGAAAGCAAGAGTTAATTGCTTAGATAATAAAGTTCATTGTATAGACGGTGAGGGAAAAGTAGTGATAGTAAAAGGAAAACCAAGACCCATATCAATAAGATGGATTTCAGAACTATAGTTAAAAAGGACAGTAAGGAAGGCTGTCAAGTATATGTTATGCAAGTGGAGGAATTAGGACAACAAACTGAAAAAGAAGTTGTAGAAAATTTACTAGTAGTTAGAGAATTCAAATATATGTTTCCATATGAAACACCCCATTTACCTCCTAAAAGAGAAATTGACTTTTCAATTTAATTGTTACCGGTAGCTACAAATGTCTCTAGAGTACCCTATCGAATGAGTACTCGTGAGTTGTTAGAATTAAAACTGTAACTACAAGAGTTGTTGGATAGAGGTTACATCAGACCAAGTGTGTCTCCATGGAGAGCACCTGTACTATTTGTTAAAAATAAAGATGCCACATTCAGGATGTGTATAGAATACAGACAACCTCATAAATTGAGTATAAAGAACATATATCCTCTACCTAGAATAGATGACTTATTTGATCAAGCGAGAGGAGATACTATTTTCTCAAATATTGATTTAAGAACAGGCTATCATCAACTAAGAATTAAAGATGAAGACATCACCAAGACAACATTCAAGGTTAGATACAGGCACTATGAATTTTTAGTTCTACTTTTTGGGTTGACTAATGCACCTACTACATTCATGTGTCTAATGAATAGTGTGTTACAAAAATATGTAGACAAATTTATGTTGGTGTTTATTGATGACATTCTGGTATATTTCGAGAATGAAGCATAACATCTCAGAATTGTCACAAAAGCACCTAGAGAACATAAGTTATATGTCAAAATTAGCAAATGTGAATTTTACAAAGATAAAATTCAGTATTTGGGTCATGTAATTTCAGAGGAAGGATTGGTAGTAGACCTAGAGAAGATATAAGTTATCATGGATTGGCCTGCATCTAATGATGTTCCAGCTATAAGATTATTCATGGGTATCGTTGGATACTATAGGAGATTTGTAGAAGGATTTTCAGCCTTAGCCTATCTTATTACATCTCTACAGAAAAAGGGAGTGAAGTTTGAGTGGACAGCAAAGTGTCAACATAGTTTTGAACAGTTAAAATTTAAACAAACAACTGCTCCTATTTTAAATATTGCTGATCAAAACAAAGAATTTGTAGTGTCTGCATATTGATGTGAAGAAGGATTAGGAGGGGTATTATTACAATAAAACACAGCCATAGCCTATAAATCAAGAAAATTAAATAAACATGAACATAACTACATTATATATGATCTAGTTTTAGCTATTGTAATACATTCTTTGAAGATGTGGAGACATTATCTCTTAGGAAAGAAGTTTGTACTAATGACAAATCACATAATCTTGAAATACTTTTTCACACAACCTGATTTAAATGCTAAACAAGCTAGATGGTTGTCTTTCCTTACAGAGTTTGACATGGAAATGAAAAATATTAAAGGAAAGGAAAATAAGATTGTAGATGCTTTGAGTAGGAATGCTCATGAGATTTTAAATAGTGCTAGAATTAGTGTGAAATTTGACACAGAAGGATTGATACAAGAAGTGATGAGTCAAGATTCAAGCTTTGAAAAACTCCAAGAAAAATCGCAGAACACTAAGATATTGGGATATACTAAAAACGAGAATGGGTTGATCTATTATAAAAATATATTTTATATTCCAAATGTGAGCATTAAAACAGGAAATTTTAGATGAGTATCATGAACAACCCTATGCAGGGCATCCTAGTTATCAAAAATTTATTTCAGCATTAAGAAAGAATATGTTTTGGCCTGGTATGAAGAAAGACGTGGTTGATTACCTAGTTAAGTGTTTAGAATTTCAACAAGTAAAAGTAGAGCATCAACAACCAACACGATTGCTAAATCATTTACCTATTCTAGAATGGAAGTGGGAAATAGTTTCCACAGATTTTATTACTGGATTTACTAGCAGTAAATATCAACATGATTCTATAAGGGTGGTTGTAGACACATTGACTAAAGTTGCACACTTTTTACCAGTATAATATACTTTTGGTACAACTCAAGTAGCTAATGTATTTATGAAAGAGAATATACAGTTACATGGTATTCCTAAACTTATTATATCAGACAGAGATGCAAAGTTTACTTTAGCTTTTTGGAAGACTATGCTTGGAGGAATGGGTACCAAATTGACCTTTAGTACCACATACCATCTCCAAATAGATGGAAAAACTGAAAGGACAAATGAGACAGTAGAAGTTGTGTTACACATGTATGTTATGGACATACCTACAAGATGGGAAGATTTGTTGCATATGGCAGAAGTTTCATATAATAATAGTTATGAAGCCTCAATAAAGATGAGTCCTTTTTAAGCATTGTATGGAAGAAAATGCCACACACCACTTAGTTGGAGTCAACCAGAGGATGATTTAATTCTTGGACCGGATGCATTGCAAGAGATGGAAAGAACTATGAAGAGAATTCAGCAAAACGTTAAGGCAACTCAAGACAGAAAAAAGGAGTTATGCAGAGAAAAAGAGAATTCATAGAGAATTCAAAGTGGGAGACCATGTTTACATAAGGATTAAGCCTAAATAGAGTACTTTATATACTAGTAGTTGTGCTAAATTAGCACCACGCTACTATGGACCATTTGAATTTCTAGAAAGAGTGGGGCCAATAGCTTATAATTTGGCTCTACCTAGTCACATTAAGGTTCACAATGTTTTTCATATTTCCTTATTGAAAAAATATGTACATGATCCTACTTATGTAATTGCTTCAAATGTGATACAGGTGGAACCAGAAGGGGAATTTCTTCCAGATCCCCTTCATATACTAGCACGGAAATAAATCAAGCTCCAGAATAGGATGGTAGCTAGGGTGAAAGTGCAACGGAGGCACTTTTCAACTGAAGAAGCTACTTGGGAGGGAGAAGAAGAAATGAAGGGAAAATATCCATCATTATTTGCAGAGTGAATTAATATTTTGCAGCACTGAGGACGTTGTTTTGTTTTAGAGGGGGAATATGTAATATCCTTATTGTTACTGCTTTTACTAGACATTTGAACAATCCTAAAGGTTGAGTGCACCTAAAGGAAAAAAATTATTGTGGAAATATTTTATTTTTTAGATTTATAAATGTGGAATTTGAATTATTGTGCAAAGATTAGAGTATAAATGGAGACCAAGATTTCAAATCCATGAGGATGGATAAGATTCCAAAGACGTTCCCAGATTCTTCAAAAATCCTTGAGAAAATAAATTAAATTTAAAATATTAAATTGGAGATAAAAATATAAAATATACCTCAATAAAGTGGAAAGTTACTACGAGAGGTGAAATAAAACTAGAATGAGGAAAAAGCCAGTTTTAAATTACTTTTGTGGAAAAAACAAAATGAAAGTCTGGGAAGAAAGGAAAAAAACATCCTCATTAGCTGGACACAATTTTGGAAACATGCTAAAGGGAATGAAAGCTTAAATAATCCATTCTTGGGTAGACAAGAGGTTTTATACACTTTGGAGGAATCGGTCTCTGCTCGGGGGGAGCTGTGGAGAGAAAGCTAAAGGTTGGGTGGAAAATAGTCTTAGCAAAATTGGTATGCAGAAAATATTTCAATTTTGTATTATAAATTTTAGTGTTATAGAAAGTTTGAACTTATGTGTTTGTATGAAAGTATGATTTAATTTTAATAGATGTAAGTGTGGATGAAAGTTAATTTTATGCATGATTTAATTATGTATAAAATTTATTTTTATATTCTGATGTACTTAACAGACAACAACTATAGAAATTATCGTTGATCTTTATGGTTACATAGACAATTATAATTTAATAAAGAAACTCTCATAATGTCTAAACCTTAGCAACAATTTCAAATCTGAAGTTAGGTTGTAAACCTTAATACTATATACACATGAAACATAGATAAATACATGGTAAAAAATTTAAACTTAGTGTATTTATCAGTTGTGCAATAACAATATTTAATAGGAAAATTTATACATAAACTAAAAAATTCTTTTCTCTTGGTAAACATGATTATGTAAACTCCATGTAAGATCTACTACTCTAATATAACCAGAAGATTTTGGGTATACATAAATTATTGCGTTAGCTCCGACATGTCCCAAAGTCAGATAGCATAAAGTATATGCAATAAAGAAATGTGACTCAAAACTTTGAGGATAAATACATTATATCATACTGCAATAATTTAAATCATGATATTATTCTATATATAAATTACAATTTAATTCTGTCATAAATTATAGACAGTCCATGGTCCAAATTAAATAGTTATAAGAAAATTATCAAATTGGACCCAGTTTGGAATTAAAGAGGATGAATTCTTCGAAGAGACATTGACAAGTACCAAATTATACTACCAATTAATCACATATTGAATTTCTCAAATTTACAGTATTAGAAATTAAACTGTAAGACTATGCATGGTAGAAAATGGAGTACTTGCACATACAATTATACACATTAATTAGTAAGTGTATAAATATCCTTAAATTTAGGAAAATTAAATAATAAATGAATATGTAAAAATGGTAGGTAATTATAGGAAAAATTACCTTACTCTTATATGTTAAAAGTGATAGAAACCTTGCACATCAACATGAGTAAAATTCTTAAGTACAAGAATTTAATTAAATAGAGGAGAAAAAGGAAATTAAACTGATGAGACAAAAAGTGTATTACCTTTAATCTAGTTGATAGAGTACGTATGAAGAACTCTGTGATTCTTGGAATAATTATGAATTGTTCTTGTAAAATTTAGGATTTTATTAATTTGAGGAAATTAATAAAATTCTAAAATAAATTCACATTATTCTCAATTTTATAGATAAGTGTAAATATGAGAATTTAATACAGAACATAAATCTGTAATACATTAGTGTTAAATTCCATATAAAATTTTCTAAGTAAACTAGAAGGTTAACTTCATGAAAAAAATTTTGTTATGAGGAATATTACAGAGACAAAGTACTCAAAAAAATCTTTTAAGGGAATGAGATTCTCTAAGTGAATCTAAAAATCGAATTTACTTTAGACACATGTATAAGAAATTTATGAAAATTGGAAAGTATGAACATAGTGACACAAAAGATAGAAACAAAATGTCTCCAAAATTATTACAACTCTCGGTAATAGTTACCTTAGAAATCACAATCGATTTGAAAATTAATGAAAAAATTAATAAAAGTACAAGAAGTTCATTAGGATAATTAAAAGCAAATCGATTATGTCTACTATGGAATATTAAAACAACCAAGCTCAATGCTGGTTCCTCGAATCAAATTGGGGAAAATTTAAGTGAATAAATGCAAATTTCATTTAACAAAAAACCCAAAAATTAATTCAAATAAAACATGTAAACCAATATTATTTGGGATCTTAGATATATTTACAACTACACTGATAAAAATATGAGATAACTACTACTCATGAGAGGCATGTTGACGTCACGAAGAATAAACGAAAATGAATTTCCATAGAAACTATCAAAATCACTTATCAGAGAAAAATGAGTGTAACTACGAGTGTAAGCTTGAAAAATATTGTGAAAATAATGAAATTCATGGTGGAATAAACCCTCAATTATGCTATTACAAAAATGAGGACGTCGTATGGAAAAAATGAATTTAACAAAGAAATCAGAGAGAAATGACAGATTACATACAGAACCTAATTTCCTACTAAGTATGCAAGTAAACAAGAGGAAAAAGATAAATAGGAATAACATTATTCCAGTTGTTATCATAAAATGAACTCAAAAGCGGAATTCCAACAAGGACTGCGTTAAAAGTTTGCAATTCTTACCTATTCCTAGCAACAGAGGAGATTATCTCATAACCTCAGGACTCGTTGAAGGAATACAGGTTAAAAATTTTGGAGAAAATAAAAACCCTGAAACCAAAATGAAAATTTTTAGTTTCATAGGATACAAATACGAAGTAAATAGATTGAATGGTAAATAAAAAAAATAGGACAGAGGCAAAATTCTAAAAATGTTCGTAACAAAATTGTATTCTATGCTACATTACCTGAAGCAGAGGTGAATGAATTTTATAATGAAACCTTAATGTCGAACCATAGCTCATCTGCGTGGTGATGCTGGCATATTTCGATGGATGGCATGGAAAAATCCAAAAATGAGGGTTTGATGGAAAACTGCAGCTGAAGATCCAATATGCCCAAAATGAAAATAAAAAATGGGAATAGGGTTTAGTCTGCGAATTAATCTAGGACAGATATTTGATCCCATCATGACCGTTAACGCGGCAGAAATCTAAACGAGGATAGGAGAGAAAATTCTCCAGGACCATGTGATTACATTAATCACTGTAGTACAATCATAAATATTAAACTCTCGAAAGGATAAATGATTAAAATCCTTTGACTTGGATATCTACGGATAATAAATCTGAATCTCAAAATAGATTAACACATATAGTCACATTAAATTCAAACTGGAGTGTTTACGAGTTACATATGAAATATGTAATATATGTATGAATTCAAGAAGATACCAAATGATTTATATAACGTAAATAAATTCATATTAATGTTGGAAGGGTGAAAATTTTATAAAACCTATATAGTATGCTTCTCCTTCTAAGGTCGTAGTTATTAAGGTTGGAATGGTATGGCATACATTCCAATTATATGATGAGTGAAGTATAGAAAGGAACGTTGCATGAATGTTATATGGTACATTATATACATTATTCAATCCTTTGAAATGGGTTTTGAATACACCTTTACTTTAAAAAAAGAGAGAATACATATCAAAAGAGGAAATTTGATTTTATAACAATGTTAACTCTTATGAGTATTAATATTGACATTTATAGTGTTAGGTTACCCTATAATAAGTAATGTTAGAAATTAATGAAATTAGTTTTAGAATACTATAAAAATGTTAAGATATAATGAAAAAGGTAACATTACCACATTATACTAGAAAGTGTATAAAACATTATAAAGACATTACAAATATAGTTATAGTAGAACAAGGTGGTGATGAACTGTCATCAAGTACAGTCACCAAGGAAAATTAATTATGAATTCGATAAGAAGGACAAGGATCCTAAAGATCAAAAAAATGTTATACTTGAATTCATAATTTGGGAAGGAAATGATAACAAAAGAAAATATAACGAAAGAGTTCCGTCAAATAGTGACAAACTACTTTAGTGTCATTGACGAAAAATTAATAATTATGCTATAATTAGAAAAAAATAATTTGTGATAAGTGGAGTTGTTAGTTTACTAGTAGTTCCATTTCATGGGTATTTTCACTTATTACTGTTAACCTACAACTTCTCACTCGTAACAAGGAAAAAATAACATCAATTTAACCCCCTTCAGGAAATGACAGTAGCCTTACGCACTGGTAATTTAATTTTAATTCTTAATTTATTTTTTCCTCATAACTACCATGTCGTAATGAAAATTATACCAAAGAAGTCTTAAGCATAAGTATACAAAAAAAATCATTTTCATCTATAGTCCTGGCTCAAATAATTCCCTATATATTTTATCCATCTCCATTTTTATGCATCTTACATCCTTTAGCTCATAACTAACCTTTCTCTATTCCGATAAATCCTTCTTAGTAACTAGGCCCGTACTAATACATATATTCCTAGTGGAATATGTAAGTATATTTCAGAAATAAGGGTTAATAATATATGACTATCTCAAAACAACCATCGTTTACAGTACTGAGAAAATTTATTCACTCTTAACATTTAGTCTTTAGACATACTATATAAAGATGCCTACACTAAGTTACTCAGTGTCCATTTCTATACCATTTACAGCTATACATAGATAGCAGTAAGGATCTAACCTCAAAATCTATACGGTGTGATATAAACCATAATAGAGTATTCATCATTTAATTATAATCCATAACAGAGTATTCATCATTTAATTATCTACCGCAATATAAAATTGTAAATACAGTACATAAAATTCAATATGGAAGATCCCATCCACTAAACATCTATTATACTGGAAAATTTTAATATAGCATAGAAAATGTAGTACATTTACGTAAATTCATAATATTAAATATCAAAAACTACTAACATATGTTAACATATGACAGAATGAAAGTATTTTCCCAAAGTTTCATGCATTAAGAAATAAATCATAACGACAGACAGTAGATAACTAGTATTACTGCGAATAAAACACACTTGAGAATCTGACACTTTCCCCACCCAACCTAGAACTGCATTCCTCAGTTCACCCCGAGCCTAGATTCAATTATCATGGTATCAATAGCCTCTGATGATCCCTTCAATAGGCATTTCATACCTTTCTTTCATGATGGATTTTTCCATTAGCGTCTCAATGTCCACTTGCATAGGATTTTCCTAAAAATCCCTCTTTTATCCTTCACAAAGCTTTATGCTTATCTAAGATTAGGATATTTTTCGAGCTAAGTTATCTAATGGATTTTCTCTCGTATACATTAAATCTTATCTATAAATTTATCTAGAATATTTATCATGGAAGAGTTATCTCTGGTAAGAATCTCATCTTCAAGTGTCTCATTCCCAAGTGCTTCCAATCTCATTTATTTATTAATAAAAAAAATATTTTTTTCCATAAATATTTCAATGTAATTCATAGCTTTTTCACTGAACATTAAATAAAAATAACATTACAACAATGGAGGGATATTACAATTAAGAGATACTAGCTTTATGATAATGGAACTAATGCATGGAGTTCTTTTAATGGTGTAATATCCCTATTTTCGGCATGCTATAATTAGAAAACACACATAGAGGTTAAGGGGGGATCAAGAAGAAAATATGTAAATATTTTAATTGTGGAAATTAATATATAAATGTGAAAATAATTTCATGAGGTAAAGAGAGAGTAAATTGAGACCAGGAAGTCAAAGTTCATGAGGATGGATTTGATTTGTAAGATTTTCCCAAAATCTCCAAAAATCCTTGGAGAAAAATTTAAAATAAAATAAAAATATTAGACGGGAGATAATAATACAATAGATACCTCAGTAAAGTGGAAGTTTACTGAAAACAGGCGAAATAAAACTAGAAACAGGAAAAAGATAGTTTTGAAGAGCTTTTGTGGAAAAAACAAAAGTAAAGCCTAGTATAAAGGAAAAAAACATCCTAAATTAACTGGACGTAGTTATCAAAACATGCTGAGGGAAAGCAAGCTTAAATAAGCACATCATAGTCAGACAAGAAGTTGTCTACACTTCGGAGGAATTGGTCTCTGCTTGGGGGGAGTTGTGGATGAAAGCTCAAGGTTGGGAGGAAAATAGTCTTTACCAGAATTGGTATGCACAGTGGTTAAATTTTGTCTTTTGATTCTGTTATAATGATGATAATTGATTAAGACTAAATGGGGTTTAGTTATGATTTTAGCTTAAAACATTATATACTAAATTACAAGTCCTTGTGATATAATGTTGTATTCCTAGATAGAAGTTGTCATATGTATTTAATAGGAGTTTAACCATAGTAGGTATAGTTAAATTCTTTGTATAGTTACACTGACTAGAAAAAATAGTTGACCAACACAGAGAATCTATAAACCCTAAGAGAAGGGTTTAAATCTGTTGTTAAGTCTATGTAATTATTTTATTACAGATACAAAAGACATCTTTTGGATCAAATATAATTATGACTGTATTGAGAGAAACATAGAAAGTGATAGAAAAAATACACAATTATTTTTGTAACTAATATGGAACTATATATGTATATCGTTGAGTGATTTAATTCACTTAAATCAAGAAAGTATAAATCCATACAAGTAACTTACTTTAGATTTAAACTATACAAATTCCTAATTTAGGAAATAGTCATACATATAGATGCAATATGTATTGAAAAGGAACCATGAAATATTCATACATATAGATGTAATAGATATATTGAAAGGGAATCATAAACCAATTATATAACTATTCAGAGTATGTGAAACTCCTCTAAAAGGGGTGAATAGAAAACTATACTAAAATTCAAGTAAAATATCATTTAGAACATTCCAAGTCATATTGACTGAAAGTCGTATTTTACTAAAATTAATTACACAATTTATAGATACATTGATAAACATCATTGAAGTCGGATGGCTTAAATCTGTACATTGGACCGACCGACCTGGAGACAAGGGAAACTTGTCATCAAAGCTTTTGATGATAATGTGAAGGAACTATGAGGAAATTCTGGGAAACAAAATTTACCTATAAGTAAACACATAAAATGGTGTTAGACTAACATCAAATATCATAAAATATTGATGAAATGCAATTACTGTAAGAATAAATATTTCGAATTATACCTGGTAAAAGTACCAGAAGATATTTTTCATGTACAAGAAAATAAAAAAATAATACTTTCAAAAAATACATGAAATAAAATAAGGGTGATACCTGAAAGTAATTAAATTTCATAGGAATATTCCTAATTTAATTTCAAAACTGAATATGTATAGGACAAAAATAGAGTATAAGGTGGCTAAGTTTATTGTAGAAATTAAATCGGGAAAGGAGAGCTTTTCCTAAATTAGAAAATAATAGATTAGTATTAGAAAACATAAATATGAGTTATACTTTGAATGATTTATGAAAGTAAAAATATTAATTATAAAATCCTAGAAACATAGGATACCAATATATATATGAAATAAAGTGAAAAGGGAATGAAATAGATGAGTTGATATACCTTCGTTATTATGAATTTCCAAGTTGGACATAGATCGCCGGATTGTGTATTGGAAGTCTAAAAAGAGGAAACCGGTATAGGCAATGCATACGCATATGACATTTCATCTAAGTGAATATCTTCAGTATGATAAAAAGGAAAATTCTAACACTATTTTATAATTACAGAGATTTAAAACGAAGTATAGAAAAATGGAAATAGAGAATAATGATTTAAATAAATTAAAAATCCCAAAATCAGAAATATAGTGTTGCGAATTGGAAATAGAAATTCATTAATAATGAGGCTAGAAAATCTTCTTTGTTATTATCACTATAAGTTGAAATTACAATTATATAATAGATAGAGCATCAAAATTCCTATTAAGTTCGGTACGAGGGTACTTAATTAAGAAATTGCAATTCTAAAACTTACAACGATTATGGTTAAACATAAGCATATGAAGAGAGGTAAGAAATGGGTTCCAGTACATCTCATTGAAAATTAGTTGAATTCAAGTATTCGAACCAGAAGAGAAACGAATAGTGGAAGTTCCCACTCTGCATACACGGAAGACAATTGGGGAAAGGATGTCGTAAACTTGAAACAAAGTGATTGTGTAAAATAAAACCAAATATACAAGTCAATTCGAAGAAACCAGTGACTTGGTACTTATATTGAATTAATGATGGAACAGTGGGAGTGCATGCCGAATTTTCATGATAAGGTGAAATTGATATCAGTTAAAAACATTAGAAGCCATGACATTTCAACCAAACCAAACTTGTTTAAAATACGGTACAGAGGAAGAGTGGAATGAACCATTTGTATATATGAAACAAATAGATTAAATCCTATATCAAACGTAGAAATAAGGTTTAAATAGGTTCCAGAAAATCGATTACGATGGGAAGTTGGAAATTCAATGTAAATTTCTACATGGAAATGATAACGAAGTTTAATTCCAAATTAATATGACACCAGAATGAATACTCAGGAAGTTGGTAAATGGATTTGGGGAAAATCCACTTATAATTCCAACTGGAAACATATATCTATAGAAATTAAATATTACGTTATTCTGTGGAGGAGAAAAATTCAAATTATTGTAAAGCCATACAGTGAATTAAAAACCCAGAAAACAGATGTTGTGGAGAAATGTTAAATTTTTCAACTTACCAAAAGTTGAACACTGAGACATACTGAAACATAGAGTATGCAGGGAAAAACACTACTTTTGTAGCTGGAATGTGAAATCGTAAGTAAGGGTTTCGAATAATATAACCTACCACAAACAAATCGATTTATTTTACAAATGTGAAACAAGAATACACAAAATACAATTCATAGGAATAGCACAATGCTAGGTATAAATTCTATGACTAGGAAGAGAAAAAAACACAATAAAAGTATTCAAGGTTGGAAAAAATAAATGTTGTGCTAAACCAGAGCTTAACTGAGTATACTCTTGGTGAAATTGTAATACGAATTGAACCAATGCCTTCGGCTTTGAGGATTTTTGCTCCTAAGAAACTTGAAAGGTGACAAACCATCATGGAGCTAGTCTCGATTAACAAAAATGCTACAAATGAAAGTGACAAATCCAAATCATAAACCCTAACACTCGAAATTGAACTGGGAGGGAAGACAAGCAAATTTGAACCATCAAATTCATCATTGATCTACCATACATCTGGACTACCATAGGGAATCCCATGTGGTGATTAGTACTGTAAGTACAAAAATAATTATGAATGGTAAAACCGAAATGATAAGAGGTAGATGGTTTGGTGTTTGAATTAAATGGGACTATCAGTTGAACTAAACGCACAGAATCATCATTCCCCAAAGCAATAAATTGAATGTTTTGTAAAGCCTTAACAAATAATACACATGGCTATTATTTGGTTATGTCATTCTAGATAGTATTACCATAGATAATCTAAAGGTGATAAACACAAATGAAGTTATAAGGTGTACAAAGATAATAAAATATTGCTAATTGAAACCATTAAAAAGTATACTTCATTACTTGTGGGAAATCCCAATATGATACATATTGTTAATGTTTCATGGGTACATTACATTCAGAAGTGTGTGTATATATATATATATATTGAAGTGAATATATATTATAATATATTGTAATTATAATCTGGGTGTTAATATGGTAAGTCGTATTAATTACAAATTAAGAATCCTATAAGTTATAAGTTAAATACCAATTTGACGGTTCGTATGCCAATTGGATTGTGCATCGAATTTTAATACACACAATGGGTATAGTGATACACTAGTAATGGTACCATAGTGGATTTCAATTAAAAATTCGATTAGAGTCGTGGTAAAGTAAGTGGAATGTTGTTTAGAAAAATAAGGATATGCCATTCCATATAGAGATGAGTATCACTACAAGGAAAATACCATCTATCAGAGGTTATAAAGGAGGTTTTAAGTGTTATAAAATTGGCAAATATTTTTAAAAGAACATTCGCTACAACATATGTTTACGGTTACGGAGGTTTTGGCAAAGCTTTAAACAGAATTTCAACACAACTGAAAACATTAGGAAACTGGAGGTTATTAAGGATTTTTTTTTCATCAGTGCGCTACTAAGGTGTCAACGCACCAGTGCGTGTCATCTAGAAGGTGACTCGGGGTGGTCGAAGGTGCATGCACTGGGCCGTCAAGGTATAAAACCACACTGGGGCACAGTGTTGGTGATACAACGCACGAGGTTGTTCTAATTAGTCTTGGGATTTGTGCAGTGCTCATAGGTCGTCTAAACGCATCGGTATGTCGAGTTACTGAAATGCACCGGTGCGCAATATTAGAAAAACACACCATTCGTTGTAATTCGTATTGGTATTTGGGGGTGCCCATAGCTCATACAAATGCCTCGGTGCGTAGACTCACATAAATGCACCGGTACGTAGTATCGCACAAACACACTGAGATTTATAATTGATATTGGTATTTGTGCAATGCCTATAGGTTGTAGAAACACACCTGTGCGTTGTACCATACAAAAACACCAGTGTTCATTTTTTATTTTTTAGAATTATCAACCTGTCACAATGCAATTATTGTGATTTTTTAAATTCATTATTCTTCAAAAGTCAAAAAATCTTATAACATTATTCATATTAATTAAATTTTCAATAATGAATTTGAATGTGATCTTTAGATTAATTTTTTATATCATATCATAATTATTGTGATTTTTTAAAATTCATTATTCAGCAAAAGACGTAACATATCTTATAACAATATTCATATGAATTAAATTTTTATTAGTGCATTTGAATGTGATGTTTGGAGTAATTTGTTATATCATATCATCAAATTTCACATCTCTTCATTATAATATTTAATCATCCATAAATTTAATCAGTGGTGTTACATTTCACAGTGACAATGGAGAACACAATAGAATATATATATATATATATATAGTCTTTGTCATACAAAATGGGACAGTTATTGGTATCCCTTTTTCTTTCAATTGGGACACTATGTCCATAACATTAAACAAAATGTCTGATTTCATAGACAAATATTTCAAAAAATACAACGCCTTGCTTTGATATCCAAACATAGTGATCATCATTCTTTTCTTGAACTGATGTCACTTCTAGAGCTACTTCCATGACTTGGGTTATTTTCAAGAATGTTTTTTCATGGTGTTGATTATTTTCTTCTTCTTCACCTTCCATCTACAAACATAAAAGTAAATTGTAATGAGTGTATATACATTGGTGAGAATAATGAAAATTGCAATATTAAATAATACACATCAATGTAAATTGAAAAGAAATGATGTACCATAGCAACAATTGACTCATGAACTATAAACATTCTTTCAAAATGATGTAGTATGCCATCTTTCAAGATTTCATATGTTGGCACAGTTCCATACTTTGTTTCCTGCATGTTTTAGACCCCATAAGAAATTATATATTTAATATGAAATTTTTTTTTTCTATTAATTATAGATAGAGCTAAGTAAAACAAGACCGATAGATGCTTACAAATTCCACAATTAATTTATGATATGCCAAAATATACTCGCAACCCATATTTAACCCAATGTCAATCAATTCGTCTGATGGTTCTTCTTTGTATGTTAGCACCTGTTTGAAGACATTCAACGATGATTTTTGTAAAAACACTTAAAAAATAAAAAAATGAAATACAGTTAAGTTGATATAAGGAAGTAACAATTACTCACAAACTTAGATATAAACCCTTTTCTTCCTTGTCGTCCTGTTTTATGTGTTGAATGGGTTCCATTTTATTTTCTTTCTACAAGAAAATACTTGAAAATTAATATTTAATGCTAAATTGTTTATTTATTGTACCTAATGATCGAAAAGTTCAATGATTAAATATTACATTTGAAGCACGTTTTTGTTGATATGGCTCCTCCTGCGATGCAATTTTGTCTGTTTCTTTGACCATCTCCTTTTACACCTTTTTGGACATTCCTACTGGTATATTTCTGATATCAGCTCATTCATCCTTTGAGATTTTCATAATCGTCGTGAAAATGTAACATGACAATAAAATATTTAATTTTTATATTTATATATGAAAAGTAAATATAACAAAAGTGATATTTATAAATGATACTTATAAATAATTCTAAACTAACATTTAAAGGAATATTTCTTTTTCTTTCCTTCTTTTTTGTTGTTGTTCATTTTTGCTATTAAAAGTCTGACATGTCTCATTTACCAATTCTTCAGAAACTCTTCCTGCAGTTTAGATAAAATTTGGTTCTTGGAATCATTGGATGGAATTTCTTTTTGTAATTGGAAAGAACATCTATACATTCATTTTAGTAGATCCCTCAAACTTTTGTAAAAGTTTTCTCTCTTTCGTTAACCTCCAACACCACTCCAGATGAGCTAAGGATAAATTAATTTTCATTTGCATGTTCTATTTTTTTTCTTATCTTACAACAACATTCCTTTTCTGAGTTGTTGGTCCCTATAAAACATTAAACGTATGTGAATTAATGTATTGTTTGACATATGTTACCTAATAATTTTAAGTATATTATTAATGAAAATTAAAAAAAGAAACTCATATTGGATTGATAGTATTTTTTCATTCACCTTATTCATCCTTTTGCAAATTTTCCATCAATTTTTTACGCTCTTTTAGTCATAGATCAGAAATAATATTATCGAGCTTCGTCATTTTGTGGCTCTGCATGATACACATTAAATAATACATATTAGTTAAACTTAAATATAGTTCAAAAATAATATTTTGTGTAAATAATTTCCAAAGAACTTGCCTTTTTTTCTTTTCTTGATGTGTTATCAGTCTTTTTGTTACTTGATCTCTTGTCAGGAATTTATTTATCAATATGAAACTTGTACCTTATCATTCATTAATATATTTTATAAATAAATTGTCAACTTTTTAGGGTAAAAAAAACCTCAAGAAACGAGTACGCCATTCATGGTGTACGCATCGACCTCAGTGCGTAGTGGTATTATAAACGCACTTCCAAAACAATATAACACATCGTATGGTGCTTTGTGTCAACAAGGAGCACCGGAGCGTTACATGTTAACCACCGCACCGATTTACACAGAAAAAATATTGAAAATTGTTCAGTGTTAGTTTTTGTAGCATAAACGCCACACACAAAAAAGGGATCACCATATGGTGCTCTCTGTGGACTAGGAGACCTAGTGTGATGCGTTATATGTTACATGGTGCACCAATTCACACAATAAAAAACAATTTGCGAAATAGCACGAGCGCAGTGTGCCATAATGAAATAATGCACCGGTGACCTATTTTACATATGGGCATTGATTAAAAAAAAATTGTTTTTAAATTTTTTATCACACAGGACTTCTGGGATGTGCCAGGATAATCCAACGCACTAGTGCGCTAGGTTACGCCTGGTGCACCGATAAAAATAATTCTATTTTTTTTTAAATTCATGCAAGGGTCGACATGGATTGGGATCTAACTTTCCAAGTCGTCCCATGGGTTGGATGTCTTAAGCCTATATATAGCAATATGAACCCTCTAATTCTAAAATGAATAGCGCTAATTCTGAAATCACAGAAATAGGGAGAAGAAACAAAAGAAACAAAAATAATATATGGTTTAGGGTAAAAATAGATTTTTTTAATTTTGTTTCTGAAAATGAAAAAGAAATTGAATTTTTTTTCTTACTGCGTAAAAAAAACTGCAGAAAAAGTAAAAAATAAAAATAAACTTTAATTGCAAGATCATTTGAAATTCTATGCTACAATGTTTGAATCTCTAGAGGTTTGGAATTTTGATTGTATGAATACTTTTGTTCGAACATATTTTGCTACTGCATAGTGCTCTCATGCTTTGTTTCTCCAGGTATGTCTCTTGCAAATATTTGGCTGAATTTTTTTGCAAAAATAGTGAAATAATGAAAAGTGTTTAGTATTTGAAGAATTTTTTTATGAAATTAGATTTTTAAAAATATTTTTCCACCCATTTTTCAGTTTACCATTTTTTTCACTTAAGGAAAATAGGTTGCGCTTTTTTATTTGCAGTTATTCTTCATCAGTCCGTCACTTAATATCACTGCATCGGTGCATCCATTTATATCACTACACCAGTGCGTAGTAACAAAAACGCACTGGTATGGTGATATGTACATAAGCACCGATAACAAGAAGTCCATTTTTAAGGCACCGAAATTACTTTTAGGTGTGTGCACCGAAATTTATTGTTGATTTTGCTCAAATGCAGGGATAAAATATCATAATTATATCAGATGGAAAATTCTTCAAAATCCAACTCGTTACATAATATTTCTCAAACTCCATCGTGGAGTTCTACCTATCCATCTCGAGACGTAGTATTTACTTCATATTTTATTTATATTTTAACTATCTAATTGAATTTATGTTTTTTATCCGTGTCCATCATGCATAGCTCGATTAAATTTATAATGTATACAAATTTGCAGGTTCATGCAAATTCAGAATCGAGTTCATATGCATAAAATATTCAAACAGCTCTAAAACGTCAGAAGCTCTTATAAGGAGCAGCATACCGGAAGGCGAATTTGGTAGATGAAAATGGACAACCACTTCACCCTGCCAAATGTAACAATATTGCAACTTCTAGCCATAATCCTGGAACAATAATGGTAATAATTATAATTGTTTGATATATTGATTAATGTAATTATTTCAACATCAAACCAATTAATTGTGCAATACTGTCAACATGGTTACTAATTGATATCATATATTTTGTACTAATCATGTTTAAATATTTTTTTTTAATTATTAGGATTCTAGTGATGATGAGCGACCTACCTACCACCTTCCGTTTCACCCCACAACAATGTAAAATTGAGAGAATACTAAATTAAGAGAAAAATTTTGGAGAGGAATGATACCAAGAATGGTTGAATCAACCACCGATTCAATTCCTGCTACGTCCAGATTAACCAATTAGGAATGAATACAACAATAGTAGTTCTTCACAAGCTGACAATGGAGGCAATCAAATAGAGGTTAGTATGGATGATTACTTAAGGGATACAACTTCCATGGAGACAATGTTGTTAGATGCATTCCAAAATGATGATCAGCTAGGGGATGATGCTCATATCGCTGACACCTTTTTCGAAAGCCTTAAATTTGCTTCCACCACCCCTCTCTTTGGACCTGGCGGTCAGTCAAAGTCTACCCAGTTGGGGACAACGATGTTACTGTACAATGCGAAAGCAAATTTTGGCTTGTCGAATGCATGTTTCTTAGAAATTTTGAGGTAAGTTACCATAAACTCCCCCTTTATATAAATTTCAGAAATATAATCAGTACACAATGAAAATTACAAATGGTAAATTTTATTAACGTTAATAATTATATCTGCATTAATGTAAGTTTATTAATATATTTTTCCATGATCAACAACTATATTTTATTTAAAGATAAGGTTCTTTTGAGTGATAATGCCTTGCCTGGTAGTTGCGAAGAGGCAAAGAAATTGTTGAAAATGTTGGGTCCTAAGTACATATCATATCATGCATCTCCAAATGATTTTATTATGTATAGAGGATAATATGTAGACAAAGAGATATGTCTAAAATGTGGGCATGACAGGTATGATAAATAAAAAAAGAAGGGTAGATCACATACTGGTCCTCCATTTAAGATATTGAGGCACATGCTTATAATCCCAAGGATTCAAAGGCTCTTTTATTGAAAAGAATTAGCTACGTTTGAGAGATGGCATGCCTCACATAGAAGTAAGTTGTGAGTTATGTGAATCCCAACTAATTCAATAGCCATGAAGCATATAGAGAATACATGGCCTAGAAAATTCAAGGATGAAGTACGAAGTCTACGACTCAGCATAGCCATGGATGGCCTCAACCAATATTCCCTCTAGAACACTATATATTATGTTTGGCCTGTAGTAGTGATCAATAACATTAGCCCCCCATGGTTTTCCATGAAGAATGAACATCTTATGTTGGCTCTCATAGTCCCTGGTATAATACAAGTGAGGAATATGGATATCTACTTACAACCACTGGTAGATGAATTGAAGGAATTATGGGATGGGATAAATGTATACGATGTATAAATATCCATCGTAGTAGAGAGGAGTTTTATGTTGTATGGCATATGTGCTTCCACTACACATGATTGTCTAGGCTTAGGAGTTTTTTCTGGTAAATTACATGTTTAATTTATTGATTTTTTTATATACGTAACAATATTATTTCACATATTAGTTATTTAATTCACTGTAATTGTTCTGATCTTCATGATATTATTTAATGTGCCATGCATATTAATTGTATACAATAGTCTTGAAGAGCTTGTAGGAAAAGGGTATTTTGGATGTAACTTTTGTGGACCTTATCTGAAAGCTAGATGGTCCAAGGGCCTACGAAAGCCAGTATATGGTTGCTCCAGGGTATTCCTTCCAAAATAACACCCTTACAGAAGAGCAGCATCTGCTTTCAATGGAAAATGAGAGAGAACCCAGAGGCCTCTAATAACGACACCAGCTGAATGGCTTAGAGCATATGAGAGAGAGAAGGAGAAGGAATTCATAGAAATTTTCTATTACAATGGGGAGCCTATGTTTGATGATCCAGAATTATTTGACACCTATGTTGAGAAATTTCCCATTGGGATGAAAAGGAGATCTATCTTTTATAACCTCCCATATTGGGAGAATCTTAAGATTACCCACTTATTAGATCCCATGCATATATTTAAAAATGTTTCATCTTCTTTATGGAGGAACATATCATCGAAACAAAGTGACACATTGGATGTTAGGAAAGATCTTATTACTTTAAAAACTAGAAAGAAAAATTGACCAAGATGATTAGAAAGTACAGGATGAGAGGCAAGCGTTGGTCCCTCTAATTCATGGTATTTCAAAGAAGGTTATGTCCCATGGATTTTAAAAAAATATGGTATTTGTTTGGAAAAGGAAGTTATAATGGGTGTGAGTCTTTAAAAAAATATATCGCATGAGTCTTTACATTATGCCAGTGAGTACATCAAGAAGATCAAAAGAAAACCATGGGTCGCATTGTACGAACAAAAGAGGATGAAATGGGATAGTGACAGGAAATAATTCAAACTGTTGAATGGTAGAAGTGTGCCTTATCCTGATCATTTAAAATAAAATATGCCAAAAATATGCCCCAAAAATTGGGTTGCTCACCAAGTCAGAGAGAAATACGGTGCAACCAGTCGTTACCTGCATTCTGAAGAGGATGTGCTAAACAAAGGGATTGGGTGCAGCACTCGGTAATAATATATTTAATTTATAAGTACATTTGAAACTTATAAGACATCTATATTTCATATTTTAACTATTGGGTTATTATAAGGCACATGACACTATGATTATTTTAACTTTTTTATAATAGGTGCATTTGTTCCCATCTATGTGGGCATATGGACACCATTTTCACACAAAAAATGCCGATGCTGGAAACATCACACAAGACTGTGGAGTGGAAGTTGAGTTCGATCAATCTAGTCGATCTAGCCACCGTGATAAAAACCTAGTACGAGGGATGTTAGGTTACGTCGGAAAGATACAAGAGATCATTGAAGTGGATTTTTCTTCTTTCCAATGTGTTATTTTTAGGTGCAAGAGGCGGGACAACTTTGATCAGAATAATGTAAAGGATGATCGCGTTAGTAGGCTGATATGTTTCAACTCTAGAAAGATGTGGGATGAAGCTAAGGAGCCCTATGTTTTCCCCAAACACTGCAACTAGGTGTTTTTTTACCCAGATGTGTTGGATAGGGATTGGTGGTTCATATTCAGACATGACCCTAGATCAAAACATATTTTTGAGAACAATAGTGTTATCATGCCATACGAGCTGGAAGATAATGAGGGTGATCATGAGAATCGAGAGTGTATGGTACATGTGTTATTTGATCGTCAATATTTATACTTTTTAAGATGGTTTTTTCGAAACATTATAATACGTATTTTGACTTAATTGGCAATTTTCATTGTGTTAATGTTAAAATCAATATTTCACTTGATAATTTGCAATCATGTTGATCTAAAAAACAATGGCGTATGTATAAAGTTCTTTTTTTTTGTATGTAAGATCACAATAAAATAATGATAATTCTAAAGCACATGAATTTATTCGCATTATTTTCTAAACTTTATTATGTTACAATAATTCATATTATTCTAGACTTATTATTTTACAATTATTTAAAATTTTACAAATTTACAAATTTAAAAATTATAATAAAATCATTTCACATTAATACAATTAAAAGTTTACAAATATTTTACATACAATTAGAATTAGAATTAGAATTATAGTTTTACAATTTCACATACAATTACAATTAAAAGTACAATTACAATTTTACAATTACAATCATTTTGTAGTAATACAATTAAAATTTAACAATCATTTCACAATAAATTAAATATTACAATTACAATTAAAATTTTACAAATATATTACATATAACAATTACAATTAATAAAAATACAACTACAATTTTAAAATTTTACATACAATTAGAATTACCAATATTAAAATTTTACAATATCACGATGATTTAATATGAAATTAATTGATAAACATCACGATCATGATAACCATCGTACAAAAATCATATTTGACTAAAAATCACATTCAAATTCACTAACATCATCGTGATCATGATCATCTAACGAAACACAATTAGCATTATATAACATCATCAGAACACAAACATCAAATATACATCTCATGTGAAATAACTGCTATCAAATACACATCTATCTGTAAGTTGCACATTAAATGAACATATCTAACATGACCGAACAATATAAACATCATGATGATCACCAACATGTAAATTAAGTACAACTGCGGTATGAACATAAAATACATGGACCATATATATATATGTATGTATGTATGTATGTATGTATGTATGTATGTATGTATAACTGAATAATGTCAAAAATATAAAACTGTAATATAAATTTCATCTATCAGGTGGTGGTACATCATCAATAGGAGTACTATTCAAGGCCTGCTCATTCAATGGTGCAGCCTCGACAAGTTGATCAGTCGATACATGTTGATCATCATGTGCCCGTTGATCAAGTACTAGTGCCTCATGCTGATCAGGATCAATTGTTGGCTGCTCATCATGATGAATGGACATGGTCTATGATCCAATGTCCTCATGATCATCGTGATGACTGGACATGGTCGATGGTCCAACCTGCTCTCCATGATGACTACTGCTCGATGATAGTGGAGGTTGCTCATATGGCGTGACGTGAGTTGAACGATGATCACTCCCCTGATCGTGATCATTAGATGATGCGTTGGTGATGCTCGCAGACTGCCAATCATGTGCTATGTCTCGACCATGCCTATAACGTGCAAGGGTCCTCTTCAACCTCGTAACTAAGGTCATAGCTCCTATGACATGCCGTATTAGACTGTACATGTCACGTGGAATCCCTCTCCACATATGTACTAGCCTACCATCGGCCTATATGTCTCTCATAGTAGGAGACCTGACTCTCACTTCAACAATCAATGCATAGAGTTGGTCACCCAACTCCATTCTCAATCTGCTATAAAGTCTACTGCATCTAGCAAAAGGTGGTACCGGTGCACCAAAAGGAGCAGGTCTCTCTACACTGACCTCTCGATGATACTTGGCATCTGGCATAACCTGATCGTCATTAAGATCCACACCTGGATCATGTGGTGGTGCTGTCGTCACCATCAAAAGACCCAATGTATACAAAAAATATACAAGTACAGAACAATAATTAGAAATTTTTATTACACAATTTAATAAAACCAAGTTAAAGAACATGATAGAATAAATTTAAATAAAATAGTAATATTACCTCTATCATTCGGTGGCTCATCATCTGTGAAGAGGATGCTAGCACACCGTTGCAAATCCAAACCAGCATAAGGAAATGGGACCATAATGAAGGGATGCTCATCAACACTAGCTACCAACTCTAGTGCATCATGTGATATCCCCATGGAAAACTTAGTCTCGCCCCTGTTAGGCATCATCTATCCCCACATGTGCATATGTGCCTCCAACATCAGCCTACAATGTTGCCGAACAAAATTAGCCCTCGTCTCTGGAATCCTCTAAAATAAACAAAAAATCTCTGAAGCAAACGGGAAGTTGACCCTCCCTTCTATATGAGCATGACATCTATCTAAGGTTGTACATAATTGATGAAAAAAAATGGCAGACCACCTGACAAGTCATGGGTCCTGTACTAAAGAATCAACATAATATAGAAGCAGGCAACTAATGCATTTCCTGTCACTGGTTTTGTGTGAAATGGCTGAAATCAGAAGTGAGAGGCACCTCACCTCCTAACTACCAAATGCAGCAATACGTAACTAACCTCCGGAGACTTGAAAATATGAAGGAGACATTATATCTGCACTAATCTATCTCCTGGAGTACACCAACTGATTCCCTACTACATAGCCAAATGGAACCTATTGGAACGAGAGAAAATCCACCCCTCTCCTTGATAGCCCTGTAATGAAATATATCTCCTCCTCAATGGGCCCGTAACACTAGTTATGACTAACTTGGAAAGCCTCTCGGTGGGTATTCCACCTGTAGATAAGATGTCTCAAAAACACACCATGGCCATTTAGGGAAGTAGCCACCTCATAGAAATTGAGGAGGCCTACCTACCTTAGGAGCCCTTGGGTAGCTACTGTAATAGGGTGAGGGTATGCATCTCTCCCTCTCGCTCGTGCCTCCAACAGGAGAACCATGTTATACTGGTCCGCCTGTGGTTTCTATTGTTCCCTCTCTTCTATCCTTTCACGTCTCTGAATGATTGACATATTAAATACAATTTTATTATTAAATGAGACATGTATTTAGGAATATAAATATATTTTATTTTTTTGAAAAAAAAACCGTCAGTGCGCCACAAAGAACAGGCATGCACCAGTACCGGTGCATCTTTTCTTGTCGCACACCAGTGGTAGTGCAACAGAAAATTTTTAGCGCATCAATGGCAGTACACCTGAAAATTTTCAGCGCGCCATTGAATATGGACCGTGTTGAGAGGGCAATGCATTAACTAAACTCTATGCCCTATGGCATATAGTTCGGTCAGTGCACCAACCTTCTGACATCATTACACAGTCAACGGTGCGATCTTTTACCAAGTTGCACCGTTGACCCTGTCAAAATGCGGAATGAGGCACACTAACAAAAATACCTACCCCATGGTGGATATTTAAGTTAATGCACCGCATTTCTGCTATTCCAAATGGTCAATGGTGTGGCCAGGTAACTGACCGCACTGCACTTTTTTTAAAATTTTAAAATAACACAGTGTGACTTTCGATACTACCCCAGAACTGGTGTAGATACTATTATCACCAGTTGTGGTATGCCCTGTAAATTTACAGGCAGCACCATAAACCGGTGAGAGCCGTACAGGTCGAGCACACCGTGCGACAATTTTTTGTTTTCTTTTAAATGGTTAATTTTAATGTAATTTGAAATTGTAATCCGTTAAAAGGCTTAACTATGGAAAAACAAGAAAAATGCCTATACATTTGGCCATTGAGGAGGAATATTTTGCGTAGAATTTGAAAACGAAAATTTGCCCACCGTTTTGCAAAATTCAAGATGGAGATTGGTGGGCAATGCACAACAACAGTGCGTGCAATGGGTGCAATGGGAGCACCAATGTCAGGGCGACTCAAATAAGGATAAATTGCACTGGTGCTTGAGAGCTCTGGAGCACTGAGAAAAGTGAAAAATATGATTTTTTGGCTGTAATTAATTTTTATTTAACCCTGTTCCCGTGCACACGGTTTTATAGGTGCACCGATGTTGTTTCTTAAGACCACACCGGGCAGTTTCTGTTTTTGCATGGGATTATAGAACACACTGGTGTAGAATCTCTATAAAGAACTGGTGTGCTACAATAATAATACACACCAAGCAGGGGTGTAAGGAGCGCACGGTGTCCGGTGTTCTAATGTTTTGTGCGCACCGGTGCTTTCCCTTATTGAACACACCAGTGTGGTTTAGGATGATAAGCGCACCAGACGAAAAACATCTACAAGAACCTCCACCTACCAACATCCTCTAGTAACCTCCACTAGAAACGGATGTTTGGAGTATTTTTATAAGGGGTTCCTCAAAAACATCCGCTAGAGGATATTCTTCTTGTAGTGTATAATGAATACGTTATCCATTCAAGTATTAATATGAAATTGGGTTTATGCATTGAAAGGGTTAAAATTTATTGGTGAAATAAAACCATATCTTATTTGAGAAATTTAATATCCTAGTGGCTAAATGATATTAAATGAAATGTAAGAGATACATATTAGTTACATTGCAAAGAAAAACTAAGGATGATTACGTGGAAAATCAAAAGGTAATGATTATCCATAATATATATAGTAAAATACCATATGAATGTATATAAAATGAAAAGATATATAGATATAAAAAGATCACTAGCTTACCAAGGGGTATATGATATTTACATGTTGATCCATTTGGTCTATATATATATATATAGACCAAATGGATCAACATGTATGTATGTATATATATATATATATATATATATATATATATATATAGCGAGAGAGAGAGAGAGAGAGAGGGGGGGGGGGGGGGTGGGGGGTAAAGTAGATATCGTTCTCATTCTATGGGGATAGAAAAAATATGTATTTATAAGGGTAAAAATGTAATATATTGAACTCTTATACAAGTCAATGGAAGATTGTTATAGTTAAATAAAAGCAATCCCTTAAAACATTCGTGGGATGAATGTATCCTATAAAGGAATAAAGGATCAGACAAACATTGATAGAAACCAAAGTAAGTAGCAACAATCTGTGAGATTTTAATATTGCGACAATTATTAATTGATGAAAGTGTCGAACAAGAGTTTTCAGTATAACCAAAATTGTTATAAATAGAAAAAAAAATTGATAAGTGGAGTTGTTACAAATTGAGAGACACGAGGAAATTTATTTTATGAATGTTGAAAGGGGACTGAGATATATGTTTAGCAAGTATTCATATAAAATAATTAAAATTTTGCATAAGTAATCGAATGAGAAATTCATGGAATTTTCTTTAGAATAATTGAGAGATTTCATAAGTGTCATTCCAAACACGTGGAAATGGTTACTAATTATAGCTAGGCTACTGTTGATACTAGAAATTTAAAAGTTTTTCATTCAGTTGAATTATAAATTAGATATGAATGAATTATAAGTTAATTATCTATAAAACCTTTGAGTACTCTCACTACTTAATACCTCATATTAATCATGCTTATAATTTTAGTTTCCTAAAATATGAAAATTCAACAATTTCTAATTTATGAATAATTTTACTAGATAAAAAGCATTACAGCATAGGTATCCAAAACTACCATTCTAAGTTTTATTATTGTGTAGACAAAGATTAGCATTTTAAACAATAAACTGTTATAATTTGGAGTTAAGGTCCAAAAATTAATTTCTTATAGATAGTGTATTATCATATCTTCTCACCAAATTTCATAAAATAATTTTACCGAATTTAATTTTACCAAATTTTATAAAATAATTTTAAGTTTATTTTTTTTAGTAACTATATATCAAATTTTATAAATATAGATATTTGTATTGGGTCTCACAAAAAATATATTAGAATCTAAAATCTAAAAAATTTTAAAATGCATTTTACCTAATTCTATGCCAATTCTACATTTTCCTTAAAATAATATATTAAATTTATATGGTGCAAACGATTTAACTACGACACAACAAAAAAGATGATAAAATTTATTCCATTACTAACAAAAGGCAAAATACTTGCATAGTTAAGAATAAGTATGAAATATGTAATTGAGCAAAGGGATTTCAATGCTGCATTGTTTGGGATTTTATAGTTGTCGTCGTTCCTCTCTTATACACAGAATTGCATAAACACGGTAAATGTAATTAGGCCAAAAACCATTGGCCATTGATTTAATCGATTTAATAAAGTGATAAATACTTTTGGTAAAAAAAAATTGTAATATTTCTATTTTAAAAAGAACTATGTGGAATTTTGTTTTAAGAAATTTCTACATTAGTTATATTTTATTATAGATTTTTTTATGTGGTTGTAATTACAATTTCATTATTTTAATCATAAATTATTGATGATGATAATGGTTCACGTCCACTAAAACCAATCATAAAATGTATCTCATAATATTAATAATGTTAACATATTTTTCTATTAATATTATAATAATAATGTAAGATATCTATATTTTTATAACTAATTTTTTAATAAAAATAGTTTATAAAAATTCTCAACTTTCTTCTCTCATTCTGATGATGGTCGAGAGTCTGACCTTCTTGACCGAGTCGTATATCCTGTTTCACAGCTAGCAACACCAAGGAGAGAATAGAGTTTTTTTTGTGGAAATTCCATCACTGGACTACCCGGCTAACGCTGCATTTGCTCCCATACTACCCATTCTAATCTTCTCTGTTTGTCCCCCAATCCCCTAACAGACCTGAAAAAGCAGCCGCCTTTCTCAAACTTACCGATCCGATCTCACCCGCGAAGGGTGCTGGTGTTAAACAATAGTAGTTTTTCAACATCATAATTGACTCCATTTACATTTATTTTATATAAAAATAAATGACTTATGAAATTTACAAAAATAATATTACTAATACCCAACCAAGTTCCAACAACATGTTTTAAAGTAACGGTTTTGTTGTTGCAAAGGAATCTAACTTCTATTCCCAATGACCTTCGTTCAGGAAGCTCCTTGTTTCATTTGATAACTTCAGGTCCAATTTTATTAACCATGTTTATAACTTCAGTTCAAATTTTATTAACAATGTTATTTATATTAATAATTTTTATAAATTAATGTAAATTTTAATTAAAAATTTCACTAAAAGAAAATAGTGCAAAATAATTAAAATTACTTTTCCCTACAACAATAAGAATTATTAATTAAAATTCCATTTTGGTTCAAAGCATAAAAATTATTAACTTGGAAAAAAATATATTTTTAACCAAATATTACTAAAACAATACTACCCAAATACCTAAAATTATAGCAGACAATAATTAGACAAGCTCCTTGGAATATATAAGAATATTTATAAATTGTATAAATATTAGTTAGACGATTACCTTGATTTCTCATAAAACGTTTTTAGGTACTTGAATTTTAGAAAAACGAGTGAAAAAATAATAAATCTATCTTATTATTCAATTTATTTTATTTGTATCATAATTATATTATATATGTTGATATATTATAATAACTATAATTAAAATAGTGTTCATTTTTATTTATGTAATTTTTTTTAAATTTTTCATCTTTATTATATATATATTTTTTTAATTTTAATTTAATTTTATCTCTCATATATATATATATATATATATTATTTAACTTATTATGTTAAACGAAATACTAAGTTATATATATATATATATATATATATTATTTACTATTATTTAAATTATTGTATTAATATTTTTAAACTTATGAATATATAATATAATTAAATGAATATATAATAAAATTGAGTACGAAGAAAAGAATTAAGGAAGTGCTTATGAGTTTCTTAAAATTGAGAAGATAAAAATATACAAATCTCTAACTAAAAGGAAAAAAATGCAGTATATTCATAAAACACGAGAAAATCTCCTACACTTTTGTAAGGTAGTTCCTAAAAAGTTTTGGAGGCAGATTCTAACTAGAAAAACTAAATATAATAATAGAATTTCTTTACACGAATGTAATTCCTATCTTAAAAAGTTTTATGAATCTCCAAATGTCATAGATAACCTTGAAACCCTCCCCACAATGGAAAAAAAATTCTCATTAGAAGACAAATTTTGGAGTTAAGCACCTGGAAAATCGAAAAGCTAAGGACATTGAAGGTTACTAGGAAAAAATCTTCAAAATTGGAGGTCTCGTCCTCATCCCTCACATCCACAAGCTTTTCAATCAAGCAACCAAGCAAGGGTTGCCTAAACGGTGGACTAAGAGCCTCATTATTCCTATTTTTAAAAGCGGGGATACAAATAACCCCTATAATTATCAAAAAATTATGATTAGCCCTCTCTTAGCCAAATTATGTGGTATTATTTTGGAAAAGAATATGAGCATATGGCTTGAACGTGAAGGTAAGCGGGCTAAAAACCAAGCGGGTTTTAGAAGTCAGCACTCAACAACGAACCACCTCGTTACACTCAGGATCATTGTGGAGGAATGATAAATCCAATATCTTTTGTTGCTTTGTGAACTTTAGAAAGGCTTTTGATTCGGTACCTAGAAATAAAATATGGAATAGATCAGAAGAGCTTCAGGTTCCTTTCGAGTTGAGAGCTGTCGCTATAAGGTTATACGAGAATGTAATTTCCAATTTTAAGAGCAATGAGGGGTGGTCTAAATATATTAAGTATATTATCAGAGTTAAACAATGTTGGCCGCTCTCCTATACCCTATTTGGCATTTACATCGATAAGCTAGAAGGTTGTTTAGATCAAGCAAGTTCTGTTGGCATAATCTTAGTTGGATAGTAATCATCCTTCTTATCTATGCTGACGATATTATTCTTCTGGAAAGGTATACATCTCATTTTGATAAGGAACTAATACTTCTTAAGGATTTCTGCTCTAACATGGGTATGATTGTTAACTGTAGCATACACGATAGTTCAATAGTTTTTTTTTTTAAGTTTACTATGTTTATAATACATATGGACATAAATCTAATAATCTGGATCTCAACAGTTAAATTTAGGACTATGGTGAATATGCATATTGTATTGGTTTAATATTATCCAAATAATGTTTTGATATATATTAATTCTATTTGAAATACCCAATTTTTAAAAAAATTGACGTATCGAATTATTTTTCAACTTTACTCTATATGAAATATGAGCTTATATTAATTTTTTGTTTTCATTTCACATGATATCCTTGGTTGACTATAAATGTTTTGGTACTATGGCACGAATACTTAACCCCGAAGGGACTGTGGTGGTTTGACAGATCTGCAAACTTGATTGTGTATTTATCATTTAAATAATGATATTTGTGGCAAGGGTTAAATATTTTAATGTCAGTTAAGGTTAGGGTACATTGCATGGAAATCTGTAGTCAAGTGGGGACACCTTCCCTTCCGATCGCCGTTATATTTTAGGTTAAACGATCAACGATTGTGATCTTTGAGCTCTGGCTCAAGGTAATGACCCTTCCTAAAACCCTAACTGAATTCTCATTATGAGTCGACTCTAGGGTGTTTCTCTTTGCAACTTCTCCGCAACCCTACCATGCTGAGTTCTTTGGCTCTTCCGCTCGGCGTCAACGGCCACACTTCCACTACAGTTAAGAGTTTAATTGTGCAACCCTGTTGTAACCATTACACTATTTGCATGGCATAGTTGATACCCAGCTCTTAAATTTTATACCGAGTATTTATTTTCTCGCAGTTCCTGCATGTGGTCTAGAAATCTGTTGAGGTTCTACTCCGCCACTGGTATCCTACCTTACTATTATGATTCCATGTTCATTTTTATGCCTCCGTTCGCTGTGCACAACCACCTGCTCACTTCAGATGATGAGTTTTCCAGAAACCCATTTTCTTACATAGGTACATTGCTAATTTTTTTTTACTTATTTTGTTAACTTAGCTTTGAATCCTATGTATTTTTCCCATGCAGAGTTGCAATTATAGTGTGTGGAGTAAACTACTTAGGTAATTGTATTTTTCTGTCTCTGTCTCTTAGTTTTCACAATTAGCTCAGCATTCAAAGGTGTAACTTCTAATTCTGAAGGGCTTGCGTCGTTGCAGGTAACTTTCCGCGGATCCATGGAAATGATTACAAATATGTTGTCATTCCTCTGAGAAGCTTTGATTGTTATACTAATTCCAGTTGGTTCCCTTATGAGGTACCATAATTCCTTTAATGTTTTCAGCATAAGCCTTACAGGCTTAGCTCCGTGACTTTTATGGTTTTTATGAATTTATATATTGGTTCTCTGGCTTGGTATTGCCTTAACATTTCATTTTCATGTATTAACGGAAGTGTTGTCAGCGTAAGGGCCGCATGCAGTTTTTTTCTGGATTCCTGTTTTGTAAATTGATAAGGTTACTTCATGCTTTCGGTCGAACATCTGGCCTAGCCTATGAGGAGAGAATCCTCTGTGTAACTGAGTTTTGTTTATTCTTTACTGTGGAAAGTACTTGGCTCGAGTATTATTTGTGATAGTCTTTCGACTTTCTTTTACGTTTAGACTTCTTCTTATAAATAAAAATCATTGTTTTTATCATTCTCGAAATATATTTATGTGATATGATTTTCTAAGTGTACAAAATTATATATTTTCTTACATGACTCTCGCTTCAGTCGAAACTATTTTCTGAAAATCTTGTCTTCATTTCTTATTTGTAGCAGATATTTAGTATTTTGTTCCTGCATTAATTTCCATAGAAGAGGGTTTTCTATATGGGTTATATATATCTCTATGGCTATGGAATTTTCTAGAACTTCATATTTATATTCCCTTAATGCATACAAAAAAATTCATTTTTTATCTTCTTTACTATTGTAGTTCCTCATTTATTTAAAGGTGTCTGGACCACCTGAATGCAGAGTTATTACCCTACAACTCTATTGTCCATAAATATCATATATTACCTGTCAACGACCAGTTCTGGGGCCGGGGGTTTTGACGTTGGACCCTGAACTAACAATTTACTTGGTTCATACTACTAGGTTGTTTACATTTTTTCTTTTTTTAAGTTGGTGTTGTAGTTTATGTTCACGCTACTTTTCTTGAAAAATCAGACTATGTCTTCAACATATGCTTCTGTTACACATCCCACATATATTTAACAGTTCTACTGTTATGTTTGGCATATTTTACATGAAACATAAAATACTATTTGAAGAAAAAGTTTCTCGTGTTAAAAGAATTCTGTCTAAATATTTCCATATTAAGGAATTTTGTCTAAACATTTTTGTGTTCAAGAAATCTATTTAAATATCAAACTTTCCAGTTCTTACTATTTTCTGCAGTCTGTATACTTATGTCATTCCAGAACCTGCTAATGATGTCCTCCCTACCATGAGAGAGTCAATTATGTCCTCATCTCTCCACGTGCTCCACACCTGAGATGAGTAGGTTCACATATAACCTAGAAGAAACCTCAAGACACTTGGTCTAGTACCCTCACTTTCCATGGTTCTAGAATGCTAAGTGTTTTCCACTAGTCAACACCAGCTCAGGAAATATTTTCAATCTCTTCCTCTTATTTTTTGTCACAGAATAGAACCCCTTTTCCTCACTGGGATGTACTTTTATCTCAAGAGGAAAGGTAAATGTCTTCAGCTGTTTTATGTTCAACCACTCTCAGTTCTTGGAATACTTTTATCATTAGTATTTTAACTTTTTATGGAATCACTATTCCATAATTAAATTTTATTTCAACAAAAAAATAATTAATTTATGTTCATCATGTAATCCTTTTCTCAAAAGAAATAAATGTTTAGTTCCTTTAAAAATAGATAACATAACAATTATCCAGCACTTAATCCAACTGTCACATTAACACTGACGAAACAAAAGTTATGATTATCAAATCCGAGGACACTTACACTAATTTTGTGTATGAAAATATCAACTTGCACGAAGTATCTTCTTATAGGTACCTAGGAATTTATATTCATCACAAACTCAATTGGAACTATAGCATTGAGAAAAAGATTAATGGAGGGTGGAAAGCTTATTTTGGTCTTGAAAATAATTGTAAAGAAGTAAACCTTGTGATGCGAGATAAAATGAAGCTCCTCTTTGAAACTTTAGTCACTCCTGCTATCTTGTATGGATGTGAGGTTTGGGGTTGTAGCATCTCCAGAGAATCCTAGAGAAACATTGAGCAAATCCAGAAGTGTTTTATAATGTATAACCTCAAAATTAAAAGCAATACACCCTACCCCATTATTTTTAAAGAAGTGGGTCTTTCCCCTATCGAGAGGCTAGCTATGACTAGGCTCCTGCTATACAAGCACAAAATCAATAAGATGGGAGACCTTAAACTTCCTAATTTAGATTTAAATTCCAGCAAAAACCACCTAAGGCTCAAATGAGGTTGGTATAAAGATACCAGGGACTGATTAAACCATTGGAGGATTGACGAAAATTTTGCATTGCAAAATATTAATAACATTAAAAATATTTGTACTTCTAATTTTAAAGAGAAAATGTGTTGTGAGAAAGATTTAGAGGCTAAAAGAAAATTAAGATATTACAAGGAGGTCATCAACCCTACTCTAGAAGATCAAAAGTATCTCTTTGTTTTAATTAGCTCAAAGAAAAAAAATTAATATAGCCAAGATAAGAACGAAGTCTCATGAGGTCCATAGTGAAACAAGTCATTGGGCGGTTCCTAAAACACCATTGGTGGAAAGGATCTGCCATCTCTGTGAGAATATGAACATTTAGGATGAAAAACACTTCCTCCAAGATTTCCCTTTGTACACCCACATTAGATCTCAGTTTCATAATCTTTGTTGCAATACTGACCTTCCTAGCCTTTTAGCATGTCAAAATTATAGGAAGCTCGGAGCGCTTCTCTCCAAGCTCTTTGAGAATAAAAGTACAATTTTAAAACATACTATGTAATTAGTTTCTTTAGGTCCAATAAACCAAGTCTATTCATTATTATTACATACTATAGTTTTATATTTCATTTTAGAAAATTATAATAGTTGATATATAAATGGAATTATTAAACTCAATTTATAACCCAAAAAATAAATGTAATATTTTTTTATAAAATAAATGTACTAAATTAAATTATAATAATAATTAAATAAAGGTAATATATATCATTACAATAAGTATTAATTAGTTATAAAATAATATAATCTATATTAAAATTATTATTTATTATTAAAGAAATATTATATAAATTATATTAAAATTATTATTAACTTTCGAAAAAAATAAATATATATTGGAAATAAAAATATATTTATATACCATTTATACTAAAATAGATAAAACTTAAATATAATATATACCACTCATTTTAATATATTTATAATGTAAAACCTTTATAATATATAATATTATTAAAATTTATATTTAAATAAATTAATTATAAAAATAAAATAATTGATTAATTTTATTTACAATTATATGACTTCACCATG
This sequence comes from Pinus albicaulis, assembly GCA_034641835.2. Taxonomy (NCBI): domain Eukaryota; kingdom Viridiplantae; phylum Streptophyta; class Pinopsida; order Pinales; family Pinaceae; genus Pinus; species Pinus albicaulis. The sequence continues at coordinate 993,734,100 of CM076579.1, read as the reverse complement.
AAAACTAATATAATAATTAATTTATATTTATTAAAGTAGAATAAATTCATATTAATTTAGATAAATGATAAAATAATTATGATTGGGTTTGGAGTATGTGTTAATACTATTTTTGTTTGGCTAACTAAAATCTAGAGACATTTTTGAGTATAGAAAAGTTATTTCTTAAACATCACTACCAATAAAATTAATAACTTAATTTTTATTGAATAATAGTGATGAATCAAACTTACATTCATATTAAAAAATAACAAGGAAAAATAACTATCCTCACTACTAATTTAACAAACTACTAGTTTAAAAAAAAAAATTATGATAAAAAATATTCTCTTTAAAAAAAATTAATAAATTTTATACTCCAAATTTTTAAAAATACGATGAACTAAAACTGAATGATTTGACCAGGATTGCTAATTACTTTAACAAAGAACACAAATTCATACGTGCTACTTTACCAACATCTACACCGAAAACCAAGGACAGCCCAAATTCATAGGTGAGCCAACTTTATCCATTTGTATTTAAAAGTTAAATCGTTCTGCCGTAGAGCATTTCTTCAAATCATTAATATCGAACTCACACTCAGCTTACCATATATATAGCGGACATATAATTGAGCATAAGCTAGTCAAACCTTTTGGTCCTCATTTGTGCGCTGGCACAGACTCGTCTCCAGAATCAAACGCCAGTAAAGTCGGTCTCTTGATCGAATATCAAATACCAAAGCTTTTCATAGAGCTTGTCCACGTTAAAATTTTCAATATCAGACACATGTGGCAGCGTACAAATATATGTATGTTCAGATTCTGCTAAAGAAAACATCGAAGTATTCTGTTGCCACGAGTATAGAAAAATACCATGTTATGGATGGTATGGAAAACTTCGTTATTAATCGAAGAAGACTTAGCATTCACAACTTCTAGGCCGCATTCTTCCAGCGCCAGCAGAAAATTGGAGTAGACAATCTGGTATTCGAACACGTTGGGGGAGATCCTAACACTGGAATGGATGGATTTTATTTCCACGGGAATTCTTCTTCCGATCGTTGGAGCCACGGTTATTTACTGCAAAATTTCTCGTTTGATGATAATTGTACACTCAATGACGAAATTTGTTCTTTTCTATTTAAGTTGGCCTTCAATCTATCTCTTTCTCTTGAAATGTTTTCGACACTTTGCTGTAGATGAGCAATGTAATTAACAGATCCAAGCAGTTGGTCGGACTCTGCACGTTTTCCATGCGCAACAAAATATGGAGCTACCCATTCATAAAATTGAAACAAAACAGAAAAACGGAAAAACCCTAACGAATACTATTGATGCATCGGCCACAGAAAACCCTTGACATCCACCGGAGAAACATATTCTTCTGGAAGTAATGATCTCAGTTTTGTAAATAGCATTTTCATGTCCTTCAGCCTCTGTTTTTCAATCATTTTGTTGTTACACCCTCTTTCTGTCTGGGCAGTGGCCGGCCCTAAAATATTGCAAGAACGAGTATCAGTTGGGAAGCTGGAATTGCATATTGTCCTCGTTAAAGGATCGTGACGGTCGGCTGGGAATCCTCAAATCCGCGTGGAATTCGTTGATAGATTTTATAGTCTCAGTCGTTGCCCAATCTCAGTCTCTAGGACATCTTTAATTGTTCTGCAAAATCAAATTTCCATGCCAAATTCATGATGATGGCATTTGCAATGATCGGGCTCACGCACTCACTCTGATTCGTGGGGTCTCACAAACGTATCCTCCGACATTCTATGAAATGGCCTCTCAAAAACATTGTTGCATTAGTCTAGATTAACCACGTTTTTCCCTTAAAAATAATAATAATAATAATAGAAATTTTTGTATGAATGAATGATATTTTAACTTTCATTAGACTAAAGAGTCCATAAGACTATGAGCTTCTTTGTGTTTTGCCTTATGTAATTCAGTTTTTTTGTTACTCAAATTGATGATGAGCTGACTTAACCTTCCAGCTCCTTTGTGTTTTGTCTTATGTAATTCAATTTTTTTGTTACTCAAATTGATGATGAGCTGACTCAACCTTCTAAGAGTTGGCACACTGAAAAGGCAATGCCACCAAATTGATGTTAACACACTTTGGTAAATATACTGATGTGTCTCAAAGCATCAAATTCCTAAATGAAATGCTTTTGTGATTCCACTCCCTAGAAATGTAAAAAGTACATGCCCTTTCTTCCAAAGCTTCTTTATACACTTTCTTCCAAAGCTTCTTTAGGTCTCTTCCACAGTCCCGTTTCACACCGAATTTCAAATTAAGCAATAAGAACCAATGCTAGCTCCAATGTACTCTTTTTGTTGGAGATCACAAATGGGGTTGAATTCATGAACATAATAATTCTCCTTTCTACCTAATTATTTTTCCCATATACCGTAGGGAACTTCTCTAGCACAAAATTATTTAACTACTTTCTATTTGTGGGACATACATTAAGGTAAATATTCCATTTTTGCATCCATTTGTTGTTTTCTCTCATCCATGATTTATTTCTTTCACTTATACCTTCATTCAAGATAAATTCCAACCATCTATCTCCTCCCATTTCCTAATTCCAACCATCTATATCCTCCCATTTCCTCGTTGCCCCTGTTTCACTCAACATCATCTCATAGGGAACTGAACTGTTTGTTTTGAACTTGCTCATGATCAAAAGTTTTTGAATTTTTTCAACTTGTTTCCATTTTGAAATAGGGATGCTGCTAGCCCACAATTCACACCCATATAATAGCATTGGACAAACTAGGAGTCCAAAAATTATTTTGATCATGTTCCAATCCCATAACTATCCCTCTCCACATTTGTTTTGATGTGCATACAATGCTTTCCACCCTCAAATTATTTTCTTTCTGCGATCCTCCCAATTAAGCTTGTTGTTGAAATTGATCCCGAGGTTATGGTATTCATTTACTTCTTCCATAATGTTGCCTTCAAAGAAGAACGTATGCTGGATTTGCCTCCTTTTATTAGAGAAAATCATTATTTTGGTCTTACTTGTATTGAATTGCATCTCCACTCCTTTACAAAAATGGTCAAGGGCATATAGGTGCGTTTGTAATCCATAGGCCGATTTAGAAGCCACCAGAAGATCATTGGCATATAGAAGAAGCTTTATCACAAACTCCCCCAATCAACACCATCCCCACCTTTCCACCTTTCAAATTTAGCCACTCTTCAAGTTTGTTAATATATAAACCAAAAAGGGTAGGGGATAAAGGGAAACCTTGGTTGACTCCAATATCACTTCTACAACTCTCTGAAATGCTTGTTCAAGTTCTAATTTTGACTTTCACCTCTTCATAGAGCCTATGGACACTTCTAAAACTTTCTGAAATACTTGCTGATATTATAATTGTGACTTTCACCTCTTTGTAAAGCCTATGGACATAAATTCTATATTGTAAAGAAATTTCAAGTTCTTCCATTCTACGCCACAACTTATCTCTATGGACCATGTCAAACGCCTTTTTGAAGTTAACAAAGCAGAAAAATACTTCTTGTTTTCTCCCCAAACCTTTTCAATAATGTATGTCAAAAATATGTTTTACAATCATTTTGTTGTTACACCTTCTCTGTTTGGGCAGTGGCCCGCATTAAGCTATTGCAAGAACGACAATCAGTTTGGAAGCTGGAATTCCATATTGTCTTCGTTAAAGGAGGAAGATTCAAAATATCGTGATGGGGTTGGGATTCGAGAGTTGTAGTTGTTGAAAAAATCAAATCTTTGGGCATGATGGATATTGTAACTTGACTGATAGAATTGGATTGGAGTCCCACATACTGTCTGGATCTACAAACATGCCATTTTCACATAGTAGGAATATTGAATCTAACCCAAAAGGAGCACTCATATTTAATAACAGTAAATTTCAAATGAGTGTTGCAATTTACAAAGCGTAGGGGAACTTGTAAAGCCAAAAAATCGATGCTAGCTAATTAATGAAGGAATGGTTCATGATCTTCTGCAACCAGATGTTGGAATATTAATTCCAACTGTCTGCAGAGAGAAGAAGGACGGGAGAATTTAAGTCTGAAAAAATAGCAAGACAACGAGTTAATTATGATGGGATCAAAAGACAACAAAGGAAGTGGAAATCTTCAGATCTGATCTTCACGTAACCACGTAGTTATCCGTAGAAACCACCAGCAATAAATTTTTCACCAACCACATTGAATGCATAGCCAACAAGATTCATTCCGAGGGGTAGAAAGTATGGGCAGCAAAGAGGAGCGATGACCCACCGGAGGAAGTGACATCATCCTCCTCTTCACCAATGAGAGAAATTTTGAGGGGATAAGGAAAAGACCTTTGGAAAAGTTTTATAAACCCACGGAATGTGGGTCTTGGTTAAACGGTGATGAGACGGCTATTATAGCACCCATCATAGGTTCAATTCCCTTCCCTGATCGGGGTGATGTATCCGGACATGTTGATGAAGATGGAGTAAAAAGAAAAAAAGTGAAAAAGTGAAAAATGAAAGGTACTACGAAACTTACAAAAAAAAATAAAAGAAAAAAAGAAATGGATAATGTTTTGACTTATTTTCTTATTTTCTGCATTATGTTTTAGAGTTTTAACGTTGGGTTAATTTTATTTACCGCGGTACATTTCGTTTTGAATTTGGTTATATATTTTGATATATATATTATAAATATGAAATATTTATAATATATATACATATTGTAATGTCTCATATATATATGTCATGCGCATCATGAACACTGTCTATTTCATTGTAATTTTCCCGAAGGCTGAAAAAGATAGAGAGAGACAGAGAAAGAAAAATTGCAGTGCTGCGTGTGTATCAGCTAGATAATTTGTCTTCTGAATCCAGAACTCCATTCTGAAGAAACAATTTCATTTGTAACAGAGGTTTTGTATTTAATGAAATAGTGTTATGCTTCATCTCTCTATGTCCACAATTTTATTTTAATCTCTGTGTTGTAGAAGAGGAATTTTATTTTCCTCCGTGTGTTTGAAATTATTGAGAAATTCCAACATCGTATAAGAGCTAGTCTAGGTGCTCGGTGAAAGAAGCAGAGATTGTTGTTCACTATAGAAGCTATAATAAGTCTGTTGAAGCAGATTTCTCCAACAGAGAAAGCTTTTGTTTATTTACACAATCAAAAGAGTTGTATTGTTTGTCTTTTAACACAGTCAAGAAAAATTGTTTTGTTTGCACAATTACGATGGTAGCAGAAGGCACCAGTCTGACAAATCCCCAACTTCCACAGTTTAACGGGAAGAACCATGAATACTAGGCAATCATGATGAGAGACATGTTTTCTTCATAGGACATACGGGAGGTAGTTGAGAATGGCTACCCAGAACCAGCAGATGCAGCAGTGTTGGTTTCTTTGACAACAACAGAAAGAGACCTGTTAAGAGATAATAGGAAGAAGGACTCCAAAGCCCTCTTCTATCTCTTTAGTCCCTATATTACTAGTATAGTCCCTTATTTTTGTTAGTGTAACCCCATTATTGTTATTATTGTAGCCCTGTAACCCCAATATTGTTATTATTGTGCCCTTAAATTATTATTGTTAGGTCGGCTAGGATTACATTGTGGCCCCATGGACTCCTACATATATAAAGGAGGTTTTGTAATTTGAATCATCCAAGAATTGTTCATTCATGTAATGTATTGGAGGTTTCCCCCTCGAAGTCGATTATTTCTAAGGCGTTGATATCTCTTTTCTTCTATTTTTGGAGCTGGTTTCACAACAAAATCAGTGCATAAGATTATTTTCCCAAGTATTGCAGCAGCAACAAAGTCTAAGGAAGCGTGGGATATTCTCAAAACAACCTATCAAGGCATGGAGAAGGTGAAGACAACAAAGATGCAAATGTTGAGGAGAGATTTTGAAACTCTCTATATGAAAGAGTCTCGCACTATAGACTCATTATTCACTCATGTTATTGGGTTGGTTACCCAAATAAGGTCTCATGGAGAGACACTTGAAGAAAGAAGAAAAGTGGAGAAAATCTTGAGAAGTCGACCCTCAAAATTTGATGCCATAGTGGCAATAGAAGAGACAAAGGATCTATCACTATTTATAGTGGATGAGCTTAGTGCATCCTTGATGTCTCATGAGCACAGACTGAACAGAGGAATGGATTCCTCATTAGAACAAGCTTTCAAGACTCAAATGTCTTTTGGTCAAGGCAGAGGTCATGGCAGAGCAAACAACAGAGGAAGAAACAACCCTACAAGTTTGAGTGGAAGTGGAAACAATAAGAACCAGAATGAAGGCTCAAGAAAAAATCAAGTTCATGGACGAAGGTATGATAAATCCCAATTCCAATGTCATTATTGCAAGAAATATGGGCACTATGCCAATGAATATAGGAAAAAGAAAAATGACATGAATAATAGGCAGAATGCTAATTTTACAAAAGAAGAAAGTAACCAGAAGAATGTGATGTTAACATGTAATGTAGCACAAGATAGACAAGATGATGTATGGTTCTTAGACTTAGGTTGTATTAACCACATGACTGGAAAGATAGCAATGTTTGCCAATCTAGATGAAAATGTTAAATCTGATATAACAATAGGGACTGATAGTAAGGTCTCTGTCATGGGAAAAGGAAGAGTAAGTATCCTGACAAGAAAAGGAGAACATAATTTTGTGCCAGATGTATATAATGTGCCTGGCTTGAAATGTAATCTTTTGAGCATTAGAAAACTCATAAACAAGGGCTACAATGTATTATTTAAAGATGATGTGTGCACAATCATGGACATACCTCCAAGAAAGAAATTCATTGCAGAGGTGCAAATTACAAGCAATAGGATGTTTCCTCTAAAGCTCAAAACAGACTTGAAGGAAAGAAGAAATGTAGCAGTTGTAACACAAGAGTTCTTTCAAGAGGAAGTGAAAGATGAAAACTGGTTATGGCACTTGAGATTTGGACATCTCAATTTCAAAGGCCTAAGCTTGTTGAATAGAAATTGAATGGTAAAAGGATTACCACTGATTGAGAAACTGGATAGCCTTTGTGAAGGCTACATCTTGGGAAAACAACACATAGAATGATTTTCACCAAGAAAGAGCAGAAAGGAAAAGACACCCTTAGATATTTTCCACTTAGATTTGTGTGGACCAATGCAAATGCCATCTTTAGCTAGCAACAAATATGTTTTGAAATTCATAGATGATTACACCAGAAAGACATGGGTTTATTTCTTGAAACATAAGAGTGAAGTGTTTAAACAGTTCTACCACTTCAAAGCTCATGTTGAGAAGCATACTAGGCACTACATCAAAGTGCTAAGAACTGATAGAGGTGGAGAATACATCTCCAAATATTTCCTACATTTCTGTAGAGAGAATGGCATACATAAGATGTTTACCACAAGGTACACACCTCAACAAAACGATGTTGCAGAAAGGAAGAATATGATCATCATGGACATGGTCAGAGGTATATTGAAGGCAAAACATTTTCCAAATGAGTATTGGGCTGAGGACGTAAATTGTGAAGCGTATATATTGAATAGATGTGAAACCAAAGCTGTCATGAACAGGGTTCCGGAAGAAGCATGGAGCGGAATAAAGCATTTTGTCACCCACACGAGAGTATTCAGTTGTGTGGCTTATGCACACATTCTGGATCATCTAGGAAATAAGCTTGATAGTAAGGGGGAGAAGTGTATCTTTCTTAGATACAGTGATGATTCCAAAGCATACAAACTCTATAATCCATCCACCAAGAAAGTAATAATAAGCAGATATGTGCAGTTTATTGAAGAAGAATCTTGGGATGGAAGCTTAGAGAAAACAGTGAATGTGAAGACATGTGTGTCTCACGAAGGAGAGGAAGGGATAGTAGCAAATAATCCCTCCATGGTGTCTCCTCCTCCACCACCACAAGCAGAACAACCCACACCGCATGCTGGAAACAGAACAACCTTGAGAAATCAAGGAAGTGCTTCTTCAAGCACACCACAGGGAACTGAAACTCCCTCGAGTTCAAGTGGAACTCCAAGTACACAAAGAAGACTAAGATTCAGAAATCTGAGTGAGATTTATCAACAAGGAGAGGTAAATGATAATTCCAGTCTGAAATCATTATTTTCTTTGTATTTTCATGTTGATGACCCAATTCATTTTGAAGATGTTTTAAAGGAAGAAAAATGGATTGAACCAATGAAAAAAGAGATTGGTGCAATAGAAAAGAGTAATACATGGGGGTTAGTGGACCTCCATAAAGTTAAAGAATTCATTCGAGTAAAATGGGTCTATAAGACCAAGAGCAATGTTGATGGCAAGATTGAAAGGTACAAAGAAATGCTTATTGTCAAAAGCTAGAAGCAGCAACAAGGAAGAGGTTATGAAGAAACGTCTGCACTGGTTTCAAGAATGGAAACGTAAGAGCAATGTTGTCCATAGCAACACAACATAAGTGGAAGGTTTATCAAATGGATGTGAAATCTGCATTCCAGAATGGAGTGTTGAAAGAAGAGGTATATGTTGAACAACTTCTAGGCTATGAGATTGAAGGCCAAGAGCACAAAGTATACAAGTTGAAGAAAGCACTTTATGGGATGAAACAAGCACTGAGAGCATGGTACAGCAGGATAGATGATTACCTGATTGAAAATGGATTTGAAAAATGTGATGGAGAACCCACACTATACATAAAAGAAAATGATGGTAATATTCTTATTGTTATTTTATATGTAGATGATTTAATCTTTACTGGGAATGAAGTTTCTCTCATTGCTGATTTTAAAAAAGTCATGAAGAGTGAATTTGAAATGATTGATTTGGGTTTCTTGAGGTATTTTCTTGGAATAGAAGTAGAGCAAAATGAAAATGGGATTTTTATTTCCGAATCAAAATATGTTGAATAAGTGTTGAAAATATTCAACATGCAGAACAACAAGGCAATTGTAACTCCAACTGTGATGGGGTTAAAATTGAGCAAAGGAGATCACAACAAGAATTTCGATCCGACATTGTATAAGAGCACAGTTAGCAACCTCATCTATTTGACTGCAACTAGGATGGATATTATGTACGCTATAAGTTTAATTTCCATATTCATGGAAACACCGAAAGAGACTCATTGGCAGGCAGGAAAGAGGATTCTAATGTATATGAATGGATCAAAGGGGTATGGTATTTTATACTCCATATGAAAATTTTAAATTGATTGGTTACACTAACATTGATTGGGCTGGAAGTGAAGATGAGAGGAAGAGCACATCTGGATATGTATTTAATTTGGGATCGGGAGCCATTTCATGGGCTTCCAAGAAGCAACCAATAGTTGTTTTATCAACAGCAGAGGGAGAATATGTGTCAGCAACAGTAGCAACATGCCAAGTAGTATGGATGAGAAGAATGCTCAGAGATTTATGTCATGAATAGGACAAAGGAACAACAATTTATTCTGATAACATTTCAGCGATAGCTTTATCAAAGAATTATGTCTTCCATAAGAGAACAAAGCATATTGATGCAAAATTTCATTTTATAAGAGAACTAGTTAATAATGGCGAAATTGTTTTGTAGCACTACAGGACAGAGGAACAATTTTCTGATATCCTCACAAAGCCATTAACACATAAAATTTTTAACTATCTCAGGAAATGCTCGGATATGCAAGAAAATCCAGCAGTTGAAATTAAGGGGGAGTGTTGGAATATTAATTCCAACTTCCCTAGAGAGTAGAAGGATGGGAGAATTTAAGTCTGAAAGAACAACAAGATGGCCATTTGGTCTTTCATTTTTTCATTGATTTAGTCATTCATTTGGTCACTGATTTAGTGATTCATTTAGTCATTGATTTGGTCTTTGATTTGGTCATTAAATGTCACAATTAATGACCAAATATACAACAAAATATATTACTATATGATCACCCGAGAAAACCAATTAATGACCAAAGAACTATGACCAACATGTTGGTCGTGTTATAAGATACTGTAAATTAGCTACTAATAGTCATATATATGCAAATTTTAGTCGTCGTTTGAAACCAATTAATGACCGAAGAAATGTGACTAAATTTTAGTCATGTTATAAGATACTGTAAATTAGCTACTAATAGTTGTATATATGCAAAATTTAGTAATCATTTGTAGTCACAAATTTATCATTTGCAGTAGCCATTTATTCATTATATAAATGACTAATTTAGTAGTTTATATTCATTTCATTTAATTTCGTTAATAATCATTATAAATAACTAATTTAGTCGTATATTCATTTTATTTGTGTTCATTATTAATCAACATAAATTAATTTGTATGACTTAAAAAATGTTATACAATGTGCATGTTCATCTAATATGAAAACAAAAAGTCGCATATTTTAATTACAATACCAAACAACATCAAGTGTAACTATAAATAATTTCAACCACATAAATTATATTATATGAAATATTAAAGTATTACAATATGAGTTTCCAACTTTATATTAGTTGGACTACAATTTACACATGAAATGATGTTTCATCACTTCAAAACATTATCGTTGTGTTGTCAAGGAATTACAGGTGAATTCACCAACTCTGAAGACTTGATCATCAGTCTTTATATGTGTGTCTTATGCGAGATATTGGTTCTAAGGGTATCACCAAACCAGTTCTCCTCTCTCTTTTTTCATTTGTCGCTCCAATGTTATTGCTCTTCTCTTTTTTCAATTCATGCTTCTTACCATCAATACTGATTTCATTTTCTGAAAACAAAAGAAAATACAATGTAGTGTAAGAAATTAAAGATAATGAACACTAGAATATAACATAAATTAGACTATAAATAGTTAATACAACATATACCTTAACATCAACAATGTCAAAGCAATTTTCCTTCAGCATCAATTTCTGCAAAATAAATGTCACGTTATTCTTTCCCATTTCTCAACATGCTACATACGATAAATTGAAAATCACATAAAACCAAGAGAAAACCCTTTTCTAACCAAAACAAACAAACAAACAGTGCCTCTAATAAAACTTCATTATAATATTAGCAAATCAAAAGAGAGCTAGTGGACCATTTGTGTTGTTTGACTTTGCCTATTTTTGTTATAAAGTGCTCGAGCTTCAAGAACCAACTAATGTGAGCACGAGCTAAAAACTAACCAACCATTCACTTGTCAACATGAGAGATCACAAATAAACCACAAAATTGATCAGGCATTAAAATTGTGAGCAGACTACCCTGAAATTTTCTTCTTGAGAAATACCTCAAAATCCCCTAGTTTCTAATAAGCTTCCTGGCTATGTACCTCCATCCTTGATTTCCCTTGCTATATCTTGAATAAGGAATATCCCTTCAACAACCAGTTTTGCGAGAATCCTACCAAGTAACTCAAGAGCCTTGGGTGCATCAATAGTAGCATCCTCCAATGAAAATAGTAAAATATCCAACCTAGAAACATCGAAATTATATATAGTTATAATGTTGAAGAGTGTAACTAGGTAGGTCTTTATTATAATGACTATGTAATTATGTACTTAATATGTAAAGATGAAGTCAATAATAACAAAATGAATTTTTGGTTTACTTGCTTCATGGGTTTCATGAGCAAGATTCTTAGTATAGGTCTATAGACTTCTTCTTGATGTCTATTAGGTACATAAATATAATTAAGAGTCATTTAAAAGGAGTGAAGAATACCCTCCAAGACATTGCAGAAGAATGGCTTACAAACGTTGAAGATATGCCTATGAAGTCGGCCTATAAACAAATTTTAAAGTTGACCTACATAATGGCTATAAGGTCAGCTTAATTACTTGGCTAGAACTACTATATATACCCTACATATGCTAGGGTTAAGAGAACATATTTGCGGATGATACTGAGGTTATACAACGTGCAAAAGAAGAAAGTTTTGCAGATTCTACTAAGGCAATACAGCGTAAAGAAGGGAGCAAAGATTAAGTTAACGTCTAGGGTAGAACACATTAAAAGAAAGAACAAATTTCCGGATCTGTCTCTGAGGTAATGCATATATTTAAGTAACAATTACAATCAAGTTTGAAGTTAACAAAAGGTGGAAGAAAGAACAGGAATTACGTATTATTTTGAAGGTATAACAAATCAGATCTAAGGACAAGATTGTCTACGTATAAGTCTGAAGGTGACAGCATTTGAAAGATAGCAAATACAAGAATAGTTTTGATTGTTGACTTATCTAAAGGAAGAATTGAATGATACAACTTCCAAGGTAACTGAAGAACGTATTCTACAGAAGCAGCTAAAGGTTATTAATTACTGAAGTAACTGGAAGATTGAGATATTGACTAAAGGATATGATTAAGTTATCTCTAAGGAAAGAATTGTAAAAGTCAGAAACCTCAAGTAAGGAAGGTAAATCAGAGATTTTCCTTCCTAACGATATTGCAAAATACTCAGTTGAAGCTATTATTCGAGCAAGTTGAAATGTTGCTAGACAATTTGTTTCCAATAACATTAAATAAAAGCATAAACGAATCTGGAAATTCAAGAATCATCCCTCTAAGTTGATTGCCTCTCAAGCGAGAAAATACAAGTTCCTGCATCTACCCGAAACTATAAGAATTCGACTAGTCAAAAGATTTTGACACAAATTAAGGATCTACAAGCTACTACATTCACCCCAACCCTCAGGGAAGGTTCCATTTTGAGTTTTCTGTAGAGCCCAAATAATCTTAACATGAGGAAGTGTGATAAGATCGGTAGGAATATCTCCTTGAAAATAGTTGAGCTCCAATTTTTCACTGTTTGATAAACCACTAGTAGGCTCAGAATCAATATAATTTTTTCCAAGGGTGTAGTCTAGTGGATTTGTGAAAACAAGTACATAATGCTCATGGAAATTGCCCAGCTCCTTGTGAATCTCATGAGTGAGGGAGTTCCTTAAAACATCTAGCATTTCAAGCATGGATTGTTTGCCAATCTCTATTGGGATAACTCCATCTAAAATATTTGGAAATATTTGTTTTCCAATCTCTATGATCGACAAAATTGGGATGAATGATTGAAAACCATAAATACATCTTAACCTTAGATTTATTAAATTTGGAGAGATAGATAAAACCAAAATACAAATATTTTAATACTTAATACATCTCGATATATATATATATATATAAGTACTATTATTTTTTGTTTATTTTTTGTGGGAGTATTTATTTCAACAATTTTTTTGGTTTTTTATTTATAAGCTTTACCCAGTGAAATATCTCAACTATATTGGCCATAGCATGTACCTAGCCACTTTAAATTCAGTTATAGAACTCTCACCTAGTTACATATTTCATCCATATTGAGTTGTAAAGTGGACCTGGCTACTCTAGGTTAAATTATAGATCCTTCATCAAACATAACTTGCATTTGAAAAGTGAAAAGGATAACTTGTATAGAGGCACCTCCTGTGTCAAAAATGTAACAATAAAACTCACCATTATGTACTCTATTCTTTTGTGCATATATCCATCAGAACTGACCATTCAAGTTATACTCTTTGATAAGTCTACGCATTTTTCTAGTTTTGACACCTTCTTTGTCTTTGGACTTTGATGGGTCAATATCGCCAACAACCACAACAAGGTTAACTAGCTCTAGCTTTAGATAAAAGCATGCTTGGGGGCATTTCCAACTCCAATGGGGCTTGGAGAAGATAAGAGAAGAAGGGTCAAGCTTGTGGATTCTCACTAAAGAATCATAGGGTAGCCACTTTTTGTAATGAACAATATCTCTAATTTAACCTACCTTTTAGTTATCACCTCTGTCAAAATCAGTTCCATCTACTAAGGGCATAAAACCAACAAATATATTTGTATATGATGATATGTTTTCTACATTTATAACATTTCATGTTAGAAGGGTTTTTTTATTATTTTTTATTTTTTCAATCGAGTTACAACATTGTACACATTGAATTGCATTACTGCTGAAAAGGATACATGCATGAGAGCTTAGAAGAAGTTTTTATACCCCTTTCAGGACTATCTACTATATGCCACTTGTCTTTGGTAAACTTCATGTTAAAATTGGCAACTAGGGAGAAATTCTACTCTAGTCTATTCAGTTGATGGAGATAATAATCACATTGAATTCCTCTTTTCAAGAGGACGAAAATTGATCTAAAGATTGTCAAACTTGGTCAAGGAAAACAGTTGTTTATACTAAAGGAAATGCTACAAGTTATATTTTTGTTAAGGCGGGATAAATTGAAAATTTGAATTTTAAATTTGCCTCCAAAATCATCATATCAAATTGTATATAAGGGAATTCCTCCATCCTCAATTGACACATCTCTTGGAGAAGTTTGTTGGAAAGAAAGGGTCTTTGTTTTGCCGCAAATTAGGAGGGTATTTGTGCCATGCTTTCAATGGAGATGTTCATTGAAGTGTAAGGGTTTTTTTTTGGGCCCCAATAATGAGAGGTGGCTCAACGTAAATGTATTAAGGTTATTTTAAAGCCTATTCCAGAGAACGAGAGGCTGGGTTTAAGGTCGATATTCTTCGCTTTAGGGTCAACGAAAGGAGGGTTTATTTTCTAATCTGTTAAAGGTTGAACCAAGGCTATGCAAGGTCACAGTGGAAGGTTATTAGGGTGTCGCAGAGGAATGTGGCAGGCCGCTTGCCTAGCCACTCCCTACAGGGTTGCGTAGAGGCTTGAGGAATTGTCACATGCCCAAGAATAATAGAGAGTGACTTACCTTGCTTAGGCCATAACATATGGGGGTTGTTAGAGTGTCTAAGGGTAATTTCTACATACAAAATCCCTAATCTGGCCATGGTCTACAAAGAGGAGTAACAACCTTTTTCAGGATGTCCGAAGTTCTGATCACAAATTGGAAAAAGGTATTATATGGACTATGATTTTTGCATCCTTATCATCAATTAAGAAGGACACATTCATGTTCAGGATTGAGCTACTCTTACACTATGGTTAGTAATTGTTTCATTCAGGAGTAAAGGGTTGACTGGATTATGGTATTGCTCAATATATTGACAAATCAATTTGATTTTATGTTTACTCTCTCTATCTCATTCTCTGTTGAACATTTGATCATGATAATAATAAGAATTTATCAAGGGTTTTCCCCTTCTTGGGGTTTTTCCTTGGCATGATCCAATCGTGTGTTCTTTTGTCTTAGCTTGTCTTCTACATTTACTTTCTATGTTCTTTCTTTAGTTACTATCAATGGATTATGTGATTGCTAATGGAATTAAATGGGAATTGTAATTGGGCTATATGAATCATTGAATTAATTGTCCTTAGCAAAGAACATTTTATCAAATCTTAACATTTCAACAACATATTACACTCTTTAAATGGAAAATCAGATACAGTTTCAGAAAAGAGATTGAAAAATTAAGAGTGAAATGCATATATAAAGTCAGAAATTAAGAGTGAAATGTTTCTTTTTTGGCTTCAAAAGGGCATTGGACACGGTCCCTAGAGATAAGTTGTGGTGTAGAATGGAAAAACTCAAAACTCCTTCGCAATATAGAGTTGTTATCCATAGGCTGTATGAATAGGTGAAAGTCAAAATTAGAACTTCAATAGGCATTTTAGAAATTTTAGAAGTGACATCGGATTCAAGCAAGGTTGGCCTTTATTCCTTACCCTTTTTGGTTTATATATTGACAAAATAGAAGAGTGTTTAAATCTGCAAGGTGGGGATGGTGTTCGGTTGAGGGAGTTTGTGATAAAGCTTATTCTATATGCCGATGATCTTATACTATTTGCTAAATCGACCCATGGATTGAAGATGCACCTATATGCCATTGAGATTTTTGTAAATCAGTGGGGATGCAAGTCAATACCAATAAGACAAAAATAATGATTTTCTCTAACAAAAGGAATCAAAGCAAGCATATGTTCTTCTTTGAAGGCCACATTCTTGAAGAATTAAATGAATATAAGTACCTTGGGATCGATATCAACAAAAAGCTTAATTTGGATGATTGCAGAAAGAAAATAATCTTAGGAGGGTTGAAAGCATTATATGCACTTCAAAACATATGTACAGAGGCAAATTTATGGGAATGGAACATGACTAAAGTGCTTTTTGGAATCCTAGTTTGTCAAATGATAGTATATGGGTGTGAACTGTGGGCTAGCAACATCCCTCTTTCAAAATGGAAACAAATTGAGAAAAACAAA
The DNA here is from genome assembly GCA_034641835.2 of Pinus albicaulis. NCBI lineage: Eukaryota > Viridiplantae > Streptophyta > Pinopsida > Pinales > Pinaceae > Pinus > Pinus albicaulis. Next base: position 993,717,958 of record CM076579.1, on the reverse strand, counting down.
AAAAAGCTTGATTATGAGCAAGTTCAAAATAAAAATTTTGGTTCCTTACGAGATAATGTTGAGTGAAACAAGAGCAGCTCCCGTCGAAGCAATTTCTATGGTGCATCTTATAAGGTATCTAAGAAGAATTGAGCAAATGCGAGGAGGTAGATGGCTAGAAGTTATATTCAATGAAGGCATGAGTGAAATAAAGAAATCATGGATGAGACAAAACAAAAAAAATGGGTGCAAAAATGGAATATTTACCTCAATGCATGTACCAAAAATAGCAAGGAGTTAAAAAAAATTGTTATGGAGAAGTTTCGTAAGCGTATATGGGGAAACGAATTGAGTAGAAAGAAGAAGTACTATGTTCAGTTATTCAACCCCACTTGTGATCTCCAAAAAAATGAGTACATTGGAGCTACAATTCCATGGAGAGCAAAGATTCTTATTGCTCAATTAAGAAATAACTCACATCAACTTCAGTGTGAAATAAAATGGTGGAAGAGACCGAAAGAAGCTTGGGAAGAACAAGTGTGTACTTTTTGTACTTCTGGGGCAGTGAAATCGGAAAAGCATTTCATTTTGAAATGTTATGCTTTCAGAGACATCAGGGACAATTATGGTCGTATGTTAGCATCAATTATGTGGCATTATCTTTCAATGAGGGGACTCTTAGAAGGTTGGGTCAGCTCATCATCAGTTTCAGTAAGAAAATGATTGAATTGCAGAAGGAAAAAAACAAGGAAGAAAATAGTACCATAGACTATTTGTAGTCTCGTGGACATTAAAATATCATTCATTCATTCTAATGTGAAAACCTCCTTGGCCACTAACACGAACATAAAAGGTTGAACGAGGGGATATCAATAGTCTTTTCACTAGATTCAACACCATACTGACTCTTGTGGCAAGGTGAAATAACTTTTTGTACCATTGGTCTCTATTTTTTGAAATGACAATTCGAACCATCAAAATATTTTGTATAAAATCACCAATGCTCTGAGGTTTTCCCACGTCTCATTTCCCTTTTTCTATTTGATGAAATTTTTTGGAACTTCTGTAATCGAATGATCCATTCGATTATGATTAAATCTTTAGGCTTTAACTTCCACAAATTTTTCAGGATAAAATGGAACATGTTCGATTAAATTTTATTGTATTTGCAGGGAAGCCATTTGAACTTGGTCAGACCGAGATTCCAGAATTTCTTCCCTATGGGATGTTACATCCTGTTTCGAGTTTACACAGCAAATTTCAGGATATTTTGTCTGCCTCAGCTAACTAAACTCGCTCAAATCGAGATTCCAAAATGTCTTCTCTATGAGATGTTATATTTCAGTGTGGATTAGGGAAAATAATGGTGCATGGCCTGGATTTTTGTTCCAAATAGTCTTTGAACAGGGATACCCTAAACCCCTTTACACGATAATCCACCACGTCTGTGGTTGGATGACAGGTGTTACCATGACAACATGTTAACTTAGGAAGGTAAAACCAGTACCAACCCTTCTAGTTTCTCTTTTGGATCTACTCACGAGGATCAACATCAAAAGACTAATAACATAGTTTTTATACTCAATGCCCTAATTACACAGAAATTAAACCATAATCTAAAGAATAGATCCAATAGCACCTCATTTCTCTGAATTGGAGATCAAAATAAAAATAAAAATGAGACAAATATTGAAGCGCATGAGTCCATCTTGTTAGTAGGATGAAATTTCCCCTTCTACCATGCAGGTTTGTTGTTCAAATAATTAGGAACTTTATAAAACTAACTCAGAGGTTTGTATAAAATCACCAACTTTTTTGAAATGACAATTCGAACCATCAAAAAAATTTGTATAAAATCACCAATGCTCTGAGGTTTTCCCACCTCTCATTTCCCTTTTTCTATTTGACGAAATTTTTTGGAACTTCTGTAATCGAATGATCCATTCGATTATGATTAAATCTTTAGGCTTTAACTTCCACAAATTTTTCAGGATAAAATGGAACATGTTCGATTAAATTTTATTGTATTTGCAGGGAAGCCATTTGAACTTGGTTAGACCGAGATTCCAGAATTTCTTCCCTATGGGATGTTACATCCTGCTTCGAGTTTACACAGCAAATTTCAGGATATTTTGTCTGCCTCAGCTAACTAAACTCGCTCAAATCGAGATTCCAAAATGTCTTCTCTATGAGATGTTATATTTCAGTGTGGATTAGGGAAAATAATGGTGCATGGCCTGGATTTTTGTTCCAAATAGTCTTTGAACAGGGATACCCTGAACCCCTTTACACGATAATCCACCACGTCTGTGGTTGGATGACAGGTGTTACCATGACAACATGTTAACTCAGCAAGGTAAAACCAGAACCAACCCTTCTAGTTTCTCTTTTGGATCTACTCACGAGGATCAACATCAAAAGACTAATAACATAGTTTTTATACTCAATGCCCTAATTACACAGAAATTAAACCATAATCTAAAGAATAGATCCAATAGCACTCATTTCTCTGAATTGGAGATCAAAATAGAAAGAAAAATGAGACAAATATTGAAGCGCATGAGTCCATCTTGTTAGTAGGATGAAATTTCCCCTTCTGCCATGCAGGTTTGTCGTTCAAATAATTAGGAACTTTATAAAACTAACTCAGGCCATTTGTTTCTTTTCAGTCATTATAATAACTGGATAATCTGCAGAGTTTCTGAAAGCTCACAAGATAGTCATCAATGTTGTGCCTGACTTAGTGGGGATCATTGAGAAGGCTTTGCCCATAGAAACACGAGATATCCAAAGACCCCTGCATTAATTCTACAACAATATTCAAATATTATTTTTTCCCTCTTGTTAGTTATGCATTAATCCTACAACGATATTCAACTATTATTTTTTTCCTCTTTTTAGTTAAGTGCACCCCTCATTATTTTATATTAGTGAAGGTCTCAGTGAAGATATTGTAGGAAGGAAAATATATGATAAGGAGAAACAGGTATTCCAAGTAAGGTGCCTTTATATTCATGTTGCAAGGCACGAATACTGAAATGTGGGAAGCTATCTCCTCTACAGAGAGAGAGATCTTCAACTCCACCGTGGGTGGTAATTATGCTGGCAATGTTGAGGTTAACAATGTCCTGCAAGGCCAAGGGCTTCATGAGTGAGAAGAGCGTGTCGTAGATTTGGAGTTGGGGCGAGGAAGAAGTATATATTTTTAGGGCAACATATGGAGCAGAAGCAACAACAGAAGTTGCTGAAAAAAGAGGAAGACTCACCCATGGTCACACAACGACTGGGTGATTCCCACATTATAAAGGTGAAGGGGAGGTTCTATGGATAAAATTCATTTGTTCCTCCATACTTGTCTGCATTTACGATAGATAAAGCACGCTCTCGACAAACATTTTCAGACTGACTATTTCATCCCTTCTATTAAAATGTTTAATCTCACTTCTGTAATGTTAGTACCCCTCATTATTTTATCTGATCCTTTGCACTAGATCCGAATAAAAAAAAACTGGGGGCACCAAACACGCAGATCCACTGAAAATATAGGGAAAATGTTCAGGAAGAATCATATTGGAATCAAGATCTCCATACATATATTAATAACGGAAAATCCATAATATCATTAATTATTTAGTGATTATTAGTCTCATAGAAGGATCGAACAGACATAGAAATGGGAATCGAACTTTGGATTGTTGTTGTTGCACATAAATTAGATTGTGCGTGTATCTGTGGGACCATTATACTATTGAATAAACATGAGTGGAATTTGGTAGAATCAGTTATATTTATCATTGTGATGAATTATTGACTTGAATTTTTGAATAACGTATGTTATTGTGAGTTAAAATTTGTTAGCTGGCCATCTTATGTTTATGAAGATGCCACTGTCATTGTACACTATTTATATTTGGTGATTCCCTAAATCAAATTGAAACCCTGGGACAAAAAACAAGGGAAAATTTCCCTCGTATATTACATTTGAACATGTTTTTTCCCATGCCACAGTTTAAGCAATTGAATTCTTTTTCAATGGGATCGTCAAAAATACTTGAAGTCCACTTTCCCAGGTGCTTGGGGTGCGAGGGGTGTGTGGACCAGATCCTTGGGGATGAGTCCCTATGGAACATTGTCGAGGCTGTAGTTTAAGCAGTTGAAGTCCTTTGTCAGGGCTTTGGGTGTTACCATGAATGCTCACCATTATACCACTAACTCTATAAAATATAAACTAAAAAATAAATATTATATTTGCTACTATCTCTGGCTCCAACTCAAGCCCTAGATTTTAAGTAGTCGAATTACATTTTCGGTAGGGTTAGTGTAAATGCTTTCCAATGTATCTCAATGTCTATAAAATATAAACTAAATTTAAAAAATCCAATACTATCAGTGGCTCCTAGTCAACAAATACTCTTCTCCATATGACTCCAACTATTCAAACATGATAAACTCTAGGGCACATCATCTGTGGCTCTTTGTCATCTCAGTTTTATCATAAATACCAGTAGAAGACGGTGCATGGGCACTTCATGTTACTTCGTATACGAAAAAAAATGGAACGTTCTAACAATGGTCTCAAATAATGTTTTTCTGGCTTCACTGCATCTCTCACAATTTACTCATAGTAGTGAGAAACATAATTTATTGCCCAATATTTCAAATAATGGCTCTCTGATATGTTGTTTTAAATTCTCATAATTTTACAACATTGGTAAAAATCTAACAACTACTACCCCTAATGTCCCCAATGCTTCTGTCAATAACACTCCCAGATTTAATTTTGAAGTGTTTCATAAACCATGACAGAGAGTCTGCACCGCAAAGAATGTACATCCTTCAGCTTTGTTGCAAGGACTGAAGCATTGTAACAGGACCCATTGAAGTTGTTGCATACTCGACAGTTGGCTTGGGTATGAAGTGGGTCAAGTCTACTTGTTTAGTTCAAGCTCTGTAAAGCCCAGTCTGACACACCAAGACTCCAGGAATCTGACCAAAATTGATGATTTCGATGGAATTTGAGAATTTTCTTGGATGGTTTGGCCAAGTTTAACTATCCTGACTGATTTTAATGAAGTTTGGAATCCATCTAGCTATTTTTAGAAAACTACAGAAGCTTCCTAGGAATCAATTTTGGGCATTGGTAGCCTCCTTTTGAAATTCTGACACTAACATATCAGCCTATTCGAAATGCTACCACTCACATATCGGCATATACCTCATCATGTGAAGTCGTGTAGCAAAAAACAAAATCATTACATGCTTAAAAAACATACACACAACAGAACTCATAAAATTAATAGAGATCCAAAAGCCAATTGAAGGAATACTAAAACCATTGCATTTATTAGATCTGCTATGTCTAAATACTGCCTACCAATTATTTGAGGAATCGAACCACTGTGAGAGAAATAACAGTACCCCACTTCCACCGACCCAACTATGCTCTTGTGATGTGTTGATTAGGCATTTTAGAGTCTTTCTTACGTAGTTCCATGATGAGCATTATTGGAGTTTTACAACAATTGCAAGGAATATCATTTTGACCAAAATTTTGGCCCCCAGCATCCTCCCTCTCAATTTACCGAGTGCTGATGGGTGGAGAGCCACAAGAAGGGAACCCAGGTATGCACCCTAGCACTCCGTCGACTTCGCTACTGAACCAACCAACCAGTTAGAAACCGGGAACTAGTTTAACAAGCCCGAGGAAAATGTGTGTTTGGAGCAGAGAGTAAAACCCTAGTTGAACAACCATTGAAAACTGAGAAATTCATGTGACAGCTACGTGAAGTGACTGTATTTCAGTTCAAATCCTCCACATAAAAAATTTCCAACTGAATGCAGCATAAAGAAAAAATCCTTAAACCTTAAAAGATAAAGTTACCTTAAAACCCCGCTATAGATCCTGTTCTGCAAAATGAGAGAATAAGGTCCACGGTTTGCTCTTTTTCTTCCTTTTTTTATTTAATGCAAATGAGATAATGAAGAGTGTGCATACTTACCTACAGGCCCTGCTTGGATGAAAAACTCCCATAGTAATTCTTCTGAAACTTGGGCATCCAAATTTCCAACATAGGCTACTGTAGCATCTTGATTTCTTCAACTGTATGTTGCCCTAATAGATTGGCTCCTATGCCCGGTGTTATCCTGCTGGTCATTTTCTGCTTAATACTAATAGACATTCTGCTCAAACCCCATCATGTTGTGGCTCTAGATCTGTATTTGTATTTGATTTGTTGTCCTTCCCCTGGTAGTTACATGGCAGGTGCTCTTTAAGCGCTTGCAAAAAATTGAGAACATTTCTTGCGAAAGCGGGAAAACTCCTCGCAAAAAATTGAGAACATTTCTTGCGAAAGCGGGAAACTCCAAGAAAAGTTCCTTTTCAAAGGAAATTGAATATGAAACCTTAAATAACTCGAGTAATACGACTAGCGGAAGAGGGAAAAAATCCGAGCAAGATTATTTATATATATCTCAAAGGAAATTGAATAAGAAAACTTAAAAATATTGAGTAATATAATTATTTCCCCACCCGCTCTACTATCATGTATAAGGTTGATGTGGATCAATTGTAAGGTTGGGTAGTGTCTAATTAATTGTAGGGTATGATGTGTGATCAATTGTAGGGTAGGGTAAGTAGTGTCCCATTAATTGTAATCAATATATTTAAGAACATTTTAAAAAAAAGGAATGGTAAATAAATAAAATATTTTTTCATACTTACTCCAAAGGTATGGTAAATATATATCTATATATATATTAGAGGTATGGTAAATAAAGAAAATTTCCTTTTATTTTTATTCCATAAATTTTTTTATATTTAAAAAAAAAACTCAAAAATGAGGTTTTATTTAGATGAAGTCTATGGGAAGAATACAATGGGATAAATTAATATTAATACCATAGGTCAAATACCATATTTATAAAAGAGGTATGGTAAATAAATAAATATAAAAGAGGTGATGTGGCCGAGGGCTAGGGCTAATTGCCCGCTCCCGCCGTGCTAACTCTCGAATCTTTAGTCGGTGGTTATGCGCTGAAACCGTGACCTAGGGCCAGGCGTCAAACTCTACCCTTTTCGGATTAACCCTTTATGTGTCCACCTGTGGTTACATGCCGCACCATGGACTGGGCTAGGGCCTAAATCCCTTCCCCCCTCTACCAAATGCATGTCTGGTATGTGCTCAATCCTATAGCGAATATGAATAGGAGTTGGGGTTGGTCCACTATCCTTTGCTCCATCCACCTCCACGACAAGTCATATAGGTGCGATACGATCAGGGGTTGGGGCTAACCGCTTGACCCCTCCTAATGCACCCATATATGTGATTCAAATATAAGTGACAGACATTATGGTTGAGAACCACTTGTAGGCAGATGGTAAGGCTTTGGAGTTTTTTATGGTAGGTCATTAGTTTGATTCCCACTAAGGCCTTCCGACCCTTAATAATGTTTTAGCCAATGTGGAGGTGCGAGGTGGCGGCCTCTAGTTGGGCCACGTGGTAGCTTCCCATTGGGAGAACAAAATACACTACAACCAATAGAATTGGGCCAACTCACAATTTAGTATCAAAATTGCAATTTTTCATTTCCGGAGAGACAATTAAAAATTACTAATGTAAATAAATAATTCATATACTTGTTGTACTTATTATCTTGTCATATTTTTATTCTTGGACTATAGTAGTCATTTACGTTAATCATTATTAATTTTTTCACTTATTATCTAGTCATATATTTTAGTCCTAGACTAAATTAGTCATTTTAGTTAGTCATTTTTAGTTTGGTCACTTATTATTTAGTCATATATTTTATCCCTAAACTAAATTAGTCGTTTAAGTTAGTCATTTTTAGTTCGGTCACTTAAAATTGCTCAAATTTAGTAGTAATTCACATGAAATAATTGCGGTGACTAACTTTTTTAGTCACCTAGTCACTAATTACATCATTTTCTACTACAGAGATTTAATTTTGATGGGATTGAAAGACATCAAAGGCAGTGGCAATCTTCAAATATGATCTTCATGCAACCGCATAGTTATCCGCAACAACCACCAACAATAAATTTTGCACCAACCACATTGAATGCACAACCAACAAGCTTCATTTCGGGAGGTAGCAAGTATGGGCAAGGGGGATAAGGAAAAGATTTTTGGCAAATTTTTATAACCCCACAGAATCTGGAATATGAAATGCATAATATTTTGACTTAGTTTTTTATTTGCCACATTATGTTTTAGAGTTTTAATGGTGGGTTAATTTTATTTACCACAACACATTTTGTTTTAACTTTGGTTATATATTTTGATATGTATATATTATAAATATGAAATATTTATAATATATATACATATTGTAATGTCTTATATATATATATATATATATATATATATATATATATATATATGCCTTGCGCATTGTGAGAACTATCTATTGCATTGTAACTTGCTAGAAGGCTGAAAATGACAGAGAGAGATAGAGAAAGAAAAACTGTAGTGCTAAGAAATGACTTCCATGTTGCTTAATATTATAAGCAACATGGAAGTCATTGTGGCGACAATATTGAATCAGAGTTGATGTTTTTGCAGCTGGTACCCTATCGTTTTATATATTGATTTTATATAAATATATGTTGGATTTCATACAAACAAAGCCATATATAGGACGCTCTCTGTTCCCTGGCTGAGAAAATGGTAAAAAACTTGTGGGTCTCTGATTATTTCCACTGCTCGGATGAGGCTGTGCCACGACAGTTTGAAATACGTGCATATTTCCAAAAATACACTATCCAACTATAATATTAGACGTAAGCTCCCATCTAAGTATTATATTATTGTCTTTGTAGCGATAAGAACTATCCTCGTACAATTTCTTCACTTGCTTCTATGCCCTTTTGATGCGATTTCCAAGGTGGTGTTAAAAGACTCATTTATCCAAGATCAAGGAGGGCAAAGTGGTTTGTTAATAGGCATTAAATGAGTAAAACCATATGTTTTTACAGATGGATAACTAGTCTACGAAAATACAACATTCTATATATACAACCCAACTTATTTAATAGCTATTACCAAACTACTTATTTTCAACGCTCCAAGATAACCACTCGAATGACTCTCCTAGAGTCCCAATCATCTTGAAAATATGTTGTGGTAGTCTAGACATTACAATCACTCATAATACAGACTCATCTAGAAGGTTGACAGGTTTCTTCCAAATCCTGTAATTACTCTCATCAATAAAGTTGAAACAATTATTCAAAAATTTATTATCAAATTTTAATGTATATTTTATTTAACTTTTAACAAAACAATATATTTGATTGGATTTTACTTCAATAAATTTATAACTTTTTTTTTAGGCTGAGTAGTATTTGTGATTTTTTTTTTACTCCATTTTCATCTACATGTCCAAATACATCGCCCCAAACAAACAATAAATTTATAACTTTTAGATAACAAAGAACACTCACTTAAAAAATGCAATAAGCAATAATGATTTTTTCAATGATATAAAATGAAATATACAAAATTTTCTTCACCAATTTTCCAAATAACATCTTAACAAAAAATGAGATAAATAGTTAAACATCTAGATAATATGATTTCATTGAACCTATATGTTCATTCTCGAGTCGAGTATGAGGGAAATTAAGATACATGTTTTACTCTCACTTTCAACCATAAATCAAATATTTCGATGCCATATGAAATATCATAATATTATATTAAATTTAAAAAAAAAAATTATATTTCCATATTTGAGCATGAAAAAGTTCTATAAAAAATATTCCACTACATGACTTAATTAATTTTTTTAAAGATATTTCAGTACATGAATTGATTAATTTTTTTAAAGATATTTCAGTACATATGTATTTTGACTAATTTATTTCAATCTCAAATGCATGTATGTGTATATGAAGATAATGTAAATGAAAAAATATTTTAGTCTTGATCATCATAAAATATCTCAATACCAGAAGAGTAATTAAAATTTTAAAAAATCAACTAGAAAGAGATATGTAATTCATTGAATTTTTAGTATAAAATTAATATGTAGCATTCAGAAAATATATAATATATTATATATGGTTAAAGAAAACTATATATACACTATATAAAGTAATTAAAAAAAAAATTATAGTTAAAACATTTTAAGTGATCCCACTATTTTATATTATGGCTTTATACTTTTGTATATAATTTGGGTCAATTTTGTTTGAATTGTGAAAATATGTGTTCCAGTTGCAATTTTAAGTTGTGTAGTGTACACAACCTAAGTTTCCAAATAAATTTTGAAGACATTGAATCCATTTTATAAATTCAAAACAGTTATATTCAACTTCTAGATGGATCAAATCTATAGTGTGCAAGTTTTTCATTCAATTTTTCCACTCTAAAAAGAGGTTTAAACCTCCAAGGATTCTACTCTAAAAAGAGGTTTAAACCTCAAAGGATTTTATCCCTGTATACTCTTGTTATATCTATGATTAAGGTGGATCTATAGTAGTATATTAACATCACTTCAAGGTCAAATTTTGGTGAAAACAAATCTAAGTGTAGAAAATTTCAACATCTATAAAATAATAGATTAAGTTAAAGGTGAGTAATGTGACTTTTTTCATAACTTACCATGGGAAATATGAAAGAAAAACAATATGTATACCACTTTGAAAAAACAAATATTAAAGAGCGTTTACTTAGTTTGTTTTTTTTCTCTTTTTTAGGAAAAAAAAATAAAATTTTTATTAATAGTAATAAAAATTACATTTTGTAAACACAAGTTAGTGTGTATGTATATTGTTCAAAACATCAATATAGAAAAGAAAAATATATCAATTAGGGGAGAAATAATATATTTTCTATTGTTTTTACAAAACTTGATCATTTTAATGTCCATGACAAAACAATAATATTGGAAATACATAAAGCAAAAAGAAAAAAAATGAGCAGAAGGTCATAGAATCATGCGATCATATCAAAAATATTGTTTGTAGATGAACGAAATGAAGGAAGATGTGGATGTAATGCTACCATGAAACTTTGTGGTCTGCCAGAAATCTTGAGTCAAGTCTAGTGCCTCCTTAGAGAGACCATATGCACATTGATCTAGTTCCTAAGAGGAATATGAGAAGATGTTTTTTAACCACAAAATATCATCAAAAATCATTCATAATAGGGGATAAAAGATAATTCCTACAAGTTTGAGTTGAATTCAACTAGTTAACCACAAGCATAGAAACTCCATAAATTTGTAAATGTAATGCACCTTATTCTAAAACAAAAGAAAGAAGGTTTTGGCACATAAGAAGTTAATGATAATTATTCCATCCAAAACTCAAACCCACAGAGACAACAAAATAGGTGTCATTGGCGAGATATAGAATAAAATTATCCCTACAGATACCAGTCTTTTTAACTAAGGCACCATCAAAGTATGCCCACTATTTTGACAAGTCAAGTTTTTTAGCAACAATTTCATGCACCCTGCCTGTGTCTTTCTACTATGGAAAATGACTGAAAATGACTAAGGATCTTCATTCCTTCAACAACAATGATCCTTGGAGGATAGACAAATCTTAAAAGATAGCTTGTTTATGATCTATCCAAATACCCTAGCAAATAATTAAGGGAAGAGCTTTGAAAGGGTGGGAGGAAAAAGAGAAATTTAATGTTTCTAAGCATATTCAACCGAAGGTCCATGCTAGGGACTAATTTATGCTTCCGTAGACCTACAATGATCCTAGCTATGATTATCGAAAAGGCAGATTAGAAATAGGTGAGAAATAGATTCTCCATCTTCATGATAGAGAGAACACTAGCCAGGTCCAATAGAAAAATTCCTTTGGATAACGTCTAATGCTGGGACATTTCCATTCATAATGTACCACATGATAATTTTTTCCTTCAGTGGGAATTTTGATTTCCAAAGAATCTTCCACCGCCATTGAGAAAAATTAGGAATACACTCATATGAGATAAATTTGTAACTAATTTTGGATAATATATTCAACTCTTAGATCCTTCCCGTACTAGTTCATCATCCTTGTCTTATAAACGAACATGACACGAATATAAGTGTAATGTCTCTCCTACAAAAAAAAAAATTTCTCTATAATAATAATAGTGATCTCATTTTATTTTTTTCCAGGTTGTAATTCCACTTACATTAGGTTCATATACCTTTTTAACCAATGTATGAAATTCTTCATATACATTAATTTTCCTCAATTAAATATTCACTTACCCTGAGCTATCCTTTTACGACCAATGATCTCTTGGATAGTCCTCTCCTCTACTTCCTCCATATTTATATATATTATTATACCAAGTAAAGGTTTGTATCCTCTACAACATTTATATCAATCTTATATATTCTCTCTTTGATATAAGTGTTATTCTATTTCTAACATCTACTCTCACCCTTCATTAATTTTATAATATATAATGCGCATTCCATATTTGTATTTAACAATGATAGCTTATACCCTACTAGTCGAATGTATCCATACATACAGGTGTGGAATTTTAATAGTCAACTCCAATGATACGAGTTGTATTCCTGGTAATGTGTCGCACAACACTAAAGTCACTCCCCAGTCTTATACATTACAATGGAGGAAGGTATTATTGATATTAATTTCATGAACCAGACCCCTAACGTCTTCCTATTGACGTAGGGTCGACACTTCTTTTGATTCGATGGTTATTTACGTAAGTATACCCTTACTGTCTTTGTGAGCATATGGTAATTTTTATACTAGTAGTAAAGGTTTTGATTTATGTGTATGTGCTACGAAAATTTATCTATGTATCTATACATGACTCGTCTCACTCTTTACGACTTGATTTTGTGTGATCTATAATATCACGGCTCCCATCAGAGCCGACTTGTACATACATCAAATCCTTATTCAGAGATATTTCTGTACTTCCATTAAACTGAGGTTATAGTGGTTTTTGGTTAAACCACCATGGTTGACATATTTATATGCCTTGATGTATGATTTATGTATGGAGTTTTATTCTACTTGTACTGTGACGATGCCGACTCATTTATGTTACAAGAGTTAACGAATTAGGTGATGAATTTGTTTATTGTTATTCCGTCGATTTCCCATGTGATCACGTCCTGTAAAATCAATGTGTGGATCTACTCCATGCGATATATGGCTGGAATTTATATCATTGTATTCATACCAAAGACAGAGATCTCGATCCACGTCTCTATTCCAAGATCATTGTGCGTGGACGGTGGGATCTACTCACTGATTAGGTTTTCGTTTTACCATAAAAATTACCCGCCCTCATTCTATTCCTCTTTCCAGTGAATTTGGGCTATCGTTTGTTACCAGATTTTAGCTTCTCTACGAAGGCGTTTTTCTTGTTTTAGGTATGAAGTCTATTTCTTGTCTTATGAGCGCATTCCATGATTTTATTTAGGTTATACAAGAATGGTTTGATTATTATTCCATATCGCACATTGTATTATGTATATATATATATAGTTTCCTTCCAACGATTTCAACTCTGTTCACCATTGCTACTAGTGTTACATGGCGTAGACTTAAATCTTGCTTTTTATTTGTTTCTGGTTTTATGACGGAATTCAACTACCAGTTACTCTATTCATTTCTCATACGATTTACGCTTTCCTCTTTGGCCAGCTGGGAATCTTTCTTAAGCTTGAGTTCAACACCATAGATAAATTTCGATGATGTTTACTTGGCCCTCCCTGCGTTTTCATTTAGCCAGAGTTTTTCTCAGGTGATTTGAATAAAGTTTTTGTTCATGTTTTATTTCTATTGCTACAGACAGTCATCATTCTGGTGGTCTAACGTATCGTTTCATTCCACAGAGGTGTTTCCCTCTTACGCTATAAATAATAAGGTAGTTATACCTTCGTTCGACTTCTTGTAGCTTCTATTGACTCTTTTGTTTATCTACTGAACCATTCCCTTATCAACACTCATCTGTCGCAGTTGGTTTTGCAGGTAAGCTCCTACTCCGTGGTGGCTTTTTTTTCTCGTTGAAGACTCCTGAAATCTTTTACTGGAGTCCATTGACACCACTTTTATTCTCGTTTGTTATAGGTCGGTATAAGTGACTCGTTGAAAGTGAATATTATGTCCTAGATTTGTCATGAATTTATGGAGAGCAATACCTTGAGAATTTATTAGGAAGACTCATTCAATGTAATTTGTAATATGGTAATTAGAATTTGGGGAGATTCATTAATGGGAATCTCGGCGACAGGATATTTGCTTAACATTCATCAGGGTTTCATTTTTTACTGTTAACTGCTTCCCAATTCTACCAATTTTATTTGGACTTGTTATATAATTATTCAGGAATATTCTTGATCATTTTTAATATCAACACTAATCATTCTTCTAGTATTGTAATGTAAGAAATTTCTGAATATATCCAGCTGAATTTCGTTTAACAAATAATATTTACCTATTATTTTCCACTAATTTCCAGGATAAAGTTCACCTTCAGTTTTATGAAGACAGAGTATTTTACTGTTTAGTTAATAAATTTAAGATAAGCCCACTGGTATATACCAAATATTGATGTAAGGAAGTGAGTTCTCTTTTGGTTCTCGGTTAGTTATTGGAGTGGAAGGTATTTAATATACCTAGTAATAAATTTACCATGGGGTTTAGAATAGTCATTAAATTTCTATAATAATTATTTGAAAATGCTATCCCACCTAGAATAACCTTTCATTCTTCTATGTACTCCAATAAACACAATTTTCTCTAATTCTATAGCTGAGAGAACTCCACAATGATTCAACAATATAATTTGTCTTTTCCCTTACAGTTATCAGCTAATTATTTTTGTTCTGGAAAGAATTTATATTTCTCATGGTCAGCATACCATATGATACAGCAGAATTATATTTTTATACCTATTAACAATACTTTAAATTCTTTATGAATAAATTTGTAGTTTAATTGATCATACCTCTTTACCTGGACTTTGAATTAATTTTCTCTTTTAGTAGGCATGTATATACATATGCAAAGTATATACTTATCACTGCTATTAGATATGAATATGAAAATCTATATATTTATGTTCTATTATTTGTATATTATAGAAGCAGTTTAAAGTTACACTTCTAACCAGTCCAGAGAATCCTTTTTTTTTTCTATCTCCTGATTTAAGCCAATAATGGTTTAGATATTTTGGTTGATAGTATTCCCTAGGATTTTTCCTTACTACTATATAGAAAAACATAATATTTATTTCTTCTAGTTAAATCTGTGAAATGTAAGGAAGGTGATAACACAGTAACAAAATTAAACATGACAACTACATCATTTATCCATCTAGACTAATGGAATCAACCTAATCATCCATAAAATATATGTGCATACCACTTATATGCAGACCAATCCTCCCAACCTTAGAGTTCTTATGTCTTCAGAACTCACCCCAAAGTTGAGTTCCCCTCCTAGAACAGACCAACCCCAATCTGTTCTGTAGTAGCTTATTTAAGCTTATGCTCCCCAAATCCTATTTCTAATTCTGCATCCAGAATTACAGGATGCTTTTATTCCTGTTTTCCTAGGCTTCCCTTATTTAGGGACTTTTAAAGCTGCTTTCTACTTTTCCAGCTTTTTACCTCTTCCAAACTACTCTCCACCTCATTTGGGAAATCTAGATTTTTCCTCAAAAATTTAAATTAGAAATAAATTCTTTCAAGGATTTTTGAAATATTTTTGGGGAAAGTCTTAGCCTACTTCCATACCTCATGGATTTGGAAAGTGATCTCAAAAATCTCATTTGGTCAATATGCACAGAAATAGTTTATTTTTTTTTCATAATTAAATAATTAATTACATCCACACCATATCTATCCATTGGGGTCCACTCCGCTTTGGATTTAAGTTCAAATGTCTAACTTGAAAAACATAAAACTAGGGGTGTTACAATAAGGCACTAATATAGTTATTCCAATGATCAATGAAAGGAGTTGGTATTTCCATTTCAACTGCATATTTCCACCCTTGTATCTAGATGGAAGTGGAAGTCGAGCCAACAATGTGATATAACTTTGAAATCCCACAATCCTGAATATAATCAATTAATAGGGATGGAATAATGTGATTGTGGTGAGAGACAAGCCATGGGTCCAGACCCAATCAAACCTAAATACCTGAGTCAAATTTGCAAAAAATATTACTACATATGGTTTCAAAGGTGTTTAAGATAGCTCTCCAAATCACAGATATCATTTGCACCCAATCCTCCACTGTGAGAGGAGAATTGTATCTATCTATAACAATCATAATCCAAAGGCTCTGGGTGGTAAGAATATGCCATACTAACACAAGAGCATCTGCGCTCACTTTAAATTTGTAATGTAACTCAGGGCTAAGGTCTTGACATTGGTCCAGGAGGGACATTTTCTTTGTATAATCCTTGTAAAATCTTGTAAAGACTTCATAGTTCACAAGTATTAGTCGAAAAGGTTCTACATAGGTGTTGACTCATTAGTCAACGAGACAAGTCATTTAATTATATCTGTGTGTTGGAAAAATTGTTGGAT
This sequence comes from Pinus albicaulis, assembly GCA_034641835.2. Lineage (NCBI taxonomy): Eukaryota > Viridiplantae > Streptophyta > Pinopsida > Pinales > Pinaceae > Pinus > Pinus albicaulis. Next base: position 993,701,419 of record CM076579.1, on the reverse strand, counting down.
AAGCTAGCAGAAAAGATAGGATCAAGTATAAGTTTAGAAATCAGTTTCAAAAACATAGGAGTTAGTTCTTGAATTTTAGGAATCTGTTGAAAGGATAGATTTTCATTTAGAGGATAAAATCCTACGGGCAGAGAGATAGAGAGGAAATGTTGAGAGGCCACTGTAATAGGAAATCAGGTCGAGAGAAAATTTATCCTTATGTAATTATTTACTTGTGAATATAAAAATTGATTCTAAGTTCATGAATAGGTGTTGTGTTGATTAGTCATAAATATTGTTGTTACGCACTGAGTGCTTTTTAATAGAGCAAATATTCTTTATATGAGAAATAATTATCTATAAATGAATTTTAATTATGCGAATAAGTATTTCTGAGTGGGAAAAAGACTTACAGTGGAAGAACTGGGTAGAATCGCAAGTGATTCCAGTTCTAGAGCAATTGGCTATGAGAGAAGGTAATTACAGATCTAAACTTGAGATTCGGAGAAGTAATACAGAGGATGTTTTGTATTTTTATTTGAGATAACGTGAAAGGCATTGTAGTGAGGGTGATACCTAAAGGTCTGAGTGAATAAATAGAAGAAAAATCTCACGAGAGATTAACGCTTTTAAATACTGAAGAACCTCATGAAGATAGTGTGAAGGAAACAGAGACATATAGTGCTGGCAGTCAAAGAAAACGAAGAAAAGACTAATGGAGCAAAAGCCTTTAGAATATTTCCAAAGGAAGAAAATGGACGGTGGGAATTAAACCCACAAATATTAGTTTCCAAGTTGAATGGCTAATATTGAACTCACAAGTTAAATTGGGGAGAATAGTAAAGTGGACACGTGTCGGGAGAAGAGGCCGAGTGCACACCACAATCGGTGATTTTTGTATTTTAGTTTAAGACATCGTCGATAAGTTGTTTTATTTGCGATGTGGTGAAGAGGAGCAACGTGTTGGGCGGAGGTTCGAGCGCATATCGTATAGCGCATGTGATATGGTATAAAGGTTAAATAGTGGAGGTAAAATATGCGACATGCGAAATGGTAAGTGTTGTGATCTGCGAAGTTATAAGAGGTGCGAAGTAATATAAGTTGCGATTATGAATATATATGTATCGCAATTTCACATCGACGGAGTTATATGTTTATGATTAAAGTTATATGTTATTCGTTGTGACTTGCGATAGAGTTATGGAGAGTGTGACTTCCATAAGTTATATTGTGATCCACTTCGAAGAAAAGAAGTTGTATGGGACCATAACCAAAAGGGAAGAAAAGGAGTTTTATGGGAACATAATACAACCACGTGTAGAAACAAAGAAAGGAAATAAAGGTAAGTTAAAGTGGTTAAAGGTTAAACCACATAAGTGAAGAGTTGGTTTAGTTTCCATTAAAGTTTGTTTCTATGTGCAGAAGGGAGCATATACTCTATTATGAGTATATAAATCATCAGAATGACACACTTGTTCAAATTTTCTACGTATGTGGGTGAAAGCAGATTTTTGGCTACATCATTTGGTATTAGAGAAAGTTAAATCTCTTTTGGGTTTAGAGTAATTTTACTCTAGTAAAGGAAAGAGAACACTAGAGAACAAGAAAGTGTTCGATGAAAGGAAGGAGACTTTGGTAGTAGTCTGCAAGAAAGAGAAATTTGCATGCAAGTGAAGAAGAGGCTTCCAGCCTAAATAGTAAGTTAGAAGGTGATAATTACTTTGGGAGGAGTGACTACATGCAAGTGTTAGCAACATAAGTGAATACATCTCAGCAAAATAAGATGAAGCCTTAGAAGTAGTGATAAAGGAAACCGGTAAGGGTTTTTGAGAGAGGAAGAAGAAGAGTGGCAATAACCTAGTATTTCATTGTGATTTAAATACAAGAGAACAATTGTGTTCTAAAAAATAGATGATTTGAAGCCTAGAAGGAGCATAGGAGTTCTCAAAATAAATTTCCAGAGAGGGGACAAGTGGCCAAATATAGAGAAATCTTGGTGAGGTAAGTTATAGCAGGGGGGACTTGCTATTGCAAAGGCTTAAGTACAACTCATAGTGAGTGAGGAGCTCATGAAGATAAGAATAAGATGACTATTGATAGTCATAGAAGAGGTTCAAGAAGCAGCCACAAAGTGAAGAAAGAATATGCCAAAGCAAATGGAATATGGATACATATGAGTGATGAAGAATATGAGAGAGAGGAATCTAAAATAGAAGGCCATCTGGAAGTCATGATGAAGTTGTTACAGAAGGGGAAGGAAGACCAAAAATGTGGTGTCCTCGTGAGAAAAAATATGAGGTGGCATAATCTATAGAAAAGGAGAAAAGAGAAACTAATGAATGCTCAAGAGAAAACTGAGATACTCAAGGCAAAGGAGTATATAGGAGAAGACTTGAAGACTGAAACTTCAAGTGAGGCCAAAAGGTCTCAAAGTATTAAAACTGATATTTTGTGTATCTCTGCAGGTACATCACAGGACGATGAACAAAATTTAGAGTTTGTTAAGAAGAAGGTGCAGAGTATGAAATATATTCATATTAAGAATGAGATAGAAAGATGTTCGAAATGAAAGGAGACAGAGAGGTCTCATGGAAATGTGCAGCAGAATATTGAAGTTGGTAACAGTGAAGATTGGGATAGTAGATATGAGTTAAGACATGAAGGTAAAGGAAATGTATTTACTGTGCCTAATGAGTTTGGAATTTTTAAGCATGATGATTCAAACATGTATGTAGATTTAGTAGAGGAAGAATGACCACCTGATGGTTGGTAAAAAACAAGTGAAGGCATTGAAAACTATGTAAAGTTTCCAAATTGTACTACAATTGAAATTGTTGAGTTATAGAGAAAGCTAGACCTTCAAAGAAGAAAGTTGGAAAAGTAGAGGACATATACTCAGGATAAATTGTTCAAGAAGGAATACAAAGAAACTTTCATGAATGACAATAATGAAGAAGAGAGTAAGGATGTATGAATGCTAATAAGAGTTCATAAAATTTACATTACAGAGGAAGAAGTTCATTATTGTGAACCAGAGAAGGGAGACATCCTTGAAATAGATGATATGGGGAAGAGACTAGCTGACAGTCTCATGAGTTCTTTGGAGAATTTAAATCAACATACTGATGTGCTAGCAAAGGAGTTAGAGAAAAACTCAGAACATCATACTGATATCTTTCCAGAGAGGGAAAAGGAAATAAGGCCTTATATTTTTTCTGATAATTTTTTTATGATTACAGGTTTTGATGAAGATGACACAAACTTGTAACAAGTTGAAGGAGAGTCAATTTTAGAACTAAAGAATACTAGAAGTTTCTAGGTAAGGCATAATTATGAGGAATATGTAAATAATGAAGATTCCATGTTTGAATAAGCTGAATTAACTATCAGAATTAGTCAAAGAGGTGAAGGACAATCACAGAGGGTTGTCAAGGAAGAGGAAGAAAAATATGCTGGAATTGATGAACAACATCGTGATGTATTTACGAGGAATCAAGTAGAAAGTGAGTTACTAGAAGAATCTGAGTATGAGAAAGGAATTGCAGAAAATGATGTGGAAATGTCTCAAGTTGTGAAAGAGGCACGAGCAGATACTAGTTTTCCAAACTTGATTATGTTTTCTAGTATACAAAGAGGAGTGAATGAGTATATTACTGCAGTCAAAGAATCAAATACAATTTATTTTTTGAAAGTAAATTTGCAGTTAGTGAGAAGAAAATGGGTGTTATAGAGGGAGATGTCTGAAGAGATATTCAGGAAGTATGGGTAGCAAGGTCAAGAGTAATATTTGCAACAATGTCCCGAACAATATTTGCAGTAGTAAATGGAGAAATTCCAAGTAAAAAAGTAGAAACTGAAGAAATAAGAGCTAAAGAAAGAAATCAGCAGTTTAGTGATGAATAGATAAAGTGTAGCAAAGTACAATGGCAATGTAAGGAAAAAAAAATTAGGTTGCAGCAACAGACTGAATTACAAGAATCATAGATGAAATTTGGAACCTAATGCAGATACATAAGATGAGTTGTAGCATAATGAAGAAAGAATTCCACTGTGGAATTGTTTGGAAAGTGAAGGATAGTGAAGGTACAGATAGTGGAGAACTACAATAAAAATCATGGAATCCTAGAAGATTGTACCTGAAGAATGATGAAGACAATGCAGGTTATGGAAAATAGTAAAAAACAAAGTTTGGGACCTAGGAAAGACACAGGCTGAAGGTACATGATCAGGTGATCATGTCTTCTTTCTACTTTCAGAGTTTGATGTAGGAGTATCTGCTCTCAAGTTAAATTTGTAATGTAACTCAAGGATAAGGTCTTGACATTGGTCTAGGAGGGACATTTTCTTTGTATAATCCTTGTAAAATCTTGTAAAGACTTCATAGTTCCCAATTATTTTTTCTAGAAGGTTTTAGATAGGTGTTGACTCATTAGTCAAAGAGTTGAGTCATTTAATTGAATCTGCATGTTGGCAGAATTTTTGGATAAGCTAGCAGAAAAGGTAGTATCAAGTCTAAGTTTAGAAATCAGTTACAGAAACATAGGAGTTAGTTCCTGAAGTTTAGGAATCGGTTGAAAGGATAGACTTTCATTTAGAAGAGAAAATCCTATGGGTAGAGAGACAAAAAGGCAGTGTTGAGAGGCCACTGAAAGAGGAAATTAGGCCGAGATGAAATTTATCCTTATGTAATTATTTACTAGTGAATATAAAAATCAATTATGAGTTCATAAATAGGTGTTGTGTTTATGAATCATAAAAATTGTGTGTGTTTTTTTTTTTTACGTGCTGAGTGATCCGTAATAAAACAATTCTTATTTCTATGAGAAATAATTCTTCGTGAATGAATTTAATTATGTGAATACATCTTTCTGTGTGGGAAAAAGACTTACAGTGGAAGAACTAGATAGAATCACGAGTGATTCCATTTCTGGAGCAATTGGATGTGAGAGAAGATAATTGGAGATCTGAATTCGAGATTCAGAGAAGTAATACACAGGATGTTCTGTATTCTAATATGAGATAGTATGCAAGGAATTGCAGCAAATGTGGAAGCTAAAGGTTTGAGTGAAGAAATATAAGAACAAGCTCAGGAGAGACTAACACTTTTAAATATTGAACAAGCTCAAGAAGATAACATGAAGGAAACGAAGACGCAGAGCGGTGGCACTCAAAGAAAATAGAGAAAAGACTAAGGCAACAAAATCCTTTAGAAGATTTCCAAAGGAAGAAAATGGACGGTGAGGATTAATGCTACAAATATCAGTTTCAAATATGAATGGCTAAGATTGAATTCACAAGTTAAATTGGGAAGAATTGAGATGTGGACATGTGTCGGGAGAAGTAGCCGAGTGCACATCACAATCAACGATTTTAGTATTTATGTTTAAGACATTGCTGGTAAGTTATTTTATTTGTGATGCGGTGAAGAGGAGCCACGTGGTGTGTGGAGGTTCGAGCACATATTGTATAGTGCATGCGATATGGTATAAAGGTTAAATGGTGGAGTTAAAAGGCGTGACATGCGAAATGGTAAGTGTTGCGATCTGTAAAGTTATAAGATGTGTGAAGTAATATAAGTTGCAATTGCGAATAGGTATGTATCGCAATTTCACATTGACAGAGTTAGATGTTTATGATTAAAGATATATGTTATTCGTTGTGACTTTCGATAGAGTTCTGGAGAGTGCAACCACCGTAAGTTATATTGTGATCCGCTGCGAAGAAAAGGAGTTGTGTGGGACCATAACTGAAAGGGAAGCCTCAGTTCATATGAAGTAGTCACGCACAGAAACAAAGAAAGGAAATAAAGGTAAGTTAAAGTAGTTCAAGGTTAAACTGCTTAAGTGAAGGGTTGGTTTAGTTTCCCTTAAACTTTGTTTCTGTAGAAAGGAGCATATACTTTATTATGAGTATATAAAACCTGGGAACGACAGACTTGTTTAAAGTTTCTATGTATGTGGGTGAAAGTGACCTTTTGGCTGCATCACATACACATTTTGTAGCAATATCATGTGGGAATATGAAGATATTCTTAAGGCCCCAACTGCCTAAGGCCTTGGGTTTAAATATTTTGTTCCACCCCACCCAGGGGATGGTAACCTATGAAATATAACTAGACCATAAAAAATTGTATCATACGTGTCTTATGTACTCCAATACACATTTTGGAATATAGGCAAGGCAGGACCAATATATAGGAATTTCTTCAAGTACATATTTGATAAGAACCATCTCACCAACCTTAGGAGCCATCTGTGACACCATATTTTAATAAGTTTTGCAACCTTCGAGATATACCAGTGCCAATTCATTATTTTGTAAGTATTTTTTTAAGACGAAGCCCAAATATTTGAGACCATAATCTAGATGAGAGATTTACATCGAAGGTAATTCAATGATTTGTTGAACTTCATCCTCCAAATTTGAAACGAGAAGAGAGGATTTTTGAAAATTTATCAACATTCTTGTGGCGTTCCCAAATAATGAGAGAATGTTATTTAATACTGCCACCTCTCGAGGATATCGATTACAAAATATGAGAATATCATCTTGATGTGGGAGCATCCATCTCCATGCAATGCATTTTAACGAAACCCCAAATGTGCCATGTAAATTTTCAAAGGGAAAGGGAAATTCCCTCAATTTGTAAATCTGCAAAAAATTAGAATTAGTATTTTTTTGTAATTCCATGTGTCTCGATTATAAAAAGGACCTGAAAAATTATGTTAAATATTTTGTGGAATTTTTTATTCTCTCAAAGTGGACATATGTAGCAATAACAGGTGTCTAGATAAGGTGGGAATTAGTTTTATGAGTGCACAGGTGTCCATTGTCTTTAAGATATTATGTCTTCTGTAAATATCTATAAAGTATAGAAAATAAGACAAAGGGTGTTCAGATGATACTCTCATTGTAAATAATATTTTTGAATTTTTAATAGGGTTGGTATGAGTCAAGAAGACTTTGACGAGTGTGCAATTTTATTTTATCTATAAATATGTTTGTTTAGTATTAATGAAATTTGGGTAGTTCCTTGTAAATTCATATTTCAGGAGCTAACGTAGTGGCGTTCGGGCCAAACATTAAACAGGATGAACTAAGGATGGAGGCGTTTGGGCCAAACATTAGTCGGCAAAGGTAGATTTGGGTGCAACAAGCTATGAAAGCGAAATAACTCCACCAGAAGTCCAAACTCGGGGTGAGACCCACTCTGTCAGGACTTCAGACCTAGAGAAGAGCAGTCCGAATGAGAAAAAGGTGAACCCTTGATTGACTTCCCTTAGAGCCAAAGAGAATTTTTTTTCCGTGAAAAACAATTTTAATTGGAACCAGTTACTTAATTTGGGTTCAAAAACACAAATTATTTCACCCGATTTAGGTTTTTCGATCCTTGCATTTGACTTACGTTTTTGGTATTTTCTCTAATAGTTGATTATTAAAAAAAATGAACCTGCCACATTGACTAATGTTGTGTCAAAGTGGTATCAAAATCCATGACATTCACTCTTTCAAGGAACAATGGCTCAGATAATTTCTTGCAGTCGAGAGAAAGCCAACAAAATTTCTAGTCTTCTACTCACAGTGTGTTCATTTTTTTGAAATCAAGATTGAAAAAAAGTGAGATAGCACGGATTTGAGGTGGGATAGAATAGTTCCAAGAAATTAGGAAAATATTACACAAGGAGAAGGACTATACCAAAGAACTGAAAAAACCATTCATAGAGGAGCCTGAGGAGATTATACTTGAAAGAGGCAAAGAAATACAGATATTGAAGAGGAATTGTAAGAAGAACAATTGAGGAGGCTGAGATTTTAAAATATCATGATTATAGAACCCATCAACTAAATCTGGTCTTTAATAACTGACATATTTGCAAGTAGAAACTCATACAACCATAGATTTTTGAATGTAAATATTTCTTGGATAGAGGCATATATTTTTTTTGAGGCTGAATAAGGAAAGGAGAAGAGAGAATTGGAAAAAGGAAGTCCTAGAGAAGTGAGTAAGGTGCAACAACCACAGAGGATAAAGGAGTGCTCAAGAGGTTCCAGTGGAGGGAACTAGTGAAATTTCAGTAGCTAGGTGAAGGTGAGGTTTTCAGGTAACAAGTAAAGTTAGGATTGTTCCAAGCCTAGGTTGCAACTCACGATGAGCATGGTGAAGCTTATACTGAAGAAGAAGGAGATGAACATTGTTGTTCATGGTGACAGTTCGAGAAAAATCCATAGTAAAGGAGAGAAAGATGCCAATAGAAATCGAATGATGAGGAAGTTAAGCCAAGAGGAATTTTATAGGGAGATAGCTGAGTTAAAGGAGAGACTTTTTGGTTGGTATTGTCATTGATGTCAACCCTAGGGATTGACTTTGACTCAACACCAGTCATTGTGTTAAAAAATTGACTAATGATTCTTCTACTTGTTTGGATTACATCACATTGGAAGCTCCACTATTGGATGGTTGAAAACCCTAAGTTCTAGGCTTGGGTTCCCTAGTCAATGGATATACCCCAAAATTTCTGGAGGATTTTGAAGTGGTAAAATAGTAATTTTACCCCAAATATCATTCCTAATGGATTCTCCTTATTGATGTGTTTCTGATGGTATGTGCTATGCCCTCAGACACCTTCTGGTTTGAGAAATATTCACATTTGTAGGTGAAGTCCCCAATTAGTGAAATAAAACCCCAAGGGGTGCTGACCAGGAACTATTTATTAGTTATTAGTCATCACACATCAAGCATGAGTGTTATTTATCATGTTTCATGGGGAAGCCATCTTAAGGAAGCGTATCCAACCAACTAGAATCCAAAAAGAAGTGCCCCTCCTTAATTAAAAACCTAATTCCTTTAGCATATTGCAATGCTTCCTTGTTTAGAGCTTAAGTCAGTCACTAAATAATGTTTATTTGAAAAAAACATCATCCAAAAAATATTCCTTAAATACCCTTCCATCCTAAGAGATCATCTATAAAAATAAAAACTTCATATCACTCAAAAGACATGTATTTTTGAACAAAACATCTTTAGGATTTCTCTAAAAGTTTCAGCCTACCTAAGGAAGATTACACATGAATTACAGAGGGCTTGGTTTTGGTTTGATTTTTTTACTTTTCTTTTGGATGTGGGTGATTCGTTGGGAATTATATTTAGGATTCCCTTGAGTTTCTAATTATAGATGAATTTTTTTTTTTATAAGCCATTTTAGAAGTCCTACACTTAGGCCCTCGCTTAGGTAACTAGATTATGAAAAAAACAATGAAAATAAAACAAGGGTTTTTTAGGCACCTCAACCTTCATCCAGTAGCCTTGAGCCTTATAAGAGTGAAATTCAACCTTCAATCTACACTCCATAACCTTGGATTCCATTACAGTTGCAAGAATAAGTTGGTACTTCATCTTAGAACTTTTGCCTAAACAATAATCCATTAAAATGGAGACCTTGGCCTTCCAATTTAGGGAATAAAGTGAATTTATCAAGATTCTAAGTCTTCTAGACCTTTTCTTAATAGCAGCAAATGTATTAAGTATGGGTTTGAAGTTTGTGTTTGTTGAAGGAAGTGTGAAAATGAGCTACAGGGCTTGGACAATATTTTAGGTATGTTGGAGCAGAAAAATAACCTTGGTATCCATTTTTTACAAGATTGTGCTTTAAGCTTCAGATATATATAATAAGGGCTTGAGGAGGCAAGACAAGTTGGGTTGGAAATACCACTACTTTGACAAGCATCATTAGGGATTGGAAAAAATTTATTGATTATCTCCTCATCTACAACGATGACCCTTGTAAAGGATTTTACTTGACACAACTAACAACCTTGATGACAGGGAAGTGACTCTTGTCCTAATATGAACAATGAGTAAGTACTGAAGGAATTTTTCAAGGTAGCATCGAAAGTTTTTTTGCAGTGTAAGGATTCCAAATATATATGTATATATATAGAGGTATGTTTTAAGGATTTATTTTCCTATATATAGTATGGTAAATGACTATTCTAGTTTGATAAATTCATATGTATAGAATGTAGGTGAATATTCAATAAAAACATGTAATTTATGTAATATATGTTTATGTAAAAAATAGGCGAATTTTTAACCAAATTGGAGATTTTGTTTTTGAGAAAATATCCAAAAAATAGCCAATTTGCAAAATTTCACCTCTTTAATTTTACCATATATATATATACATATAATTTAAGTTTTCTAACAAACGAAGTAAAAAGACACAAATTGGTTAGAATTTGTACCCTCAATTTCAATCATTGCTAACTGATATACGGTTTGTCTGTCTTTGATTCTTTTTGTGCTTGTTGTCGCTTTCCCTTCTCTTACATCTGCTAGATTTTCAGCTGATCGATCTTGTCTTTTTATGGCTAGTAACACAATCATTTTTTTTTCGAACAATTTTTTTTGAATTTCTCTTGAAATTATTCTCTTGACACATATTGTTTTCTTTTATATTTCTTCCGTATTTATATGTCTGGAAGTATTTTACCATGTTTAGGAGTCAAGTTTTGCATCCCTGAAACTCCCTTTTCTCCTACTCTTTAAGAAAATTATTCTCCATTCTTAGACCTCTCTAAGTTGGGTTCTATTTCATTTGAAACTATAATTGGTGGTAATTTCTTTACTAACAACTTTTTCTAAATACTGTTGTGACCATTCATAGTTAGTCTTTAACTAAACTGTTTCTTGTTGCTGTATTAATTTTAAAATTTGAACATTTGGAACTGTTTGGGCCCCTCCCCTTCCCAATTCTACTTACAACTCTTCTCTATCAGTTATGACAACAGCTGAAATTTTTCTACACTAATTTGTTCTACTCTGATATCAATCAGTAATCATCAATAAAAAAAAAAAATGATTTTGACAGAAGAAACTTTTTCCCTGTATTGTGACCCATAAGCCCAGAGTTTTAACATTGGCTCTAATACCATTTGTAACATCTCCCAATAACTACATTTTTTTTTCTTTGTATACCAATTTTGGTCATTATCAATGTTCTATTTCGACATTTTTTTCATTAATAATTTTTTTGACTGATAGTGCAATTCCACAGCGATATTGATTTTATTAATTTCCCATTTTCGACTTCATTAAATGAAGTCTAAAATGGGAAAATGGACTCTATTAAATATATTATCATCCATAATTACCTTAGGTAATTAGTTTTATTTACAACTCCTTTTTGTCATTTTTATTCCTAACCATGTTATAACTTACCTTAGTTATAACTTTGCAATAATTTTACACTTATGACCTGCAAGTTATATTTTTCCACATATAACTTTATACCATGATTATTATTATTCAAAAAATACATATCACTCTGGTTTTGATATTATTCTTTTATGGTATAAGAATTTAATACACATTCTTATCTAATATACAATATGATTCATATATATATATTAACCATAATATATATATATATATATATATATATATATATATATATATATATGGCCCAACGAAAGGTTAAATTCCTATATTTCAATTGTACTATTCTATGTATTTATGCATTCAATTATAGTTCGATGCATTTAGTTATTATATATCACTCCATATACGTTATTATTTTATTTGTTGTTGACATAATGATTTATGTCCATTATAAACCATACCTCACGATGGTTCATATATATATATAATTCAACAAAAAGTTAATCTTACATATATTAATGTATTATCCATAATACATACCATTCAAAAATTTATGGAAACCCCTCCCAATTTTCATTCAGATTTCAATTCATTTACATCTGTATTTACTGAAATTGAATGACATTCATATTTCACAACATAAATGATGGGATGTTGCCCATCCGACATTAAATCATCCTCCACCCTATCATTCCGATTGTATCAACCATTTATTGTGTTTAAGTTAATACTTGCAACCTTATTGATGGGTTTATTAAGAATTTGAATGAACGCACGTCTGCACCGGCCCGTCACATGGCCTGGGTCCTTGCGAGGACACCTGGAGGGTGGATTTGTTCTTTTGGGGATGGTTGATATTTTCCCTCACTCCTCCACATGTTGAATGACTATCTCTAGGGTTTCGTGATTTTCATTTACGATCTCATTTTGTCTGCACTTTGTTTTGAGAGATCCCTATGCAAATATAGACCTCTCCTAAGGTTTGTTCAATGAATTTCTGTGAACAAGATAATATTATTATTATCATGCCATGGCTTTATCTATCTGAGTACTATATGACCTCCCTGGATATTAGAAATTTCGATTCGACTCTCCAACCAACATTGTAAAGCTTTGTTTCAGGTAAGGAACCTTTAACTATCGACTCTATACGTTGATGGTAGATTCGTTTTTCTTTGGATATAACTATATTTCATTCCAATTTTTATCTATTTAAATCTGTTATTTTTACGGATTCATGATTTGTATACAAATTTCTAAGTCCTATTGGTATTCTGTGAATTCCCTCACAACCAATACGAGGTAACAAATTGTTTTTCTTTCATGTGCATTGTTAAATTATCCTTCTTCCAACTCTTTTCTAAACCCTTAGATTTATTGCTGGATTTATAACTTATTGAATATTTTTAAAATTTACGAATTTCCCCAATTCATATTATTCCTATCTCCCTTTTGGAATTTAGCAATTTCCCTAATTTATCTTTCTCGTTTTTTCGTTCAGTTTCTATTATGACTTTGTTGTTAAGATTTAAATAATTTTGATTCCCCCAACATTTCAAATTCTATCCTATATGTTCTTAGAACATCTATATAATTTTTTTCTTCACTACACTTGATAATATATAATTGTTGTTAAAAATTTTCTATCGAACTCTATCAATTTTGTTTAGTCCGAATTTGTGTTTTGATAGCATTTAAGTTATACTTATATACACTCAGTCTTACTCCACTAGCGTATATCGTACGCTTACACTTTGGCTTCGTAAGTTATTCCATTTATACCCTTGGTTAATTTAGGAATTAGGATTTTAGAAATTAGTTCTAAGTTTTTTATATAATCTAATTTTGCTGTAAAGTTTCCTATTAAACAAACATGTTTTTATGTGGTATTGTATAACTTTTTATATGTGTTTTTATTATCACTAAATTAAATTTATATTCCTATTTCGTGAAATTTTAATTTCCTCAAACACTGCATCTGTTCTTTACTTGCTTATATATTCATTTTGGTTTATATGACAAAATGTTTATAATACATTGGGGTAATCTCTCTTGTATTTCTCACAGGCATACCTTTTTCCTCTTGCATTCGTAAGTGTTGTTATTAGTATTACTAAACTAGTCTTTATTTAATTTTATATTTTTAGAATACCAATATACTTTGTGAACTTGTATTCGTATGATTTTGAGATTTAATTCTCCAAATTTCTAAATTATTGACTTTTATAGAGCTACCCAATTGAGTATATGTGAGATAAATTCTTGCCTTATAATGAAATTCCCTTCGTTTGTTGTGAATATAATTTAAGTACATATTAACCCATTCCCAACTTAATTCCTTAAATGAGTGTTCATTCATTATATATACTTTTTCCTATTTTTATTTTAATTTTGAAAGAAAAGTGGATAAGGTTGAATACGTTTTAACTTTGGTGCGATGGAGTCAGATGAGAAAAATGGTGGAGAGTCTCAAGAAGAGTGGCAAGGTGGTAAGCGGTAGTAGTGTGTGATATCTATCACGGAGAGAATGATAGGTTGAGATCAGTATTGTCGCGGTGTGAAGGCATGGACGGTGGTGTAGGAGGCATCTAGAAGGTGGAAAAATTGAAGCGTACGCAGTCTCTGGCATGAATGCTTGAGGTGGAAAATTTTGTTGGAAGCTCTTGTTCTTTGTCCGGAAATATTAACAAAGATGTACCCATTTAAAATGAGACGGAGGACACAGTCTTAAATCTATGTGGCCTGGGACTACTGGGTTTGGAGAGGTCGAGATTACTGCAGCTGATCCGGGTAATAAAGATCCTCCACAGGCTATCTAATAAGTGAGAGAGGAGAATTGGACAAGCGGTGAGAGAATGTGCACAACATCGAAGGTGCAGTCAGCTGACCAAGCTTATGGGACACCTTGGTGATGGCAGGTGCCGGTCTACCGCCCCTCAGCTGTGCGCTACACACGCGAGAAGATGTCGAGGATAAAGAGGAAGATTCATGACGGTGCAAAGTGGGATAGCCCAGAGAGGAGAACCAAGGCCAAGGGCGATGAAGTACCCTAATTTTTTGATGTTAAGATGTCGATGGGCTATGGCCCTATAATGTACACATAGTCTTATCGAGTTTAGTTGGTTACAAGTTGGAGTTCTATCTCTGCCCATTTTGGGGGTCATCGGACTTAGTATTCCTCAATTTCCACATTTATAGCGGAAGATGTTTTGGTAATTTTGGACACAAGGTATAGTTTCCGAGTCTTTGATGAATCTATGTGTGTAATCATTTAACTACTTAATGAAGGAGACCGATATTGGTAAAGCAGAAAATTCTGACCACCAAAGCCATCTACTTTTAAGTAACTAAATCCCCATAACTAGAGAATTTACCTTAAATACCCAAATCAACCAATCATCAAATCAACACAAAAAAAATATTCACCCCGCCTAAGCAAAGAAGAAAAAAGCAATGTCATATAATTCTTACGTATGACCAGGTAGTTTCTCCCAGGCCCCAAAAATCCCTTCAATCCCACATATAAGACAATACCACTCTAAGTACTTCAAATTTTACTAACTATAATTGCACCAATATATAAACATGCTGATATGAGGTAGATGTATGTGGAGTGACTGTTAGTAGATACTACGGGAAGTGCCAAGTCTTGATACCGATGCTCAGGAATGTATAAGTGATAGAATCAAAACAAAAGCATATAACGCTTAATTTCAAAATTTGAATGCAAAAAAATCGTGAAACTTACATATCTTGAAAGTCTTATAATGGCAAAATTAAAGTGTAAACATATAATAATGTTACATCTCAAAGTCATTCCAGTACCAATTGCAATAAGTACATTTATACATACATGATGAACACAAAAAATTGGTCTAAAAGATTAAAAAATCTCCTAAGTTCATGACAACAACCATTTGGAAAGGTGATTCAAACTACTAAATTAGAGTAGCTAGTATCAAATCATCTCTGTCCCAACCAACTAATAAATGGTGTAAGACAATGAGTCGAAAGTGTATGTATAATATGCGACATTCTTATGTTCAACATAATAATAGCCATGTGAACCTTATCTTGCTCCTCTTTTGTAAGAGGAAGGTTTGAGTGGGGTCAAGTTATTAAAGGTGCTTACTTTAACTTTTTCTTCGAAGTTTTCTTTCTTTGTATTTCTCTTTATCATTCTTTTCCTTGTGTTCAATCACTATCCACATACAAGTTGTAGCCTTTCTTCAAAGATCTTCCAGAATATTTATTGATTTATATTAAAATTTATTTTTAAAATTCCTTTGTATTATCGATTTTGAAGACATTTTTTACCACAAAATTTCCTTAATGAATGCAATACATAATTAAATGTTTAAACAAATTTTCACCACTTTAACTAAAAATTACAATATTAAATTAAAATTCAAGCCTGCTGATTTAATTTCTTCTATTTCTCTAAGTTCTAAACATAACTACACTCCCCTCCATTGTGAAAATCAAGAGATGAAATATTTCCATCAGGCATCAATGAAATATGTGATTCGAGGTCTCCTTCTTGAATATGCATGTTATAATTAAAATTTAGAATGGGTGTCTTTTTCCTTCACGTCCTCTTTCTTTGATCAAGTATACTCTTTTTTATTTGATTACTTGTCTACTTTTAACTTCTCTTTTTATTTTCTTTTTAAAGAGATATTTATGTTAGAGGTATCTTTATGTCTTTTATTTTATTTTTATTACGATTTACTTATATTTCTTTTATTTTAAATTTATTTATATTTCAACTTTGTATTTTCTTATCATTAGGGGGTGCAGGATATCCAAGCCAAATGTCCGAAATATAATAAATTATACGCTTGAAAGTGTAAAATAAAATAAAATAACTAATTTTGTAATTGTATTATAAAAGCTTATATTTAGAAAATATATTGTATGTTATGTGAGAAATATTTTTAACTTCAAAAACAAGAGATTTTGTGAAAACATGCAAAAAGGTTGTTAAATCTCTACAAGAGGGAAACCATACCATATCACAAGTGATAAAATCACACGGAGATGTGTGGAACAGCTAGATTCTAACAAACGCACCTTAGCATATTACCTAAACCTAGATAATGGTCTGAAGTGACACACAACAACAAAAACTACAAAAATAACACCAAGTACATATTAAATACACATAATCGAGTTATTGAAGGTTTACGAAATTGGAGTGTGTTACCAAGATTGTTTATTAGATCTACTAAATGTATTTATACTTCTAGTGCAATTCATAAGGTGTTATTCGATCCTCACGAGTTTTTGTTCAATCCTCTCTAATATGACATCATAGTATTTCTTATGCCCCATGAATGTAGTCCAAAGAATGGAGTAGATCCATAGGAGCTCATTCCTATCCAACAAAGTGCATCCTAATAGAAATTACACTTCCATGTAAGTCAACCATCAACATATATAAGTAAGTCACACCATCGTTATGTCTCTATCAGAGATCCTACTCTATCCATTATTCCATAACTTTAGAAGTCGGAGAGAAATTTTTTGGAAATATGCTTCCCCCTCCATTCTTTCCGCCTCCTCATGCAAGCCTCGATCTTCTCCTTGTACCCAAGCTACAAAGACATTTATATGTTGATGTGAAGGTGTTTCTTCTCTAGGCATGCTCCTCTGGCGGCATCCCTTATACAAATTCCTCTAAATCTCATTATGGGTATTATGGGAGCTCCACATGGAACCGTGTGAGACAATATTTCCATTAATACAAAAAAATAAGCCTAATTCCCCCTAGGACACTCACACACCCCCAGAATTTCATTCTCCATAAACTCATTTTGGGCTATGCTCTAGTCTCCCTACTGGGTGTGCAGTTCTAGCCTCCTACCCCACCTTGTGCACCACCTCAAACTTGCAGACTAACATTGAATTGGATTTGACTCATCCACCTCGGTCCTATACATCCACTATTCTTTTGATGTTAAAAAATGTGTACTTTATTAAATCGAGCACTCAAGCTCTATAAATTTTACCACCAACATAAGGGTCCCTGGTGTCAGCAATGCATGCAGCTAATAATGAACTTCATAGGGTTTACTAAGAACTAAAATAGTTAGGAGGGAGCCCATAATATTCAACAATTGTATTCAACTTTTGCCATACATTTGGCACACTTTAAATTTCTTAACCTCTAAGTTTGAACCCTTATTTATATCATTCTGTCTCATACTCTTTACTTAACATACTTCATAGAATCCCATCCCTATAGCCAACTAAACCAGAAATGAATGTATAATGCCCTTTCAAAAAAAGGTTGGTAGTATCTAATAAAAAATACATGAAATAATGATGATAAAATTGATTACCTAAACATAAAATTGGTGCCCTTCATCTAAAGATCCAAGAAGAAACAACCTTACACAAATCCATTTGTACCTATATCTGGATATCCAGCACTTTCCTCTCTAGCTGGATTTGTTTCCCCTTACCTTTGTGCCACCACCAGCCATTCGCCAATTCTCCAAAATGCAAACCGTTCATACCCATCCATGCTCCTCCCATAATTGGATAAAATGGAAAGGAAGGCCTTCACCTAAATATCTAGTTGGTATCCATGACTCATGTTCCTTTTAGTTACATATCAACTTATGGTGTCAAAACATCGACTCTAGGAAAATTAATTTGATTAAACCCAAAGCGGTCTTATAGTTTGTTCCCAAGGGAAAGATTCCTTATAATAAATTTTATATATAAACTTATAAATGGAAAATTTTTACTGTTATTATAAATGTCCATAACAGAAGAATCTAGACTATTAGTTTTGTTTTAGTGACCTGGTGTTTGGGCTGAATGATCCTTTTCATTAATCACAAATATGATTGTGCCTTTTTACTATTAGAAAATGAAGCTAAGGTACTAGGCAGTTTTTGAGCAGTTAGGACACATATCTTACTTTATTATGATATTTTCCTTTTCTAGTAGGAAGCTTATATATGTACAATTAGAATTCAATAGCTACGGAAAAATTGAGATATTTTCCTTTTCTAGTGAAGCTTATATATACGATTAGAATTCAATAACTACAGAAAGAAGGTGAGAATATGTATGGGAATTCCCACCTAACCATTACCAAGCTAGAATTTACATATGTTTTCAAATTTGATGTCTGAAGTGTATTGGCATGTATATTTATAATACAACTGTTTATATATGTGACAAATACGGATGGTCTTTATTTGGATTAGAATATCAAACTGAATGATTCAAAAAATCATGTTTGTAACAACTGTAATAGAATATGGAAGGCCGGAGTTTCAATGGCTAGTTGATTTTTGAATAAGAGAGAAATTACCAGGAATATGAAATCCTCAAGTGATGTATAAATTCGCCACGAGAGATAAAATCACCGTGGTTGTTTTAGTTTCATATGATAAGCAATTTGGTTATTAGCTCGAAAACCATTCAAAGATCGACTTGAGCTGTATATGAATCGACTCTATGTTGTTTATGGTGTGTAGACAAATATGTCTCTACGTAAATCTGAGTTGCCTAAAGTCCAGTTTTAGCATTGGCATTCATATGGCGCGAGGTCATTGAAATGGAAGTGAGAAGACAAAGCTTGAAAGGCCTCTGACCCTCGATCGAAAGTCAGCAATCGCCTCCTTGGATGGACCATAAGATGCCAGCAGCTAGGATTCTTCACTCTTTATGTGGGGTTTCGTTTTATGTGCAGTTGTAGAGGAGACAGATTGTATAACTGGTTCAACCATCATATTTTTCTCTTCTTTGAATATATTAGTTTTTGTGTAGATACTTGTTAATGTGATCGTTTAGCCCATCAGCACATCCAGGATTGAAACCCTACAGTACTAAGTTTTTGAATTGAGGGAGTCGGCTCCTCTTGCAAACTCACATTCGATCCTGGAGATAAGGCATCGTGACATACAAGGTTGTTTGAAAGTGTCAAAGTGAGTATCAACGCTATGATCAAATAGTAGAGATCCGGACCATGACATGAGTAAGCAACCCAGATATGAGGACATGTGGGTTAGTGAAGGTTCGAATGACAAGGAAAATAACAAGACTCGTAGATCAGGTGAATTGGAAGTTGTTTAATATATCAACGCAGCACCTACCATTCTGGTTTGAAAATAGATACCTGTGAGTTTTATCCACCAGGTACAAGATCCACGGTTCCCGGAGCTAAACCGAACCACCTTTTTCTACATCGCTGCAATAGGTGCCGCTATTCGATCATGACCATACATTCTGTGGTTATCTTTGAGTGGAGTCATCGGTCAATATCGAGTGTGTGACCACAGAGCCAAATTTATCTTGGCTTGAGAGAAAGAACGTAAAACATTGGTGAGCTTTTCATTTGGTCGTATTGTGTTTGGACGAATGTGATGAGATGCTGAGGCCGGAAGTATGCGACAGGCTATGTCAGAACAATTAGGCATTCACAAAGAGGAAAGATGGAGGGTTGAGAAACCATATAAAATTGCTGCATCAATTGCTGTTAGAGGTGAGTAACATTCACAGGATTTTAGATACAGACAAAAAAGCGTTGTGTTGCGAGAGGCTTGCAGCTATTTGAGAGGTTTGACAGATTTATTGCAGAGAACTTGAAGATGCTATTAAAGAATCAGGGACAAAGGCTAAGGCTATGGTACAGATATAGTGCTAGAGAAGAGTTATCCTAAGAAAAGTAAAAGTTGGTCGGTAGAAATACTTTTAGGTAGAGCCACGAGATGATGAAGCAAGGAGTGTAGAGGATGGTCATGGATTGTGCAGATATCAATTTTATGACACGAGCATGTAAACTCACTTCTACTATTTTTATTCTAATTGACAAATACATTAATGATTGCAAGTAAAGCGTTAGAGAAGATAAGATGGTGACTACTATAGCTGGAGAGATGTAATAGAGGACAGTGGTGTTCCTGCAGTTATGGAAAAAAGCCATTGCAGCAGGAGAGATTACATGAAGTATTCCATATGTGGTGGGAAGATAATGAAGACATATGGAGTCTGAGGAGGAAGTGAACACAACGTAAGTTCTGAAGATGGGCAAGTGCAACAACTAGGGGGCGGGAGAAAGGCTCAAGAAGGTTCTAAAGAAGTGAACCTATGATCTTGAAAGCTAAGCGAGAGGAGAGAAACTTAAGGTGCTTGTGGAGAAGTTGTTTGCAGCTCACAATCATCATGGAGAAGCTCGAAGGAAGAGAAAGAAATTATCATTGATATTCATGTTGATGGCCAAAATGAGATCCTGAGAAGTTGGAGAACAATATCAAAGCATATGCCATTAGGAGAAAGATAAATTAAAAGATTTAGTAATGAATTTGTTGAGTTGAAAAGGGCGCTAGGTGTAACAAGCATGATGTTTCAAGAGAGGAGAAGAAGATGGCAATTGGATGGAGTTACAGGATGAATATCGATGATTTGATTATAAATTATAATGCAGGATGTCAAGAGAGCGGGCCCTAATGACACTTTTTTGAGGGTGAAGAGCCTATAATTCTTTGAGTATCCACAAGTAAGAAGGTTACAATTTTGTGAACCTAGAAAAATGGTCTTTCGTTGAGTGAAAATGATGAGGAAGATGAGAGAGGTGGTGGTAGGCCTCATGCACCGTATGAAAACTGAGAACAATGAATGATGCACGAGCATCACCAAGGCTCAAGAGCCCACATTTTTAAAACTAATCAATTGCATTCATATATGTATCATGAAGTTGAATGGTCGTTACAATTGTCATATATAAAGAGGAGAATATGATTTTTTCCTAGAAGGTATAAAAATAGAAATAAAATTGAAAGAAGCATCTCTGTAAGTGAACACATTACAACATTCAAATACAATTCTCAAAGAGCATAATGAAAATCAAAGTTGCTGGAAAAATTTGTGGCTATAAATTGAGGAAGATGGAAGAAGATGACTAATAGAGATAAACCTTACATAGATCTGCAGAAACATATTCAAACTTGAATTACACTGAATTGGATGTGAGCTAAATTTTATGAGAAAGGATAAGCCTTAGATTTTAGATGCATGCTCAACATGAAAATTTGGATTTGGAAGAGGGTACAACTATAAAAATGCAAGCAAGTTTAAGAGGAAACATCCGAACAACATTGGATAAATGTGCAACCACGTGAACCAAGAGAAGATAGTAAAAAAGAAGACAGATCAAAGTCTTGTGGACTGAAAAGGGGTCATAAGCAAGATCTCCGAAAAATGAGGCTGAGAAGTCTTGTCATTTTTACGACGAGTTGTGTATGGATACATGTACCCCGAAATAGGGGATGAAATTAGCCTGTGTCATGGAGAAATATGGGACAACACTTTTGTCATAAAAGAAACAGAGGAGAAATCAATACATTGATAACCCGATCTAGTCACTGAGAATGATTTAGAGAACCAATGAGTTGGAATGGGATTGGATGATGATGATAGCCAAAATAAAGGATCCATAAGTGATGAACAACAACATTTAGATGTCTTTGTGCTCCTCAACTTTGAAGAAATTAAATTGCTAGAAAAAGTTGATGATATAAATATTATTTTATTTACAAATTGATTTTATTATTTCGAAGTGATAGAGAATAAGACAGGGAAAGATAATTCCTCATAAAATAAATTTTTTATTCCATTTAGATAGGAGGATGTGAAAACAATAATAAGTTTCTAGCATGGCGTGAAAGATGGCAACAATAAAATTAAGAGCACAAAAATGGTGTGTGGCTTGACATGATATGGATGTTGATAAGAAAAATGCCCAAGAGGAGTACAACAAGCGGAAAGGGCCTTACATTAGCAAAATACAAATGACTATGTGAGTAGTGGAGCAACAATAAACGCAAACATATGGATAGAGACAACATTATATGTTGGAAGAGAGAAGAGTGAACAAACTTAAAACACCTTATTCAAAAAGTGTGAAAATTTTAAATTGAGAATAAATTAGAGCATGAACTTTAAGAAAACTAATTTGAATACCTTCAAAAAAGATCATATAATTTTTCCAAAAAATG
Source organism: Pinus albicaulis (assembly GCA_034641835.2). NCBI lineage: Eukaryota > Viridiplantae > Streptophyta > Pinopsida > Pinales > Pinaceae > Pinus > Pinus albicaulis. Next base: position 993,679,267 of record CM076579.1, on the reverse strand, counting down.
CCAACAAATTTTGTCCATAAATCTATAAAATAGGCAAATTTTGTGTTACAAGTTTTATTACCTGAAAAGATACTCCTATTCTCTTTTTTCTTAGATTGGTGTTTGGACAAATGGACTTTGTAAATAATAGCTCCATTTAATAATGACTAGATAATGCTAGACCAAATAGTTTGTATTAATGAGCACGGAATCAAAGTGATTAGGATCTTTTTGAGTTGTTGGGATAAGATGTCACTCTACACCATGATTTGTTAGATATTTTTCCTTGTACACTTGGAAGTTATATATACAACTAGAATTCACTAACCAGGAAACAAGCAAGAATACGTACAGGAGAAATGACCAAGAGGATGCTCACGTGTGCATTATAAATGAAAATTCTATGTATTTAAATTTGATGTTTGAAATTAAGTTGACGTGTTGTTGTGTTTATAATATTTGTTTGTTCATATATCCTGATGATGAAGATGAATACTCTCTATTTGAATTGGAATAACAAATTCGATGATTCAGGAAATCATTATTGCCCTGTAATAGAATATGCAGTCGAGTTTCCCGATGGCTGGTTGATTTTCAAAAATTGGTGCAAGATAAATCCCTCAATTGAGGTATGAACATGCCTTTTTCAAGTGAAATCTGCCGTGTTTATTTTTGTGTCCTTATGACAAGGGATTTTAGCTGATGGGCTTGAAAATAAACTTAGATATCGAATTGGTGTCCTGTGAATCATCTGTATAACATATGGTGTGGATAAAACATATACATTATCAGGATAAAACAATGTTTATACTGCTTTTTACTTAAATCTAACCATAATTTTTTCTCATTTAAAAAAAATCATCTCGACTCTTCATTGAAATACAGCATGAACTTAGAAACATCGCCCTCTATAAACTGTAGAATACACCAATGATCATTATGTTATTGAACTAGCTCACGGCTGAATTTCCTTGAGGCCTGCTCATAGGAGAATAGATTTTCCTTGGTAGTTTCGAAACCAATAGATCTAAACCATAGATGACCTTAATCTTGCTGTGCTGTCATCATCAGGCAAATACATAGCCAGCTTTAGATTGTGAACCAACAATTCAATAACCTTCATTTGCACAATAAGACTATCTTCTGTTTCCATATCTCCTTTAACATGATAGTAATGAGCTTAAATCAGGCAGTTTAGAGACACTTTCTTTTTCCATGTGCTTTAGAATGCATTGCGTTAGGAACAGCATGATGAATACCTTTTACATGCTATACAAGAAGGTTTTTGTTAAATACGTTTGGTTGATTATGTCCGGATGCAATAATTTGTTTTTTTAGAACAACGTTTTTGAATATCTTTTTAATTCTTTTGTAATATGTTTGGGTTGATTTTGTCCTAATTTTTGTAGATTTTTTTGAGTGTTAAGTTTGAACTTTGTTATATTTTGTTCTTTTTTAAAATTTAGGGATGTTAAGTTTATTTTATGTGTTTCTAATACGCTTAAACAAACAAAAACATTGATTTTTTTGTTTCTTTAAGATTTTAATTTTACTATATTTTTAACCCTATTTTAAAAGATTTAAGCGATACATTTATATAAAAACATATCAATTTTTTTATATTAATTTAAAAATAAGATTATTAAAATTTTATTTTCAAATGGATAGCAAAATTTAAAATACAAAAAGCATTTTAATATTACATTGTTAAAAGTCTATTCTCAAGGTAATCAAATTAGCTACCTATGATCATTATGTAGTTTAGATTGGGTCATGGTGACAAATTGCTCGCTAGCAACGCTCGGAGAAGATGAAGTTTCCTTTAATCAAAGTCAATGAATTTATTGTGGAAAGGAAAACTTAAATATTTCCACAATAACTGGCTTAAACTCTTCTGATCTTGCAAACATTTATTAATCTTCAAACATTTTTTCTAAGCTGACTCCCTAAAATACCTTGACCTTACAACCACAATAAATTCATCTACTCACTTACTTTACTTTACTCAATGCTCAATTCTTTGAGCTCTATAATTATAGAAAAAATCTTCATGTAGGAGTAATGGGTTTATTTACGATCCCCATAATTCATTGAGCCGTTCATCTCTAAAATCTATGGTTGACGAATAAATTGTGACACTTCTTGCCTCATCATAAATCTTCGTAAATTTCCTTGCTTCCTTACAAAGTTTCACTTTTTGCTACCTTACACGTGATCATTTCATCCATTTCATCTTTGAATGGGAAATTCAAAGCTAAAGTATTAAAGCGGGAGGTAGTAGCAGATCTAACACAATCAACTAAATTTCTCTTCATCTTCTTTTATGAATTTCTAGGTTCATAATTTCATGATCTGAACCTCTTTAAACAGAAATAATTTCACTTTTTCTTTTTTATTCTTTCTCGTCTTCCTACAGCACACCTTGCCATTGTTGATATTTACATCTATCTTATAGTTTCTTGCGGTGCATCGAGACTATCTTCCATACCCCAAAAAATATGATTTTTAATATCTCCGTCCTCATAAGCCACAATCACCCCCAACCAAAAAATATATCATATGACAAAACACCAAAATATTTTTGTAAACTCTTTAGATTTACAAAATAAATTTTCTTTCAGTAGCTCACCCAATAAAACCACTTTCTGCTAAAAAGCCGCCCCTTCATTAACAAGCCACCTTCAGCAAAATCAATTTTCTTTTATTAAAATCCATACAACTAAAATGTTTAATACCTTTAGCAAAATCCTCTTTATAATATTCGACCATAAAACTAGCCTTCAAAGATCTTTTCAAATCTCGTTCATACAAAGATACTTCCCTAGCTCATTAAAAACGTATCTCTTGTTCCTTTTTCCACTTTAAAGCCACCTTAACTAAAACTTTATAAGAACTTTGACACCTTTTTGAACAACATCAACCATACAAATAAAATTCAAAAAATATGCATCTGCTGAAAAGGTATTGGTACTTATCATGCGTACCAATTAAACATTTCGGAATGAATAACGCTCCTCTGAAAATCTTTTTTCAATTTTGAATTCGACCAACCAGCCTACCATTAAAAAAATCTTTTGCACTCTATTAACATTAGCCTTGGCTGCTTGAGGCTGCGGATTGCTGCTGAGCCTCACCTTGGCGTTATAACACCCTGTACCAATGGAGGAGTGTTAGCTCAAATAGAAAGAAAAAGTAATTTTCTCTTTATCTCTCCCCTATCATTATCGCTAATCTCTTTTCTTTTGACTCTGCAAAAACTTAATTTTGAAATCTTTATGACTTTAACTCTAATATCAATACTAAATCTGTTTTGAAAAAAACAGAGTACAACATCCGTCATTATGGCGTTTAATGCTATGATTATAAAAATTCCCTGACAATACTATGATTGCAGAATTCTTTAAACTTAATTCTACAAATGTAAGTTAGAATAAATCTGATGAAACGTCTTCGGCATTTTTGGCTAATGATACCTAAAATATTCTTTTGCTTGCAACCACGCATTAAATTATAAAAAACTTTTTCATCATAAAATAATTAACTTATTTAACATCTCTAAAAACAATTTTATTAGACCTGTAAATATAAAGTTAATCTGTATAATAAATATTATTACAAACTAGATACAATAAGGATTTTTCCTCGACTAAACTCAATAGATCTACGTGATTGATCGTTAATCTCATCGTAAATTATTTCATCATCGAGGCATTATAAAACTTTAGAATGTTAACATTCAGTCCTAAATTTATTGCCATAAATTAAAAAAGTACCCAATCTCTTTTAATACAAGAATCATTTATATTACTATACCTTACCTGCTCAATGTATGATAAGAAATTTTAAATATAATTACTCTTTATTTTGTTATCATTGGTAACATGGCTCAAGTACTATGAAATCTTCGGGATTATTTATGCAACTAAGGTTATATAAATGCACGTAATATACCAATAGTTTTCCAATCTGTAAACTGACTTGTCTTTGGATTTCTAACCGGATTTTGTGATTATGTTACACAATTGCCGGAATAATTAATGTCGTTTATTATTATCTATTTGTTCTGATACAAATAACGAATTTAATGCTGAGATCTTTTCCGTGCTACACCTGGCATCTGATGCTCTCCGAGGAGACATGTCAATCTCATCCTTTAATGGTATTACCACGGATCACTCTCAAAGATACAGTTGTATTTGCTTAGGGATTATGTTTGTTTTCGAGGGAAAAACTCCTGTGAACTCTGCAGTTAGCTGTGAACGAGGTTTTGGCTCCATTGATCTCTCGGTGTTCTCCAGATCTCGGCTCCTTCCTTACGATCTCCGCCTCAAACCCTTTATAGGTTTTCTTTCTCTCTACGCATGGCCCCATTGTTCTGTTAGCTTCTCAATTTATTCATTCACGGTTTCATTTATCTTATTTGCAAAGCTGTCCACCGATGCTTGACTGCGTGCTATTCGTGATGATTAAATTCTATAGAGTTGTTTAGCATTTAAATGATGGGATAGCTATGGCAGGTTCAAAGGGAAGGTGTTGTTTGCAAGTTGCGAAGGTAAAAATGAATAGCTTCTCCTTTTCTTACAGCGGAGTTTAATTTTGATTTTACTATCGATTTCGCCTACGTGCTAGAGGTTTAATTTGCTGAATTTTTGGTACCTTACAGAGTGACCCATTGGGAGCCCTTTCTCTTTCTAGGTATCTTCCGCTCCCAAAAGTTTTCGGGGTTTAAATTCCTTTAGCATGTCAAAGTTTTTCTGCAAAACTGTAGTTAATATCTCATCGATGATTGTTGGGTGCAGGTTTGTGGTTGTTCCCCACCAATCTTCAAGCTTCAAGTTCTTTTTCAGGAATATACATGCTGGGTCGCCTTGTTCCCAACTGACATCTCTGCCCTTGTAATTCACAGGTACCCTATGGTTCTCGACGGAAGGCCAACAAATTCCTAGATTCTCTTTTATTTAATGTGCTGGCCTGGTTTCAGATTACCGAGCTCGACCCTTATTTTACCTATGAAAACTTTCAGAATAGAGGATTAAACCCCTTTTTATTAACGCTTTGTATAAAGATTTTTCATTAGGGTTTGATTCCCGTATTTTTTAAAATGGGGCTCAGGCATTATACAAACCCTGAAGCATGACACAGATATGTATATATTTTGAACTGAACTTTACCGAGGGCAGTTGTATTTGCTATGTTGTAAACTATTTAATTTGGAATATCTGGACTGTTTGCTAATGTGTTATATTGGACTCTAATTACGCCTTTTGGGTTTTATAATACCTTCTTGCCCAGTTTCTCGGCTTAGCTTCTTTTGCACTCAAATAGTTTTAAGTTTTCAGTGAAAGGTTCTGGGTTTTTATCTTCTGTTAATGTGAAGTGGTTTGTTGTTTAATCCGGAGGGGTTACACTCAATATTAATTCTTCCACGACAACTATTCTGTTGACAAGGTACCATTGTTCTGCCAGTAGCTCGAAATATTGAATTATTAGTACTCTAACTCTTCTCTACCAATTAGTAGTTTCACTCTTTACGGTGTCCGGGCCACCAAATGTTAACGTCCGTGTTAGTTTGGGGGTTATAGGCCACAGACGAGGTACCCCTGTTTCGGGTTCATACCCAGGACTAGGGTCAACAGTCCGTTGGCTCTAATCCCTTGGCTTTAGTTAATTTGTCTTAGGCTTACAAAATTCCATTTTCCTTTTACTTTATAGTTCACCACTTCATTCCTGTAAGGTTATGTTACACCTGTGTATTTCCTAGTAACAAGAAAATTAATACTTCAATGTTGTTCATTACTTCTATGTTATTTATTCTGCACATTCTTTTCTTTTCAGGATTACGATGGTTATAATACCCCTGTATTGCATTGATCGTAACAATAGTTTCTGTTTTAGTTCTCTGTTTTCTTTTCACACGAATTACAGAGGTTTAAACAGTATCTCTTTATATCATGATAGTAAAATAAATGAGATAGTATCACCATTAATCACTACTATTCTATCTCATTAAATTCGAAAGGTTAAGCTGTCTACAAAGCTCATATCCTATCTCAAGCATTTGTAACAATATATACAAATTTACATGTTTATTAATAGGACAGTATCTACTAAATCCATATGTCCAGCCTTCCGACATAGAGATGGATCACCCTAATGTTTTACTAAACTTTGTCGTCGTCGTCGAGGGAATGAGATCACCGCACATTTGACATAGCTTTCCCCCGTAGTCGTCGCCATTTGTGTTTGGATGATGTTCACTTCGGCTCCAGCTTGATCGGGGCTCACCGTAATGCAAATGAAGTCAGCACAAATATTTTTGCAGACATCTCCACTGTTGGTGCCGCCGTTGCATCTGTTTTTCCATGTGGTCTGCAACCAGGGAGAGCGAAGAAACCAACGCTGGATAGAAGGTGCAGCTCTCACGCTGGCGATCTGGGGCTTTTCAATCCTGATAAAATGCATGCGGATCAAGCCCCAAGAAAATCTTGTAGTGGCATGGCAGATCGGGACCCCCAGAGATCGATCAGTCTCCAGACTGTCTCAGATCTGCCTAGGGGGGTTTCTTTGCAGGAAGGAGAGGTAGTGATGGTGCTAAAGACAATCTTCTAGAACCTTGACTGCTACACAGATACAACGTTCATAAATTACTCTGCCTCTTTTGAAGTCCCAATTGTGCTTCTCTCTGGCAAAACCTTATTGCAATGGGTCAGCTCTACGGACCTGGTGCAGAATCTCAAACTAAATCTGGAACGACGGATTGGGATCCCCTCAGTCCTCCAGAGACTTCTTTATCAAGGTAAACAACTTGAGGATCTTCTTCCCGTCTTTGTTTACAACATTAATAGAAACAATTCCATTGTGCTAACACTTCGTCTGAGGGGAGGCGTAGTTGGACAGTCATCTTCTGCTCCTACATTCTCCTACAAGGATGCTATGCATTCTACGTCCCCCAAGCCCCCTGAAGCCCCCAAACCCAAGCCTTTTTTGGTTGAAAAATTAGAGGAGGTTCCCTCTGTTGAAATCTCCCATCCAGATCTGGCAGAAGATCTTCAAAAATTTGCAGAAAGAGCCATCATATGTAGATTCAAAGGAATTTGGCCGCGCACTAAGGATCTCTATGAATGGATCCACGCTAAATGGACTCACCACTGCAAGGTCAGCTTCTGTTCTAAAGGATATTTCATTGTACTGTTTGATCACATTAAGCATTACAACCAGGCCTTAGAAGAGGGTCCTTGGTTTCTGGGAACAATAGGGCTCTTCTTAACCCCATGGTTCCGAGATTTCGACCCAGCTACTGCAGTCATCACCAGGACCCCTGTCTAGATCAGGCTACCCAACTTACCAGCCCATCTATGGCATTTAGCAGTCTACAAAGGAATAGGAAATGCCTTGGGCCATTTTTTAATGGCGGATCATTGGAGGGAAACTCAAGGTCTATACACATATGCCAGAATATGTGTGGAAATAGACATAAGAAAGGGCTTGCCCGACCAAATCATCATCAAGATAAGCGACTTTGTTTGGACTCAGATCCTAGATTACGAGAATACTGCCTTTCGTTGCTGCCATTGTCACCAAATAGGGAATTTGCAGAACTCTGCCCCACCTTCTCTGCAATCAAGAAAAAATAAAGCATTACAAAGTCCAGATCCACAAGATGGGATCCTTGCACTCCGCCGCCAGCTGTTGATTCAGAATCCTCAAGTTCAAAAGATGAAGGCAGTGATGCAGAATCGGATCATGCCCTTCAGACGATGGACTTGTCCACCGCTGCCCCTGAGCATCCTCCTGATTCTACCATCACTAAAAAATGCACGCATGAGTCCTCCTCTTCCGAATCAGATAAGGAGATCCCCCATTTGGAGAACTCCAGTCTTCAAGTCGTCTTAGCTCATACACTCCAGGATGGATGGGTCAAAGTTAACAAAAATAAAGGGAAAAAACTTCGTGTGGAGGTTTCTTCCCATTCTGGGTAGAAGCCGGTTATTTCCATCCTTCTAGTCACTTATTGTAGCTCCATGCTTGTTTTTTTCTCTCTCTCCGACACCGAGGTTGACAGTTTGTCATTTACGGTTGGCCGGCTTCTTGTTTCTCTTGGTTGTACTCTCATCATGTACCATATTTTTCTTAATAGAAATATTCCAACTCGTAAAAGAAATAGGGACAGCTTACCAACCGTAATAATTTTAGAACAATATTTCCAACTTAATAGTAAAATACTCAAAGTTTCACATTATACTTACCTAAATTGAATAATTTTAAGCTGTGGCCCTCCCAACCATTCAAGGGAGGCTATTACAGCCTCCGCTTGCCCCCTAGCTCTAGAATCTAGATGGTGCCACGGGTCAATAGTGGATTCCTCTGTTATGACCTCTCGATGGCCAATCTAGTCACACTCAAATATTTTGGCTTTACAATGGTTGCTGTGTGTTATTTTCAACTGGTCATAACCAGCTCTAGAAAATACTCCCCTTTACCAACTGCAGAGAACCCCTACTCCTCCCCTGGGATCCAACTTTATCCTCAGAGGAGTAGGTAATTGTTTTTCCAACTGTTCCCAACCACCTCCTATTCTTGGAAACATTTCTTTACCATCAGCTTTATGTTTATTTCATGTTAAAAGACTTTTCCTTTAGTTAATTATTTGTTTCTAGTTAAGTAGATCAACAACTTAAATAATTTGCTTAATCAACAGTAATTATTTGAGGTTTTTCCCTTGCAAAATAAAAGAAAACTAAACCAATTGTCTTTAACTAGTTAACACTAGTTAACTTTAATGGAGCTGTCACAACTTCCCCCCTGGAAGTAACACTGTCCTCGGTGTTTCAGCCCAACTCCGAAAAGAGCTCTGGGTAGGATTCCCGCATAAACTTTTCGTCCTCCCAAGTAGCTTCATCCGATCCGAAGTGCTTCCATTGCACTTTTACCTGGATAAATACCCGTTTGCGGAGTTCGATTTTTCTTCGGTCAAGTATGCATTGTGGCTCGACCAGAAACTCTCCGTCCGGTTCTACCTGAAAGAACAAAATTGTTTCCAAGTCAATATACGTTAATTTGTTCAGAACTTCAAGTTAGGATTTTATCTCTATCCTACCTGAATATTTTGCCAATGAATCACATGTTTTTCATCATGAACATATCGCTTTAGTAAGGACACATGGAACACATTGTGAACTCGAATATGGCTGGGTAAAGCCAACCAGTAAGCTACTGGTCCAACCCTTTCCAATATTTGGAAAAGTCCACAGTATCGGGGAGATAACTTAGCATAGGAGGTCCACCTCAGGGCACTCCTCTTGGGCTTAATTCTCACGTAAACATGATCCCCCACACTGAATTCATTTAATACTCTTTCTTATCTCAGATAAGTCTTTGTCGTCTTTGTGTAAATTTTCCATTCTCATTTCTATTATTTTTGTTTCTGGCTTCCATTTAGCCAATATTTCAGTCCCAACACTTTTGCCCCGGTGGACCGGCCCAAATTATAGGTGTTCGACATTGCCTACCATACAATGCCTCAAATGGACTCATTTTCAGAGATTCCTGATACCCGTTGTTATAGGCAAACTCAACAAGGTGCAAGTAATCCTCCCACTCAGTTGGCTACTGCATCACATACATGCGCAACATGTCTTCCAAATACCACTTGGTATGCTTCCGTTTTTCCCACCGCCCCAGGGTGTAGCGTGCTAAATGTATTTTTGTTGCTTATACCGGAAACAAATTTTTCTAAAAAATGCAGACAAGAACTTAAACATCCCCGTCTCAAATCATGGTCTTTAGTATGCCATGCAACCTCGAAAATTTCCCTTCATAAGCATTAAATCACACCGTCTTGTATGTAGACCGTATGGGTATGATTGCAGATTTGATTAAATCTTTTTCTACCACCACCATGATCGTATTCATTTTCCTTTTTTGTCACAAAAGAACCCGTGATGACCTAGGGAGATAACCTCCCACCTCCACCTTAACGTACATTTAACTCGTAGGATGCTGGTGCTCCACCTTTACCTGTTGACATTCTAAGCATTTGCTTAGATATTCAGAAATATTCTTACGCATACCTGGCCAAAAGTATACTTTTCTTATTACAGTAAGCATTTTCTGATATCCCGGATGACCAGCGTAATTACTACGATGGAATTCATTCAGTACTAACTCCTTTAGAGCTACACGATTAAGCACATAAATTTTTCCTCGGAAGGTCAGCACCTGATCTTCGTTCTTTCCATACTCAGTTGGTTTGCCTTGATTCCTATCTTCTTCCATTTTTTGCCATAGGAATTTGTATTCTGGATCTTTCTGTGCCTCTTCTTTTAATTGTTTCGAAAATTGGCTTTCGAGCTGATTATAGTATAATGCATAAATGCCATGTAATTTTGTGCTCAATGCATCGGCTACTCGATTTTCCTTTCCCTTTATGTACTGAATGTCCATATCAAACTCGCTTAGAAAGGTGTTCCATCTTGCTTGCCTGGAATTTAGATCCGCTTGATTAAAATAATTAGTCAAACTACTATGGTCTGTTATAAGTACGAACATCTTACCCAGCAGGTAATGCCTCCACACTCGGAGAGCATGTACCACTGTTGTAAGTTCTAAGTCATAAGCATAATATTTTTGTTCATGGTCCTTTAGTTTTCTAGACTCATAAGCCACTACTTTACCTTCCTGGGTTAATATTGCTCCAACACCCTCTTTACTTGCATCAGTACAAACTTCATAATCTTTATCAGGGTCTGCTACCCTCAAAACCGGTGCTGTAGTCAGGAGTTGCTTCAGCTTTTCAAAGCTATTCTGACACTCATTTTTCCATTTGAAAAGCTTTCCTTTCTTCTGCAAAGAGGTGATAGGAAAAGCAATTTTGGAAAATCCTTCTATAAATCTTCTATAATAACCATCTAGTCCCATGAATGATCTAATTTCAGCTACATTCTGGGGTACTCGCCACTCCATAATAGTTTTGATCTTTTCTGGGTCAACAACGATTCCCTCAGCTGATATAACATGCCCCATATATTGGATTTCTGTTTTAAAGAAATCACATTTACTGAACTTGGCATAAAGCTAATGCTTTCTTAACATCTCCAAAACTATCCTCAAATGCTCTTTGTGTTCCTCTTCACTTTTGGAATATATCAGTATGTCATCTATGAAAATAAGTACAAAGTTATCCAAAAATTGATGAAAGATGCTATGCATCAACCTCATAAAGGTTGCTGGTGTATTCGTCAATCCGAAGGGTAGCACCACGAATTCATAGTGTCCATAGCGAGTACGAAATGTTGTCTTAATCATATCTACATCTTTAATCCGTATATGATGATATCCAGATCTTAAGTCTATCTTAGAGAACACCTTAGCCCCTCTTACCTGATCAAACAAGTCATCGATTCTTGGTAAGGGGTATTTATTCTTGACATTTAGCTTATTAAGCTGCCTGTAATCCATGCACATACGTAAAGTTCCATCTTTATTTTTAACAAATAGGACTGGTGCCCCCCATGGAGACACATTTGGACGGATATAACCTTTGTCTAGCAGTTCTTGTAGCTGCATTTTCAATTCAGTCTGGCATGCTCATTCTGTAAGGAGCTCTCGACACTAGGGAAGCTCCTGGCAACAACTCTATGGTGAAGTCAATATCCCTCTTAGGCGGTAAACCAAGAATGTTTTCTGGAAAAACATCTAGAAATTCTTGTACTACAGGAATCTCTTCCATCATTGGTGCCTTTTGCTTAGAGTCTGTGTATCCCACTTGAATTCAATATAGCTAACATCCTTTTCTGATACACTTACCCATTTGAGCTGTTGTTATTGGACGTAATTGCACAGGCTTTTTGATTCCTTTAATATCTTTACGTCTACCATCTTACATTCTAAAATAAATGATATTTTCCTTGCAGTCCACAAAGGTCCAGTGCCTTTCCAACCAATCCATCCCCAATAACACATCATAAGACCCCAATGGTAAGATATTTAAATCTACTTGCAACTGCTGTTCTGCCACTTCCAATATACAGTTAGGGATTTTTGCAGTTACTTTTCGCCTTGCCCCGGTAGCTAACTGCACTATCCAGGAATTCTTAAATTTATGTTCTTTTAATTTGCACGTTTCCACTATTTTGGGACTTACGTAACTCAAACTTGCTCCAGGATCTACTAAAATTGAAACAGGTTTGGTTAGTAAGGTACCTTCTAATTCAATCATTGTGGGCTAAAAATCAGCCTGCCGGTCTTCCAAGGCTACATTGATACGAGGTATGTTGCGCGCCACGTCCCCCACTGTAGATGCTTCCTGCAGATTTGTTACAGTTTCATTTCTGTTTCATTGTGGATAGTTTTTATAATAATGGGCCTCCCCACAGCCCCAACACTATAAAGGAGGTTTAGTACTCTGTCCCTGCTCCGGTTTACTAGAGGCTTCTGTGGGTTTCTCTTCCACTGGCCATTTGGTTCTTTGATGATTCCTACCAAATTGCTTACTGATAGATTTTCGTGCTGAGCCTTTAAAGTTGCCACTTTTACTGCTTTTAAAATTGGGGCTATTTTTTTAAATTTTCTTTGCTGCCAGCTTTTCCCCCCTTCTCCCTTGGCCTTGGTCTGCTGATAGCACATTCGTGCTTTACGAATGGCTTCATCCATGGTCTGAGGATTAAAAAATTATATCCTTTCTCTCATATGAGCAGGTAGGCTACTTAAGAATCTCTGCACTTTGGATTTTTCCTCTCGAAGGTAAGGAACGTAGCGTAGCAGGGAGGTGAATTTAGTGACATAATCATCCATGGTCATTTGTCCCAACCGAAGATCATGGAATTCCTTAGCCTTGTCATCATAAAACCTTTCTATTAAGTACTTGTCTTTAAATTACTGCTGAAACAATTCCCAGGTAATGTCCTGCTCGTCAATGCTGCGTACATTTTTCACTTCTTCCCACCACAGGGTGGCTTTTTCTCGTAACTGGTATATAGCCAATCTGGCCTTCAGATTGCTGCTATATTCATATACCTGAAAGTACTTATTTATATTGATCAACCAGGCTTCGGCCACCTCCTCTACCTCACCATCAAATGTTGGTGGTTTAATTTTGCGGAATTCCCCCTGTAGTTCTACTTTCTCTCTCTTAATATCTTGCTGGTCAGAAAAATTGCCCGACTCTGCCTCATTGTAATTCTTGTTTTTGCTTCTCTGGGAGGGACTTTTTTAGCTCTACCAGTAGTATTATTTCTGGTTTGCTGGTCTACTTCTTTTGCTGATACTTCTTTTTCAGCACTTGGATGCCCCATCTCCTGATTTTGCTTATCTGATAAACTCTTTAATATTTTCTCCTGATCTTGTAACAATCATTCATTATCCTTTCTGAGTCTCTGCATTTCTTCTTGCAATTGTTGTACCGTGTTCAACAAAAAAACAGTTTGATGCTGTTTTTCTTCAAGTAATCGACTGGTCTTTTGGTGTTGTTCTACACTTAATTGTACCCACATCTCCGGATTCATGACTGTGGGTGCTTGAGTTTCCTCTGGCTGTGTTTGCGATGCTATCGCTCTTCTCATTATCTCCCTCTCTCTCTCTCTCTGTGCACTATTCATATACACAACTTCATAGTTAGTAGACCCTTAGGGTCCCAACATAATAACTTAGCTCTGATACCACTTGTAACATTCATTCCTAGAATTTATTACCATAAATTAAAAAAAAATTACTTACCATAACACCGTAAAAATACAAGAACGCATTTATATTATTATGTTACACCTTTTTATATCAAAGACAGATATTCTGTCATAACATTACTAGGATACCATTGAATCCCCACTCGAAGAAATTTCAAAAACCATAATTACTTCACATGTAATCATTGGTACATAGGCTCTAGTACTTGAAATCTTTCTTAACTATTTATGCAAATCCATGGTATATATAAATCCACGTAATATACCAAATGTTTGCCAATTTGTAAAACTGAATTTGTCTTTGGATTTCTATCTAGGTTTAAATTATGTTACAATCAACCTGTCAATACCACCAAAGCTATTTTATTCTTATCAAGTATGTTCGATACAGGAGCTGAGAATTGAAGGAATTTAACGTCGAGAATTTTCCTGCTAGCACTGCAATACTCATGCTCCTTGGAGACGTGTCAACCTCATCCATTAATGGTATCACCGCGGATCACTCTCCAAGATACAATCGTATTTTCTTAGGGTTCTGTTTTTTTTCGAGGGAAAAACTCCAGTGAACTTTGCAGTTAACTGTGAACGAGGATTTGGCTCCATTGATCTCTCGGTGTTCTCCAGATCTCGGCTCCTTCCTTACGATCTCCGCCTCAAACCCTTTATAGGTTTTCTTTCTCTCTACGCATGGCCCCATTGTTCTGTTAGCTTCTCAATTTATTCATTCACGGTTTCATTTATCTTATTTGCAAAGCTGTCCACCGATGCTTGACTGCGTGCTATTCGTGATGATTAAATTCTATAGAGTTGTTTAGCATTTAAATGATGGGATAGCTATGGCAGGTTCAAAGGGAAGGTGTTGTTTGCAAGTTGCGAAGGTAAAAATGAATAGCTTCTCCTTTTCTTACAGCGGAGTTTAATTTTGATTTTACTATCGATTTCGCCTACGTGCTAGAGGTTTAATTTGCTGAATTTTTGGTACCTTACAGAGTGACCCATTGGGAGCCCTTTCTCTTTCTAGGTATCTTCCGCTCCCAAAAGTTTTCGGGGTTTAAATTCCTTTAGCATGTCAAAGTTTTTCTGCAAAACTGTAGTTAATATCTCATCGATGATTGTTGGGTGCAGGTTTGTGGTTGTTCCCCACCAATCTTCAAGCTTCAAGTTCTTTTTCAGGAATATACATGCTGGGTCGCCTTGTTCCCAACTGACATCTCTGCCCTTGTAATTCACAGGTACCCTATGGTTCTCGACGGAAGGCCAACAAATTCCTAGATTCTCTTTTATTTAATGTGCTGGCCTGGTTTCAGATTACCGAGCTCGACCCTTATTTTACCTATGAAAACTTTCAGAATAGAGGATTAAACCCCTTTTTATTAACGCTTTGTATAAAGATTTTTCATTAGGGTTTGATTCCCGTATTTTTTAAAATGGGGCTCAGGCATTATACAAACCCTGAAGCATGACACAGATATGTATATATTTTGAACTGAACTTTACCGAGGGCAGTTGTATTTGCTATGTTGTAAACTATTTAATTTGGAATATCTGGACTGTTTGCTAATGTGTTATATTGGACTCTAATTACGCCTTTTGGGTTTTATAATACCTTCTTGCCCAGTTTCTCGGCTTAGCTTCTTTTGCACTCAAATAGTTTTAAGTTTTCAGTGAAAGGTTCTGGGTTTTTATCTTCTGTTAATGTGAAGTGGTTTGTTGTTTAATCCGGAGGGGTTACACTCAATATTAATTCTTCCACGACAACTATTCTGTTGACAAGGTACCATTGTTCTGCCAGTAGCTCGAAATATTGAATTATTAGTACTCTAACTCTTCTCTACCAATTAGTAGTTTCACTCTTTACGGTGTCCGGGCCACCAAATGTTAACGTCCGTGTTAGTTTGGGGGTTATAGGCCACAGACGAGGTACCCCTGTTTCGGGTTCATACCCAGGACTAGGGTCAACAGTCCGTTGGCTCTAATCCCTTGGCTTTAGTTAATTTGTCTTAGGCTTACAAAATTCCATTTTCCTTTTACTTTATAGTTCACCACTTCATTCCTGTAAGGTTATGTTACACCTGTGTATTTCCTAGTAACAAGAAAATTAATACTTCAATGTTGTTCATTACTTCTATGTTATTTATTCTGCACATTCTTTTCTTTTCAGGATTACGATGGTTATAATACCCCTGTATTGCATTGATCGTAACAATAGTTTCTGTTTTAGTTCTCTGTTTTCTTTTCACACGAATTACAGAGGTTTAAACAGTATCTCTTTATATCATGATAGTAAAATAAATGAGATAGTATCACCATTAATCACTACTATTCTATCTCATTAAATTCGAAAGGTTAAGCTGTCTACAAAGCTCATATCCTATCTCAAGCATTTGTAACAATATATACAAATTTACATGTTTATTAATAGGACAGTATCTACCCAACTGTAATACTGTAGAACAATATTTCCAACTTAATAGTAAACTACTCAAAGTTTCACATTATACTTATCTGAATTGAATAATTTTAAGCTTGGTCCTCCCAACCATCAATGGAGGCTATTATGTCTTCCACTTGCCCCCTAGCTCCAGAATTTGGACGGTGTCCCGGGTTAAACAATGGAGTTGTTTCTCTTTCTGCTATGACCTCTGGATGGCCAATCCAATCAAACTCAGAAAGTCTGGTTTTACAAGGTCTGCTATGAGTTATTTTCAACTGATCCCTACCAGCTCTAGAAAATACCCCCCTTTACCAGTATGGCACAGAACCCCTACTCCTCCCCTGGGATTCAACTTTATCCCAAGAGGAGTAGGTAACTGTCTCTCCAACTGTCCCCCAACCACCTCCTATTCTTGGAAACATTTATTTACCACCAGCTTTATGTTTATTTCATGTTAAAAGACTTTTCCTTTAGTTAATTATTTGTTTCTAGTTAAGTAAATCAGCAACTTAAATAATTTGCTTAATCACCAGTAATTATTTGAGGTTTTGTCCTTGCCAAATAAAAGAAAACTAAACCAATTGTCTTTAACTAGTTAACACTAGTTAACTTTAATGGAGCTGTCAGCGAATGTGAACCGAAAATCAAAAACCTTTATTTGCGTAACAAGAGGTGGTTCCATTTTTCATATATCAACCAAGGCATGAAATACTAGGGGCTAAAGATGAAATAAAATTAATTCCTCTGTGAAATGGATCTCCTTATCGCCTTTTTTTGCCTTTCGTAGATGCAAAAAAGTAGGAACAATCGCCTTCAAT
The DNA here is from genome assembly GCA_034641835.2 of Pinus albicaulis. Classification (NCBI taxonomy): domain Eukaryota; kingdom Viridiplantae; phylum Streptophyta; class Pinopsida; order Pinales; family Pinaceae; genus Pinus; species Pinus albicaulis. The sequence continues at coordinate 993,662,357 of CM076579.1, read as the reverse complement.
ACATCCACATGATCATTCATGGGATACTTTTGATTTCTACAACGTAGATTTTGAATTTGGAGGATATTTTTGGATTCTTAAGTGTAATTCACCAAAATCGTGGAAATTAAGAGATTCTAAGTTGGAAACTTTCGTTAGATTTAGCGAGAAGTTTGAGAACCATAAATATTCCAGAGATGATGATATGATCTATACGGATTTTGAAACAAATTTTAAAATAACCAATAAAGTTTAAGATGATGATATCATTTATGTAGGTGAATATTTTGAAAATAAAAAGAAAAAACACTAATCATATTTTTACTTTATCTCCCTAATATTAATTTACTCAAATTTCAAAGTTAGATACTATTGAATATGAGATTAATTTCCATATTCATAAATTACCCATTGTAAATACTTTACACTGAACCCATATATGGAAAAAGAAAAAATAAAAAGTGTTCTTCATCAGCAACTTAAAAACAGCCGTATGAACCTGATGTTGTACATGATGAACCCACATAGGAGAATGACATCAATGAGTTGGATAAAATCATGGAGGCTGTAGGCATAGTGTTTATCCAAGATAAAAAACATATACACTCTTCCATGTGATATCTTCCATGACCTAAAGACACTCTTTGGTTTCATTTCCTTCATGCCATGTTATGTTCTTTTCACTTGGTATGTGTGGAGCTATATGAAGGAGAGTATCAAATTACTCGGGAAGCCTTTGAAGGGTTCTTTAAAGGATTGGTTTTTTTCCAAGATGTGTCTTGGTATATTCCTTCATAGGCAGATTGACAAAAGGCCCTTTGGATCATAGCTCAAAATTCCCATTTATCTATGAAAAAATACCTGTAGATCATTGGAACTCTATGTTGTTAATATTGGAGATATTTTGGCAAGGATAAGGCGTTTTATCTAGCATGTAGATGACACCCTGTTGGACTATTTAAAACCACTCCTCCAAAGTTTGGGAAATCCATGTAACGGAATTAAACAAATCCCGCAATTAGACAACCTCCAACCAAACCCTACTTTGTGTGATCAAGAAAAAAATGATAAAAAACTTATAAAGTCAAATGATTTAAACTCTTGAGATTTACTCCGGAAAATGATTGGCGTGAAATCCCGTAATAGTGAAGAGATGTAATAGTGAAGAGCTCGTACCAAGGTTCAATTAGAATCGACTCTGCTATTTCCAATTCCACAAAAATTACTCATCCAACCATGAAACACAAATTTCGTCCTGCCATGAAACAAAGAAATATTATTTGTGCGTGAGGAAATATACATTCCATAGAGTATATATATCAGTGTGAGACAATATAAATTCCATGAGTATATATATATATCAAAATTAAACATACAAATTTTGGGAATCAATGAGAACCTGCTAAACATACAAATTTTGGGAGTCAATGAGTCCTTGTCGTGGGGTAGCTATGGAAGATGATCCTTTTAATGAAGGAAATATAGTCAAAGTATGAAGCATTCGCTACGATACCCCATGTTAAAGCCTTACTCCAACATTTATACATCACTAAAGCTACCTTTAACCTATCTAATTTCCGCCATTAACCCATATTCAGAGTGACTACGAGGAGAATGGACGGTTGAAATGCTCTTTCGAACACAGGTCCTCCAACAATGCTCTATCCAAATGCCTACAAAAATCTCTAAATTGAAAATAATGGATATGATCTACATTCTTATTGTTAAGACACAAGGTTTACGGTAAGATGCGTATAAGTAAAAGAAATCAGTCATTTATCCATCCATGGAACCAGGGTTACTTAAAGTAAGGTAAACACTAAATATTGTGGGTAAAATAGTTAAACTACCAAATCGTGTAGGCTTATAAAGCTATTAAAAATATTCAAGGTGACCACTTCCCACAAATAGAAAATGTTGGCGGCGTACTCTGTACCTCTCTGAAACGAAGGCAACCAGGGTTCAATAACCATGGTATCTGACCATTTATGCCAACAGAGGTTCTTTTAAAATGTCTTCAAAGTAAATTCCTAGAAAATGACGGTTGTTGCAATGTAATCTATACATCTCTAAAAAAAAGAAACTAGGGTTCAACCACCACGATGTCCAAAAATTTATGGAAAATTTATCCCAACTGGTGTAGCCCCTTATATGACATTTTCTTTTATATATATATATATATATATTTTAAACTAGCAAAAATAAAAATCTACATTTTCTTTTACGCTCAATTTTAAGTTTGCACCCTCCAATGTGTTAGAGCCCTCGACGGATCCGACGTGTTCAATTTTTAACCTCAGTCCCTCCCATGGTCATCGAACCTCCAAGGGGACCTAACCTCCGTGGGAAAGAAAACTAGGAGAATCTTATTCTTTTGGTTGTCAACCAGAAACGACTCTAGTCTATGAGGGAGGGGGGTTGTTTTATTTTGGAGCAGCAAAAGCCTGCCAAGAGTGACACAATACTAGCCAGGGCTGGAATGACAAGAGACCCCAACTATGATTTTTATCAACTAGAGGCAAAGTTTACAATTCAATGGCAACCAAAATCACAAAATAAAAATTGAACCATGACAAGAAAATTTGTAATCGAAAGTAGAGAAGGGTAGAATGTCACAGGAGTGGGGAATCCATGAGCAATGAGGATGGAGGGAAGACATTGACGTAAATAGTATAAATTGTGCACAGAACAACTAGCATTCGCAAGGTCTGAAGAACCATAACATCATAAACGAAGACATGCTGGCACTTCCCCTACAGTATGGCCGAATGGGTTGGCATGCTGCCACTTCCCCTACAAAGGTAGGGTGGTAGGGTGGTAGCAGCGAATACCCACCCGTCCGTTTTGCATGTAAACACCCAGCCGGGAAAATGTTTTAATTTAAGCAGTTAAATTATATACGTTGTGGTGTGATAATTTAGCTTTTGAATGTTTGTTTGGTTGTTTCTTTGTTTTTGTATATTTAAAAATATATTGATGAAAAATATCTATTACATAATTGTGTAAAAAATTTAAATTTTATCAATAACAATATTAAAGAAACTTATCCATACTCATTAAAGTAATAAATGTTTTAAGGAGATAACTCGATTGATGTATTAGAAATATGAAGTGTTATGAATTAGAAATTGCATCATATGTTGCAAAAGAAACGTTGTAAGGCAATAGCACAGGGAAGAGTAGCCTAAAAGAAATAAGTTGTTGTATAGAAGAAGCCATCGTGAAGGAATGAAAGACAAATTTTTCTTCATGGAAACAGGTCGTTGAGGTTTCAAAAATATGTTTTGCTTCATGGAAACAGGTCATGGAGGTTTCAAAGATATTGATGATAAGAGTTATCAACCAGAGAATTTTGTTATTGAAATAGGAAATTGGGGTGAAAAAATATATGTAAACCAACATAATCTGTTCACATATATAAAAAAATTGTTATAGATATTGAAATAGGAAATTGGAGGTGAAAATCCTTTGGTGATTGGAATAGAGTTTACTCCAAGTTCATCTACATATCCGAGCGCCAATTGCATGCTTGTCAGAAATTGTATATGAAGAACAATAGTCTTGGTATACAAGAAAGTGAATGTCTTTTAAATATGGAGACATTTTTGGAAGGAGATATTGTTCTTTATGTTATGGTTTATTTTCTTAACTCCAAAATTGGTTTAGTGTTTCTCTATATACATAAGAAAAAAAAAATGTAATTTCACAAATTGAAGTTAGAGTTTTATATTTTATAATTACAAATCTAGTTTCTTATTAAAATATTTTACACATATTTATTCAAATAAATTTATTGTGAATATGTTTTCTCATATTATTTGATTACAAAATTATTATAGTCCATCCTAAGTAAAATAACTTTATTAATAAAGAATTGAATGCCAAATTGAAAAACTACTCAAGCAAGAACTACTATAATATATAGAACTGATTTTTTGATGTATAAACTAGTTGTTTTATATGCCGTTCAATTTCCATTACCTATTACCTTCAAAATTAAAGGTTGCTTTTGTGCAATTCCTCCATATTAAATCTTGAGCACTTATTATTGAGTCACGTATGCATTATTTTCTTCATGATCTTTTAAACTATTCGAAAGATCGCATTGTTCTTAACCACTGATCTTCTTTTTTCAGTATCGCTGATATGAAGTTGGTTTCTTTTTTTCTTCGTGCTTATAGTAAAATATGTATGGAGGGGTGTCTTTCATCACATGAAGAGCAGTAAAAATAATGTTATTGAGAAAATAACTCCAATATTGAGAGAGATTCAGTAGCATTTATGGAGTTGGTTAACATGTCTTATTCTGTGGTGTACTTGACATAACTTTCTTGATCTTGTGTAGAAGAAATTAATTTGTGTTAAGATTATATTACATTAACCATGAAATTGCCATCATTCATGGCATGCTTTCCATCACATTTGTAGAGAAAATTAACATAGTATCACACTTTTCTTAGCAGAGGTAATTGAGAAAACAACTCCAACACATTTGTAGAGAAAATTATAACACACTATCACACTTTTCTTATCAGAGCTAAATGCTCTTATATGCAACAACGATGGATTTCATCACTTAAGAGCATTAAAAACAAGTTTATCGAGAGAACAATTCCAACACATGTGTAGAGAAAATTATAACACAATATCACAATTTTCTTATCAAAACTAAATGCTCCTATATGAAAAAATTATTGCTTTCATCAGTTGAAGAGCAGTAAATACAAGTTTATTGAGAAAACAACTCTAGCACTGAGAGATATTTGGAAACAACTGTTGAATTGGTGAATATGTATTTCAGTATGGTGTTGGATATTGGCCATATATTTCTTGATCTTGTATACAAGTCTGTAAATTTGCATGTAGCTTATACTACCTTAGCAATGAAATCATCAACATTTAGGGCACACTTGCCATCACATTTGTACAGAAAATTACAATAGAGTATCATATTTTTATTATCATATATAAATGTTCCTATATGAAACAACTACCTTGTGCCATATAGTTTAAATTTGTGCAATGAGGAGGAGAGGAGGAGTGTCAAGGTGCAAGCTAGAGTAAGAAGAGAAAAAAGAATCTCTTTTGGGACTTGAGATATATTCATTCTTTGACATAGTCAAAATGTTAAACATGACATTACAACATTTCTATCATACTTTGTTGGAGAACATCATGACACAAAAATGTAATATTTAAATATATAAATATTTATTTTCCTTTTTATATTGTTTTTTATCCATGTAATATAAATTAATTGGTTTGTGTAGAGTTTAATTTTATGATATGAATTTTATCGAAAATAAAAATTTGAAAAAAAACTAACATTATAAAAACATATATAAAACTATTTACTTGTGGATCAAATGACCTAAAACATTTCAATCATCTAACATTTGATCCAATAGCCCAAACATTGACAAAGTGATAGCTACTTGCAACTAGGAGACTTATTTTCAATGAGAGGTGCCTTACAACGTAATTATGTAGTTTGAAGTTTAAATCCCCTCAACTAGAAACTTGTTCATGTACTTTATGTTCGGTTGTGATTTGTCATTATTGATTTATCTTTCATCTATAATATTTGTGCCGCGACATTTAGTTTTTCCTTATTTGTTCCATCACAAACTCTTTTATATACAGAAGTAAAGATTCATTGAAATTGCAATCATGTTGGTTTTTATTAGATGTTTGGTGTGTTAGAATATGTAATTCCTACTTGTCTTCAGTTGTGACTTTCTATGTAGAGAGTCTATTCCTATTCCATAGGAGTTAGCTAAATCTAGGTTCCGTGTTTGGTGTGTGGTTGAGATATTCTCTCAACCAACTTATTGTGCATCCAAGATAGCTTTCCTATCTTGAGACAATACTTCATGTATATATGTAACTCTATTTGATTAATAGAATTTAGTGTGCATGCTTAGATTTTAAGTTGGTATGGGAGGTGGGATGCAACATCAATCAGATGCGACAACCAGAGTTCAATAAAACTTGCTAATAATTCAGTGTTTCACAATAACACTAAACACATTGATACATAATTCCACTTCGTCAGGAAGAAAGTTCAGTAAAAAGAAATCCATCTTGTATATTGTAAAACGTGTGATAATGTTGCAGACATATTCACTAAACCTCTTAGAAAAATTAAGTTTGAAATTTTTAAAGAGATGTTAGGCATATTTGTGAACCCCTTCTCCATTAAGGGGGAGTGTTGAAGATAATGGAGAATCTCCTATATTAGTGAGAGTTGGTTCATGAGACCTTAGGATGGGAATTAGTTCTATTTCTTAGGGTGTGGTTCTAACTTCCCTAGATCTTGTATTCTATATAATTTTTGTTTTGTGTTGAGAACATAGAGCATTCTGCAGAAGCCATACTCTCTTGGTTTAGCCTTTCTTTCCTAGAGCTGACCAGTGGGATTTTTATTAATCTATTCAAACATCTTTATTATCTTGGTATCAGAGCACTCGTGAGAGGAGCTCTGAGTGGAGTGTGAATAGTTGGTATTGGAGCCCATATGGGTCTGGGCCGAGGAAAATAACGTTTGTTGTACTATTTGTCCATCAGGCATATAAAGAGAAATATTGTCTGCGGATAATCACCTGTATTGTTTACAGAACTGCATTGAGATCTTACATGTATTATTAATATTTGTGTCTCAGTTAGAAACTAGACCCACCTGTGGAATTCAAATATTTTTTGTTGAGGCTTGCAATTTTCTGCGAGACCATCCGCGAGGAGTGTGTTACTTGACCAGAGAAGTGCAATCTCTGGCCGAGCATGTGAGAGGCAGACTATTGCGGCGAGCTCCAGAGCAACAAGTCTGCCGATCGAACTCGGCTGAGAAGGAGAAATGCATCCAGATCATCATTTGATTGTTGAATTCATCATTGACTCTGGTGAGTGTATCTTCGGTGCCAATTGTTATCCAGACTGCGAAAAACACCTACTATCAGCTCTTGCAATCGCAGAGAGACAACAATGTGAGGCTCATTGTGCTGGGAGCTGAAGACATATACTTCGGATAAACTCTCCTCATGGGTACTAATGGGCGATGAAAAACAACAGATACAAATGGTGGTTTTCAAAGATGACGATGAATGCCCTAGTGGTAGCTCCAACGACCTCGACACGGATGCTGATGCATAGGGCGACGGGGCCAATAGTGAAATCGGTAGGAATTTGTTGTCCCCTTCTTCTCCCGCCCTCCAATCAACCACAAAAATGACATCCATATTTGTCGATACAGATCCCCATATCACAGCTCAATTCTACACCTTCAAGAAGGAATCCCACCACATGATAGTGCATCGTATTCTGGAGGGCCGTTTTGCTACGTGAGCAGAGATCAAGGTGCCGACCTCGTAGGCAGTGCTAGCCTCGTGGCGCTGGGTGTGGAAGGATCAGACAAAGGACCATTGAAGCTTCTTCGATGACTGAAGCCTGTGCCAATTGATGCATGTGCATTGAAGTTGTATAGGGTGAGTAGGGTTTAATGTGTTCCTACACGGTGACTGGGAATCATGCTGCTATGACATTAAAAACTGAGCAAGTCTTTTGAATAGAGGTATTGAAGAAGTTGGATCATAGACCGAATATGGAGATGGGAGCTCAAAAGAAGTTGATGTTGCTATTATGTTGAGTTGCTAAGGATAGTGCCATGTAAAGCGTAGTAGTAATTTGCATTATTATTTTAATAAGTGCTTAAAAATTGTCATGTCATTGATGTAAATATGGTTTAAACAATCTAGTGACATTTAGTCTGGCCAACAATTGTCACTAGTTTGAGTCTATGTTGGAATTGTCCATTCCAACAAAAGACAAATTTATTTTCAGAAATTATTAACCATCTGATATAATGAAGACATGAAATTGAAGATGACATCATCATATATTGGAGGATGATAGACAATCGAGTTTGTGTGAGTATTTTGGAATAAACTCTTGATGGTCACATACATTTATTAGTAAGCATGTCTAGGATGTTTTTTCTAGTGGTCTTTGTAGAGTATGTACCTGATAACTTCAAGAGTTGGAGTTGTGTTGTAAGCCTTGTAAGGCATGTGTATCCCCGTAAAAGTTCATGGTAATCTCAAAACCATTTTGTAATTACAGGTTCGTGGTCAACCAGAAACCATTTTATAGTGTCGGTTTGTGGTTAGCCAAAAACCACGTGTAACAGTGAAGTGGACTGGAAGCAGGTCTGTGACAGTGTTTGCCCACTAATGAAGAGATATGGTGAAAGGTTGCCAATGAAGAAACACGGTGCAATGTCGCAGATGAAGAAATACAGTGAAAGGTCGTCGATGAAGAGATCCGGTGAAAGGTCGTCGATGAAGAGATCTAGTAGAAGTTTTCCGAAGAGATCTAAGACAAATCTACTATAGGTGAGAGTTCACCGATGAAAGAAGAGCATGGTTATGGGTCATCTGATAAATCCCATGTTATAGGGGGATCTGTAGATACAGGTACATGTATGCAATGATAATGGTTGACATAACCATGTATGTGAAGGACATCCTACGATACTAGCGTTTGCAGCGGTTGGTACCCATGCATTCTAGTGGATGGTTGTTCCTTTATATGGACATCGACATATCCTTTTGTTATGTTTGACCACAACTAGATTTTGCGTACTGATATCGAGACAAGTGGTCATTAAGGGTGTGTGTTGGAATATGTAATTCCTACTTGTCTTCAGTTGTGACTTTCTATGTATAGAGTTTGTTCCTATTCCATAAGTGTTAGCTAAATCTAGGTTCCTTTTTCATGTGTGGTTGAGATATTCTCTCAACCAACTAATTGTACGTCCAAGATAACTTCCCTATCTTGAGACAATACTTCATGTATATATGTAACTCTATTTGATTAATTGAATGTAGTGTACATGCTCAGATTTTAAGTTGATGAACATGCTGCACCATCTGTATGTTCATTCATATGATAGGTCATGAAAACCATAAACATTGCACATTGTGATTCTTTTCAGGAAGAAACATAGCCCTTCAGCATTCAGTGCGATGGAACTCTTTTCTCTATTTCTACATGTTCGATCACGAAGAATTCTTGCTAGAAGGATAGAAAGTCCTTCTGCATAACATTGCGTAGCATCACTTTTCTAACCATATATGCTGCTAGTGAAGGGTAGATGTAGTAGATTAACCAGCCATGTTCACATAGTCTCTGAAGTTGTTTTTTCTCACTGAGCTAGTCGTGTTGATATTCCACTCTCTTCATGAAAGATAGTGTAACCGTCAAGTTCCAGCTAATGAAAAATACATTGCAAATTGTTTAACCGTCAATAAAACAATAGAAACTTTTGAATAATGCGTCCACGTTTAGACGATGTGTCAGAGGTTTCACATTGGTAGAGTTTTTAGTCTAACCCAATAAAACTCCTGAAATTTATTTCAAACTTTGTCTAACATTCGCTAAAAAAATAACAACGTTCCAACTATGCGTTAGAGCCGTCACCATCCGTAGAATTTTTACTTCAATGAAATCTTTTTTTTTTTTTTTAATAGTGGGAATGCAATCGTATACATATTCAGATAGTGGTTTATTGATATCTGTCACAGAAAGTTCTCTTGGGTGGTTTATCAATATCTGTCACAGAAAGTTCTATTGGGTGCAATATTTAGTCTAGAATTTCAAACTAGATGAGGCTAAGTTTGTGTCTGTTTTTATTTATTTAAAATCAGTAATGATGAAAGTGTGTTGCTTTGATAAACGTAGCATAATTTTTTTTTTCTAATGAAAACTTTTATTTTACTCTAAGAAATAATGTCTCCCATTTCAATGGTTTTGATTGGATTATTTTACAAGTTTTTCATTTATATGTTCTATATTTTATTTTGTGAAATGAGGAAATTTCCTAAATGTAGGTAAATTATTAGATAAACCATTCATACTGAGAGTTAATTTTTTTTTACATTAAATTAAAAATTCATAAAAAATAATCAAATTATATTTTTAATTTTTTTAGTATTATTAATTATAAAAGAAAATGTAATATATGAGTTAAATATGTATGTGGTTTAATAATGTAAAATTTTTTTTAATAAGATTTATTGTCATTTTACTATGAAGATTTTTAACCTGTAATTGAACTTTCTTACAATATCATAGGTCAATATCATAGCTTATCAATATGACATTCGCAAAAATTTAAAATATTTGGTGGATCTTAAATCTATTCTATCCACCTAATAATTATTGATAATTAAATTAAAATTTTGGAAGCCTTATTCTAAAACAAACAAATCTATCAATGTAATTATTATTTATAACTAAATTATAAATTTAAAAACACTAAGGAAAAATTTTATGGGCTAATATTCACAGGTGGACTAGTTTTCCATGCTTTTTAAAAAAAAATTGATTCGCCAATTTCTATTTTTTTTCTAAAATGATTAGCCCAATTTTTATATTACATCATTATTTTACCTTCAAAATCGCCAAAATATTATATTGACTAATATAAAATTATTGGAAATATAAATATTTCTACAAAAATATCCTCAAAATTTTACAATTTTCATATAAGGGACTAGTAAGATTGGCCAAGGTTTCTAAACTTTAAGATAAACTTCCATCATTAAAATTTTCCCTAACACTATTCCAAAATAAAAATATCTATCAATTTTTCTATAGTAAATGTCTTCAGAATTATTAATCTTTTACATTGTCTGTCTTTAAATGCATTCATAATTATTAATTTTTTACATTAGCTTTCTTTAAAAGTCTTCATAATTGTTAATTTTTTTATAGATATTTTTTTTACATTTTATGTATTCACATGCATAGATGTTTGAAGCATCACTAATAAATATTCATTATTAGTTTCATTAATATTTGATCTAATCATGATATCAAATTTTGCTGAGAGTAGGAGTTGCAAGAAGGGGTTGTGAAGTATGCAAAAGATAAATTATGCTTAAAACTATGGCGGACAATGAACTAATGGTCCATATAGATTTAGGGGGTGTGAACTGCAAGATAATACACGACAGGGACACCCATACCACAAATACATGATGTTTGAGGATTTGTGGGTAAATAATATGATGATTAATTTAATAACTTCTATTTAGTCATGTTGTATTTAAGATGATATTTCTTTGTAATATTGTATGACAATCGTCAATGGATGGTCTTCCTTACAACCATTGAGTGCTGGGTGAACACCCTAATAATTTTTTATTTTTTTTGTTTTCACCCTAGAGTGTTTCTAGAGTACATTGGTGTCCAATGATGTGTTTGTCTTTGTGTCATTCTAATGATTTTGATTCCTTGCATGATGAGAAATTTACATTGTCATGTATTTGATTAACTAACCTAGTTAAAATAATCATGAAAATAATGTAAGGTTACATTAGGAGGTTTATGATTGTATGCTACAACAATGATTTTTATGTTATGAAACTTGCTATTCCATTTCTAAAGTTTACTCTATGTAATGATGATAATTTTATCTAAAGGTTAGTTAAGAAATACAAAATAGTGAATTTGGATTACTACATGTTGGTGATTCCATAAAAAAATTCTAATTCTTACTTACTTTGACATGAGGTTTACTGCGGATACTGGGGATGTTACATGATTATAGTTATTTCTATCATTGTTACCAGTGAAACCAACCAGCAAAATTCTAATGCTAATCTTCAACCTATTGGGAATCACGATTGAAATTAGATCAAAACCCATAAATATTAGCCAATAATTGTACCGCAGAGATAAAGATACACGAGAGGTGGTTAGTCCATGTCGTGAAACACACGAGGAGCATTGATTTATCTAATGTCAAATAATCTCCCCCTATAGTGAGTTGGGTGTGTACCGAACTCGTGACCTACACTCTCATACTACTTATTGAGAATCATGATTTTCATTAGACCAAAGCCTGCAGGTCTTAGTGAAAAATCACATTGCCATAGATAAATGTCCACAAAAGAAATTTAGCCCATATCGCAAAACACACACATAATACAAATTTATCCAATTTGCAAAAAAACTCATTTTATGAATTTAATAAAAAACCACGAGTTAAAATATATATCAATATGCTAAGTAAAAATTGATTGAAGGATTGGTTGTAAGTTTGTTTTTTATACCTTAAGTAATCAATCAATGGAGGGGAATTACTTTAATCGATTGGGATCGAGCACCATCACTAACAATTAGTGATTCTTAACACTTCAAAAAATAAAAGCAATAAATAAGAAAGAGGTGAGTATTATTAGTAATCCAAAAAATTAATCACAACATTATAAATTTTGGAATTACATTTCCATTAATTAAGAGACGAGTCTATAGACATTATTGAAGATAATAATAAGGTTTTACATAGTATGGTGTGTAGGTCTTTCTTTTAGATTTCCACCAAATTAGAAGATTTTCAACTCACGCCCTTATACTAGTAATTAAAGTACTCCAAAGACTCATATAATTAATTACTCCAAAGACTCATATAATCAATTGGAGAAATAGCTATAACGTTTAAATGTTATTTTTTATTTTAAAAAACAAGCCGAAACTTCGACAATGAAGCATCTAAAAGACACGTGCATGAAATTTCCCATTCAAGTGAAAAACGTGATAGTGGATATAGTATTGTTATTATATGGGTAAATTAAATAGTGAAAAATCAATAATATAAATGCAACAATGCAATCAATTGATAAATAAAAATAAAAAAGGGCCATAATTGTGCTCCATCACATGCCACAACAATAGATATTTATTGTAATATATTCTTGGAAAACTAACTCAAAAGAAAACTAGGTATTTTATATTTTCATTAAGAAGATTTGATAAGAAACAAAATGATGATATGTGTGTAGACACTACGAGAACAAAAATTTAATTTTTGGGTGAATTGAACTCAAAAAATAATCTTTGTTTATTTCTATGTAGGAATTTTTTTTTGGTTACATGGTGTTTATTTGTGTTTAGGAACAATTCTTCCTTCGTTACATGGTTTTTTATTTATATTATTTTAGAACTATACTCTATAGAAAGACCATTATTTTTTCCTTTGTTACATGGTTTTTTTAGTTGATATTATTTTAGAGCTACCTCTATAGAAATACCATTATTCATTTTTCCTTAGTCTTTTTTTTCTTCTATTCTTTTAAATATTGTCAATATTTAATTTTTAATGGAATATTTTGGAAGGAAAATAATCACAATGTTTTATTTTAATTTCCAAGTGAATCTTGTAAATTTCCTCAACTTTTCCTAAAAATAAATCACATTCCAATTAAAAATTATAATGTTTACACATATATTTTGTTGAATATCCATATTGGATAGTCATATAATTTTAAATTCATATGGAAAAATGATCCTGATAATTATACTATTACACTATCATCATTTTTTTTAAATGTTGAGTTGTTATGCATTGCCAAAAAAGACCCATCAATATTTAGCACATTGTATGTTCCTTAACATAATGGTTTTCTATGTGTTTTGAAAACTATAAATAGATGTAACATGGTGACTATGTAGCAAGGATTATGTGTTGTGCGATTTTAATCATTCTCATTATGCCCAACATAATGCTTAATCAGAATATCTTCAGTGCTAAATTTTTATGATTCACTATTGTATTTCTTCAAATGTTTTACCTTGTATGATTTTATGTACTTTTCCTCCTTTAAAATTATATTTTATTTTGGGCTTTTATCTCTGGATTATATTCTTAATATCCACATAGATATTCTTTATGTACCTTTCCTCCTTTTATCCAATGGGTTTCATAATTCATTATTCACCTATTCTTTGTTACACCCTCTTCTGTTGTTGAAATTTTATGATGGGTTTTACCATGGATGGTTCAAAAGATGTTTCCATCTTTGGAATTAGATGTTTTATTCTATCGCATAAATAAATTCTGATAATAATAATCAATGTTGTAGATGGAAATATGGCTACTAAGATGACAAACCCACAACTTAGCCTCATATATATCTTGACACATTATTTATTTACATGCACATCCATCTTCCAAATGCTCAATAGTTTTAGTAATGGTAATCATTGTTATTTGTGAACATGAAGTAGTATTATCTTTTCATGGGGTACATGAAGTAGTGTTATCAGAATTCGTATTTTCCATATTCATCATCTTACTTTGCGTATAGAAAGGACCAAGTTGAGTGGTCAACCATGTTTTGATAATGGAAATCCCATTCACATTATTTGTGTTTTTAACACTATATGATAGTGTGACATGGAGATGGACATGGACATGGAGGGTGCATCCAAGGAATATATATTAGTTTTGGTTGTGACCATATTAGTTTTGAATGGTGCTAGCATGGGACATGCTTTCAATCCTAAGCATATGATTACTTTTTGAAGGTTTCAAATAATCAATGGATAAAGAATGCAATTTAGAGAGATTTTATTTTTGAAATCCTAAATTATATCTTCTATCTCACTTGAAAACCTATTAAAACCTAGTTTTTTCACTACATAAGTTGAATATACTATGAAAAAAACTATTATTGTCACTAAAAAAAACTGGATGTCTAAATATATGAAAAACATCTTGATTGTAATATTTATTATGAAATTCCATGTGTGACCACTAAGAAGAAAGAAAAATAGTTATGATTGTACTGAGAGGGAATTGATCCTTGTATTTCTTATGGAACAAACGTGTGAAAAAGAAGATGATAGATCGTTTTTTTAATGCAATCCATATAAATAAGCATATCACTAGAATGTATATAGAATGTTTTTTATAATGGAAAAAATGAATTGTGGTGGTAGTAGAAGTTAGCTATGATACCAATTGATATCGAAAAGTTAATTTTTTGAAGTTGAATATTTTATCATCTATTGTTATATAAAGTAAAATTTTTGATTTAAAAATAGAAAATTAAATTATAAACTTCATAAAAACTATAAAATGATTTTTTAAATGAAGATTTTTTATTTTTTTTTATATCATAGTATTAAAAAAAATATTTTTCCTTACTCACACTATAAAAATATGATATACTATATTACGCCATAAGGTGTATGCCGTAAGGCGTACTTATTTGAAAACAACTTTTCTAACTGCCAGATGTGTTATTGTGGGCCATAGATCTTGTATATTAGACGATTAGAAAATTTGGCATCGTTGATCATAATATGGAGTGAAAAATAAAACTGAACACCCACGTGTTTCTTTACAAACGAACCATCTTCATACAGTTACGCTCACAAACAGTTACCACGAAATTATCAATAACAAAAAAAACTACCACCAGCAACCAATCTAAAATCCGGTCGATTAACCATCGATTTGACTCTCCAACTGTTACATGAATCATTAGTTGGGAATTCATGGATCTTTTGCTCTCATGTATTCCCCAACAAGAAAGTCGAGGTCTCGAAGCTGGTTGTTTTATGCTCGCTACTCAACTTACTCGTTTTTCACCGATAACCAGACTTTCAGTACGAGATTTCTTAGATTGTCGGTAGCTTCTTGCATATGCAATCTTTGTTGGTTCTACTCGTTTTTTCACCGGTAACTAGACGTCGTTTTTCACTAGTAACCAGACTTCTAGTACGAGATTTCTTAGATTTTCGGCAACTTCTTGCATATGCAATATTTGTTGGTTCAAAGAGATATATATTATCATACACTGTTGCAATATTTGTGAGGGAAAAGTACTGCATGAAATTTTTTTAACTTCTAACTTCAAAACTTAGTCTATGTGACTATGCTCGTTGATTGTTTTGTTTTCCTTTCAATTGCAGGATCGACGAATCTGATAGCCTCTTATGTAAAATCATCATCCAAAATAGTGTACATTTTGTTAGGAAGCATTAATGGGGAAACATCTCTGATTGCAGTGATGTGTTGGGTACGATTTTGTACATGTATCGGGCATCGAAATCGCTATGAAAGATCAGGTGATTACATTTATTTTCCTCCACTCAGTTCTTTAATTTTGTGGTGTTCAAACGCTACCAGAAAATATATCTTATGTTGTTCTGCGCAAATGAAAATGTAACAACGAGTGACAATTTCGAACACTTTTTCTTCGAGTACGAGGTTCTAAGAGACTCCACTGGAAACTTTGACAGAAGGAACATGCTTGGCGAAGGAGGATTTGGTTAAGTTTATAAGGTATAATTCCGATGAGTTTCTCCTCAGTTATGTGTTGTTGGCAGTGTAATTATAATAAACCTAACATTATCCCATTCTATGAGCAGAACAACACGTCCCCTCTATCCGCTAAAGAGGTAGACATATCTACATCTTTTTCCTAAATTCGTTTTATAATTAAAGATGGTAAGCTTCTTTGGAAGTATTTTAGATGCTAAACTCAAGAAAATATACTAGTAGAAGATTTAGTTGTGTACATTGTTGGTTGGTTCAAGTGATATAAGGTTTTGTCAAGGTATTTAATTGCGAGACGAAGTGGGATGAGGATTAGTCTTATGATTAGGTAGCATATACACTCGTATTAAACCGCTAACAGATTTTTATTCGTTTACAGATGGAGCTTGAATTACCATGTTTTCCTATTTTATAATCAGTGGATTATCTTTGTAAAATGTTAATTTGATGAGACAAATATATTTATTAACATGCTAAATATATTATACGTAATGGAAATCAGTAGTATTGAATTTTTCACTTTCGCCTCCAGGTATTTTTATTTTTAGGTCATGCTAGATATATTACAGCTAATGGAAATTAGTAGTATGGAATTTTTCACTTTCACCTCCAGGTATTTTTATTTTTAGGTCATAGTGGGAGTGTGTTGATGACTATGGAAATGAGTTGCGCGGTCAACACAAACTGATATGTATCTTGTCAAAAGAGGCTTGGTTTCCAAAATTACAAGAAAGAGCAAATGAAGAGTTGATAATAATTATAAATATTTTTTTTTTCCTATGAAATTCATTAATTATTATGTTGAAAATGTTGATTTTTCTCCATTTCTCCACTTAGGTCTCAGTTTTTATTGTCTCTACATATGGCCTCCTCCTCTTGAAACTTGATCGTGACCATAACAAAGCTCTTCCTAAATCGACTCTTCATTAAAATGTTAAATTTCATTGTTTAATAATACTATCATTCAGATTCAACATGGATATTCACCTTTCAATTATTGGTGTTTGTAAATCTAACATCACTCCTAAGAAAATTTTATTTTATTTTATTTTATTTCAGAAGTCTACCATATGTATATACATAATCTTTTCCATTGAGTCTTTTATATTTTATACATATAGCAGAATTCTCATAAATCTCCTTAGAGATAGTGGATATTTTAAATCGAAAGACAATTCCCTACCAACTAAGTTATTATATGTATATTATTAAATCATGAGTAACATACATAGGTATTTTAATCCACCGCCAACCTTGTATAGGTTTCCACATGGTAATACCATACATCAAAGATATAACTATATCAAAGATATACCCATTCTATGCCTCTTCATTGTATCTATATATCTCCCACTTACAAGTTATACGTATCACTTTCATATACCATCACACATCTTTTGATTTTGGGTTTTAACCCACTACGTAGATTTATACTTATGCTCATACATTCCATTCGAATTTGGAATACGCTTTTGAATACTTGTTACCACACAATCGTTTGCCCTACGTGGCACGTTAAATATATTCTATGATCTGTGTTGATACTTATGCATGTTTACCTATTCTCTCCTTTGGGTACACTTTGGATTCGAGACTTATTAATTCAATGTTTCCTATGTTTAATGCCCAGCTATACTTGTGAGCGCCATGATGATTTTGAATTTAAGGATTGTACGTTTTTATGTCTCGTTACACTGCCTGAAAATCCCAAATCCGACTCCAAATCCACCTCGGCGTACAACTCTGTTTCACATAAATTTTTATGCATCGGGTTTTGGTTTTTTGAGGACGATGCACTTAATTCCAAAGCTTATCGTATCGCTTGTGATTATTCTCTATCCCATCAAGGTGATTTTATATAGTTTTGTGATATGGAGTGGTTTATCGTCGTACACGTGGACGATGGTCCTTGTTCGAATTCTAGGGTTTCATATTGTATTAAAATGCAAACTCAACTGAGCTGACTTCATTTTTCCGCTCCAGAAATTGTTGTTTCGTTCTTCACTCCAGGCGGGCCGTTTGGCATCATGCTTGTCTCGGCTGGTGTATGAATTTCGCGCCTCGAATGGCTTGATGCTTCTTACCCTGCGTATATGGTAAGTGAATCGTTGTGTGTTATCATTACAGGTAATATAGATGTTCTTTTCATCGTTCATTTTGTTTTCTCAAGCGATATGGCTCTGGTATCATAACTACTGTCTTCTCTTGTAGCATTGCCCTTCCTCGTTTCGTTGCGTTGCTATCTGGAGTTAATACTCAATTTTTTTTTCGTTTTATGGCTTCTCCCTCAGTTGACTTGTATGAGTATTCATATTTGTTCACAGCGTGGTTAGTGAGCTCAGATTCCTCAATACGCAGAGGCGAATGAAATTCCCATCGTACCGACAGGTGATTTTTCGCCAACCCTCACGTCGCCCTCTTGTTGGTTCATTTCATTTGTAAAGTAGTCACTCTAATGTTCTTCTTCCCTCTTTACATTACAGAGTAAAGGAATCTAGTTCAATACGACCTGTATAAGGTAGTTACTGGTTCAATTTTTAATTGGTCGCACTCTTCTATTTTTATTTTTATCTCTGTCTCTCATTTAATTTCAAATTTAACTCGTTTTTACATGGGTGTTTATAGGTAAGGAATTATTAAGAGTATTCTCAAGGAATGAATCCTTTGATCCTCTCTCAAATCCGGCTGAAGCTTGCGTTCACTTGTTCTGCACAAGTCGGTACCACCTCATGCTTCAGAATCCAGAGTGATTTTATATAAGATGCAAGATTTCGTCTCGCCTAGCAATTTAGTTTTTAGTTCTGTCTCTGTAATTTTTTTTGTGATAGTTGTAATAATTAGGACTTTTAGTTCGATGAAACTGTGACATTCTTCTCTCAATAGATGAACGAAATATTACATCGTTCTGTTGACCTTTCAATAGGTTACTTTCGTGGCATAAAATATGTTTTGGGTTTAATTTATTATCATTCCCAGAATACCCTTTGTTATTAAAATTTTGTTCGATACTGTTTATTTGTAAATTAATTTTCAGAACAGACTTTAGTTAGGTCCAGTATTATGCTTTCCTCCTATAGTAGCATTCCTCGATATAATATACTTAACCCCATGGTGTTAATGGCTGGAAATCTCCTTTTTTTTTATTTAATAGAGAGGGTTAATAAACTCAGTTTACCCTAATTAGAGTAATGTGAACTCACTATTGCTCATTTATATATATTTTTTTCTACTATACAGAGGTCTCATACGACAATGAGAGGTTTTATTTCTGCTATGTTTGCCATATCACTTCATATGAGGATATAATATAGTTTCCATATAATATAATGTCTATGCTTCAATGCAACCTCTCGAGTTCTGTATAATTATTCCATTTTATTTATATGTGTGAAAACAACACTGATGCTTTGTTTCTAATTATACTTTGGTTACTCCTCATTTTGCAGTAACATCATATTGCTAATGTAATTCCATCAACCCAGAATTTAATAACTAACCTTTCATATACCAATATAATGCTTCTCTGTCCACAGAGGCAGAGAGTTAACTTTATTATTGTATAAGAAGAGATGGTTAATAATTAAGTTGACAGGTACTCATTTAATAATTAATATTCAATCTATTCCTATACATTTATATAGACATCTACTACTGATATTTGGAATTTCTCTCAAATATATCAAGGTATCATGTATGTGGTTCAGTAAAATTTTATAGAGTAATAATAGCTTCTGCCAATCTTTCAGTTTGTTCTAATATTTTTCAGAACAATATTATCATAAGTAGTCTTACCAAGAGCAAGCATAGATTACTAGTAGTCTCTTTTCCTTCCTTAAGTATTGTTAATTTAGTATATGTGCTTCTACTTGAATTTAATATTCTGCACTTAAATAGTAGAATGGCTATAGACAATTAGGTGTAAATAGCCAAACAGAGACTAATAATTTCTACTGACTCTATTCAACTCTCAGTGTTTGGAAATTGAGTTAATTAATATATATATATATTGGCAAAGCAGATTAAAGTTACACTTTACTTTTTCTAAGAAATCTATTTAATATCTAAGGAATTATTTAATATCTCCATATTTAGACCAGCCTATGGTCTAGAGATTCTGGTTGATAGTATTCCTGAGACTGTACTCCTACTACATTACGGAAATCTGGGAGAGTTATTTCTTCTACGGAATTTTGTTAAAAGTAAGGAACAAAATTTTTAACTTAAATAAAATATTAGCTACAGCATGCACCAGTACAATATTCCAACAACTCTTTTAATCATTCGTAAAAATCTTATGAGCATACCAATTATGCAGATGACCAATCCTCCCAACCTTAGAGTTCCTTTGTCTACAGAAATCACCCCCGAGCTAAGATGTCCTCCAAGAACAGACCAACCCCCATCTGTTCTTGAGTAGCTTATTTAAGCTTATGCTCCCCAAAGCCTATTTCTAATTCTGCATCCAAAATTACAGGATGCTTTTATTCCTGTTTGCCTAGGCTTCCCTTTTTAGGGACTTTAAAGCTGCTTTCTACTTTTCCAGCTTTTTACCTCTTCCCAACTACTCTCCACATCATTGGGGAAATCTATATTTTTCGTCAAAAATCTAAATTAGAAATAAATTCTTTTAAGGATTTTTTTGAAAGATTTTTGGGGAAAGTCTTAGCCTCATTCCATACCTCATGGATTTGGAAATGATCTCAAAATTCTCATTTGGTCAATATGCACAACAATATTTTATTTATTTTTTAGGATTAAATAATTAATTACATCCACGCAATAATTATCCATTGGGGTCCACTCCCCTTTGGATTTGAAGTTCAAATGTCTAACTTGAAAAAACATAAAGCTAGGGGTGTTACATATTCCCTCCCTGAAAACCAACACCGTCCTCGGTGTTAAAAATTAACTACTAGAGTTCATTTTGAAAATAGATATGGATATTTTTCCATCATCTCAGCTTCTCTTTCCCATGTAGCTTCTTCAACAGTAAAGTGCTTCCACTGCACCTTTACTCTTGCTACTGTTTGGTTTCTCAATTCAATTTCTTCGCTCTGGAAGCGGCTCTGGAAGGGGCTCCCCTTCTGGTTCCACCTGTATAACATTCCAATCAATAATGTGAGAAGCATCATGTACATATATTTGTAATAATGAAACATGAAACAAATCATGAACTTTAACATGGGGTGGTAAGGCCAGCTTATAAGCCACTGGTCCCACCCTTTCTAACACCTCGAAAGGCCCATAATATCTAGGAGCCAATTTTGTACAACTTCCAGCATAAAGTGTTCTCTTTTTTGGTTTAATACGCAGGTACACATGGTCACCCACTTTGAACTCTCGGTGCAACCTCTTCTTATCAGCATAGTTTTTCTGTCGATCTTGTGCTGTCTTGATGTTTCTTTGTGTTTGTTTGACAATCCTTTCCATTTCTTGTAAAGTATCTGGCCCCAATACTAGTTTATCTTCAGGTTGGCTCCAACTTAAAGGAGTACAACACTTTCTTCCATAGAGTTCCTCAAATGGACTCATTTTGATGGAGGATTGATAGCTGTTGTTATAAGAAATTTCAGCTAAATGCAAGTAGTATTCCCATTTTGATGGCTTGTCCATCACATACATTCTCAGAATATCTTCCAAGATCTGATTTGTCCTCTCTGTTTGGCCATCTGTCTGAGGGTGATAGGCAGTAATAAAATTCAGTTTAGTGCCCATGCCCCCAAACAAGCCTTTCCAAAAGGCTGCTGTGAACTTAACATCTCTATCTGAAACAATCATCTTTGGGACCTCGTGTAGCCTTACTATTTCTTTTAGGAACACATCTGCTACTTGGGTTTTCCCAAAAGTAGATTTTACAGGTATGAAGTGTCCAGCCTTTGTTAAAGTGTCTACCACTACCATTAGTGAGTCATGCTGGTAGTTTGTTCTGGGTAACCCAGTTATGAAATCTATAGAAACAATGTCTTATTTCCATTCTGCAATTGGGAAAGAATTTAGAAGACCAGCTGGATGCTGATGCTCAACTTTAACTAGTTGACATTCCATGCATCTAGCTAGATATTCTGCTACATCTTTTTTCATTCCTGACCAAAAAAATTTCTTTTTCAAAGCTGTTAGCATTTTCTAATATCCAGGATGTCCTGAGTACGGTTATTTATGATATTCATCTAGGATTTCTTTTTTCAAGGACTCTACATTGGGGATATACAATCTGCTTTTATAACTGATCAGCCCTTTATGGTTTTGGGTATACTCAACCATTTCTTTTTTCTTCATTTTTAATTACAGATTTTCATAGTTTGGATCTTGATCTACTACCTTTTTAACTAGTTATTCTAAGTCAAGGGTAGCACTACTCCCGATGTTGCTTATGTTTTGGCAATAATTTATGCTTAAAGCATGAGAGATTTTATTTTCTTTCCCCTTGATATGTTTTATGTCCATATCAAATTCACTCAGAAAAGACAACCATCTAGCTTGTCAAGCATTCAAATATGTTTGGGAAAAGAAATACTTGAGACTAATATCATCAGTCATCAATGTAAATTTTTCCCCAAGAAGATAGTGTCGCCACATCTTCAAGGTATGAATTACAACAACCAATTCCAAATCATATATGTTGTAATTTTGTTCATATTTCTTAAGCTTCCTAGATTCATATGAAATAACAGAATTTTATTGCAACAACACTCCTCCCAATCCCTCTCTACATGCATCAGTACACTGGAAAAAATCCTTATCTGGGTCTGCAATCTTCAGTATAGGAGCTATAGTGAGTTTTAACTTTAGTTTCTCAAAGCTGTTTTGGAATTTTTCAGTCCACTCAAATTTCATGCCTTTTCACTGTAGTGAAGTTATGGGATATGCTATTGCAGAAAATTTCCACAAACCTTCGATAGTAACCTACAATTCCCATAAATGACCTCACTGCTGAAACATCAGTCAGCACCGACCATTCTCTAATAGCCTTTATTTTCTCAGGGTCAATAGCTAATCCTTGTTCCGAAATAATATGCCCCAAGTATTGAATCTTATCTTTATAAAATTCACATTTACTGAATTTGGCATATAACTGGTTTTCTTTCAAGGTTTGCAAAACTATCCTTAAGTGTTCTTTGTGCTCTTCCTTACTTTTTGAATAAACCAGAATATTGTCTATGAACACTAGTACAAATTTATCTAAGTACTTGTTCAAAACGTTGTTCATTAAGAACATAAAAGTGGCAGGGGCATTTTTCAAACCAAAAGGTAGGACTACAAATTCGTAGTGACCATACCTGGTTTGAAAAGTTATTTTACTAATGTCTTCCTACTTAATTCTGAGTTGGTGATAACCAGTCCTTAGATCAATCTTAGAAAATACTGAAGCCCCTCTTACTTGATCAAAAATGTTATCAATTCTGGGTAAGGGATATATGTTTTTAATTTTCAACTTATTCAGTTGACGATAGTCAATGCACATTCTAAAGGTTCCATCCTTATTTTTCACAAACAACACCGGTGCTCCCGAAGGAGACACACTCGGTATGATATAACCTTTATCCATCAATTCTTGTAATTGCATTTTCAACTCCATGAGTCCAGGGGGGCTCATTCGATAAGGGGCTATGAAAAAAAGTGTTGTTCCAGGCACCAAATTGATGGAAAAATCAATCTCTCTTTAGGGGGGAAGATGAGGAATCTCATCTAGAAAAATTTCTTTGAAATCTCTTACCACTGGTAGAGTGTCTAGCAGGTTTTCTTCAGGTTGTTGTCCTAGTTCTTCAACATGTACAACATATACTTGATATCCTTTCCTAGTTGTTCTTTTTAATTGCAGAGCAGATATTTGTGTTACAGATATTGGCTTTCGTTTTCCTTTGAGTATAAAGGGTCTCCCTTCCTCATCTATGCAGTGCAGAGTTTTATCCCAACAGCTCATCATAGCCTTTCTCTTTTCTAACCAGTTCATTCCGATCAGCAAGTCATATGAACCTAAGGGCAGAATGTTTAAATTTACTTCTGTCTGAAAATCATTTAATTTAATTGTTGTTTGAGGTAACTTATGAGTTAATTTTCTCTTGGTGCCAGTGGCTAACTGGACCAACCAAGACTGCTGATATTTTTCAGTCTTGAGATTGCATTTATCTACAATTTGTGGACTAATGTAACTCAAAGATGCACCTGGATCAATCAAAACTGTAACAGCTTGGTCAGCAATCTTACCTTCCATCTCGACCATAGTAGCCTGGTGTTCTGCTTGTTGGTTCTCTAAGGCTACACTGATAGTGGGTATATTCCTTGCTATATAATTCACTGTGGTAGCTTCTCGATCCCTCATAATCATCTGAATATTTCTGTGTGGACAGTCCCTCAACAAATGAGGTTCTCCGCAGCCCCAACATTTCAAAGGCTCCCATATTTTAACTTCTCCCTCCTTCTTATTATCTCCATATATTTGTTTTGAATCAACTTGGGACTGAGAAGTTTTACTTTCCTTTGGTTTGTTAAATTTCTTCCGCTGATGGTCCCTGCCAAAGTTCTTCAAGTAAGCTGGTTTCTGTTTATTCCCTTTGAATTCACTCTTATTTACCCAGCTTTTTCCATGTTCACCCTTTCCTTTAAACTGCTGGTAGCATAATCTGGCTTTCCTCACCGCTTCATCCATAGTTTTTATATTATCGAACTCTATTTTCTCCTTGTACACAGTAGGCGAGCAGTTCAAAAACCTTTGTGCCTTTTCCTTCTCTTCCTTAATATAAGGAACATACCTTAGCAGATTTGTAAATTTGGTGACAAACTCATCTATGGTGAGTTGTCCCAATATGAGTTCATGGAACTCCTTTGCTTTATCATCATAATAACGTTCGTTCAAATAGTGGTTTTTACACTTGACTTGGAAATATTCCCAAGTCACTATTTTTTCGTCAATGGCATGAACCATTTTCATCTCCTCCCACCACAAGGTAGCCTTACCTTGCAACTGGTAGACAACTAATCTGGCCTTCAGATTGCTCTCATATTCATAGACCTGGAAATACTTACTTATATTCATAGACCTGGAAATACTTAATCATATTCAAGAACCATGCCTCAACATCTTCCTCCTTCTCCCCATCATAGGAGGGAGGCTTAATTTTCTGGAATTCCCCCTGTAATTCCTTTCTCTATTTAGACTGGTGTCTAGTAGTGTCATCTTCCTCAGAATCATCAGAGAACTTGCCTTTCTTCCTCTTTCTGGAACCTTCACCTTCTTTGTTGTTCCACGAAGTCAATTCTCTTATGATCTTTTCCTGCTCCTCACTGGCTAATGACAGCCTGTCATTCTGGCTTCTTAACTCAACCATCTGCCATTGCAACCTGTGCAACATAGCCATCAAAGGAGCATTGGGATCTGGCGTGTTATCTTCATCACGTAGATCAACATAAATTTCATCTCCTTCAGCCATTGACTTTTCAGTTCCAGTACCACTGTACACTAAACAAAACAACATCAGAATTTTTTTTTTTTCCACAAGAAATAATTTATACATTGAGCACAACAACAACCTAGTTTTCTAACATGAGCTTTGATAGCATTTGTAACATCACTCCTAAGCATTTTTTTTTTAAATTTTTAAAGTCTACCATATTTATATACATAATAATTTCCATTGAGTCTTTTATATTTTATACATATAGCATAATTCTCATAAATCTCCTTAGAGATAGTGGATATTTTAAATCGAAAGACAATTCCCTACCAACTTCATGTCCAAAGACAATTCCCTACCAACTAAGTTATTATATGTATATTATTAAATCATGAGTAACATACATAGGTGTTTTAATCCACCTCCAACCTTGTATAGGTTTCCACATGGTAATACCATACATCAAAGACACAACTATATCAAAGATATACCCATTCTATGCCTCTTCATTATATCTATATATCTCCCACTTACAAGTTATACGTATCACTTTCATATACCATCACACATCTTTGGATTTTGGGTTTTAACCCACTACGTAAATGTATACTTATGCTCGGACGTTCCATTCCAATTTGGACTACGCTTTTGAATACTTGTAACCACACAATTGTTTGCCCTACATGGAACGTTAAATAGATTCTATGATCTGTGTTGATACTTATGCATGTTTACCTATTCTCTCCTTTGGGTACACTCCGGATTCGAGACTTATTAATTCAACGTTTGCTGCGTTTAATGCCCAGCTATACTTGTGAGCATTATGATGGTTTTGCATTTAAGGATAGTACGTTTTTAAGTCTCGTTACACTGCTCGAAAATCCCAAATCTGACTCCAAATCCTCCTCGGCGTACAACTCTGTTCCACATAAACTTTTATGCACCTGGTTTTGGTTTTTTGAGGACGATGCACTTAAGTCCAAATCTTATCGTATCCCTTGTGATTATTCTCTGTCCCATCAAGGTGATTTTATATAGTTTTGTGATATGGACTGGTTTATCGTCGTACACGTGGATGATGGTCCCCATTCGACTTATAGGGTTTCATAATGTATTAAAATGAAAAATAAACTGAGTTAACTTCATTTTTCCAATCCGGCAATTGTTTTTTCGTTCTTCACTCCAAGCCGGCCATTTGGTCTCATGCTTGTCTCGGCTGGTGTATGAATTTCGCGCCTGGAATGGCTTCATGCTTCTTACCCTGCGTATATGGTAAGTGAATCGCTGTGTGTTATCATTAGAGGTAATATATATGTTCTTTTCATCGTTCATTTCTATTTCTCAAGCGATATGGCTCTAGTATCATAGCTACTCTCTTCTCTTGTAGCGTTGCCCTTCCTCGTTTCGTTGCGTTGCTATCTGGAGTTAATACTATTTTCTTTTTTCGTTTTATGGCTTCTCCCTTAGCCGACTTGTATGAGTATTCAGATTTTTTCACAGCATGGATAGAGGGCTCAGATTCCTCAATACGCAGAGGCAAATGAAATTCCCATCATACCGATAGGTGATTTTTCGCCAACCCTCACATCGCCCTCTTGTTGGTTCATTTCATTTGTAAAGTAGTCACTCTAACATTCTTCTTCCCTCTTTACATTACAGAGTAAAGGAATATGGTTCAATACGACCTGTATAAGGTAGTTATTGGTTTGATTTTTAATTGGTCGCACTCTTCTATTCTTATTTTTATCTCTTTCTCTCATTTAATTTCTAATTTAACTCGTTTTTACATGGGTGTTTACAGGTAAGGACTTATTAAGAGTATTCTCAAGGAATGAATCCTTTGATCCTCTCTAGAATCTAGCTGAAGCTTGCGTTCACTTGTTCTGCATAGGTCGGTACCACCTGATGCTTCAGAATCCAGACTGATTTTCTATAAGATGCGAGATTTTCTCTCGCCTCGCAATTTAGTTTTTAGTTCGTCTCTGTAATTTTTTTTGTCATAGTTGTAATAATTAGGAATTTTAGTTCAGTGAAACTGTGACATTCTTCTCTCAATAGATGAACGAAATATTACATCATTCTGTTGACCTTTCAATAGGTTACTTCCGTGGCATAAAATATGTTTTGGGTATAATTTATTATCATTCCCAGAATACCCTCTGTTATTAAAATTTTGTTCCATGCTATTTATTTGTAAATTAATTTTCAAAACAGACTTTAGTTAGGTCCAGTATTATGCTTTCCTCCTATAGTAGCATTCCTCGATATAATATACTTAACCCCATGGTGTTAATGGCTGGAAATCTCCTTTTTTTAAATTTAATCGAGAGGGTTAATAAACTTATTTTACCCTAATTAGAGTAATGTGAACTCACTGTTGCTCATTTATATATATATATTTTCTACTATACAGAGGTCTCATATGACAATGAGAGGTTTTATTTCTACTATGTTTGCCATATCACTTCATATGAGGATATAATATAGTTGCCATATAATAGAATGTCTATGCTTCAATGCAACCTCTTGAGTTTTGTATAATTATTCCATTTTATTTATATGTGTGAAAACATCATTGATGCTCTGTTTCCAATTATAATTCTGTTCTTCATCATTTTGCAGTAACATCATATTGCTAATGTAATTCCATCAACCTATAATTTAATAACTAACCTTTCATATACCAATATAATTCTTCTCTGTGCACAGAGGCAGAGAGTTAACTTTATTATTGTATAAGCAGAGCTGGTTAATAATTAAGTTGACAGGTACTCGTTTAATAATTAATATTCAATCTATTCCTATACATTTATATAGACATCTACTACTAATATTTGGAATTTCTCTCAAATATATCAAGGTATCATGTATGTGGTTCAGTAAAATTTTATAGACTAATAGTAGCTTCTGCCAATCTTTCAGTTTGTTCTAATCTTTTTCAGAACAATATTATCATAAGTAGTCTTACCAAGAGCAATCATAGATTACCAGTAGTCTCTTTTCCTTCCTTAAGTATTTTTAATTTAGTATATGTGCTTACGCTTGAATTTAATATTTTGCACTTAACATAGGAACTAGTTAATAATTCTATATTAACTCTCGGTGTTTGGAAATTTCGTTAATTAATATATATATATATATATATATATATATATATATATATATATATATATTACTTGGCAGTTAAAGTTGGGCACTTTCTCTAAAGGCTCTTTAATATCTAAGGAATTATTTAATATCTTCAGATTTAGAACAGCCTATGGTCTAGAGATTATGGTTGATAGTATTCCTTAGACTGTACTCCTACTACATTACAGAAATCTGGAAGAGTTACTTCTTCTATGGAATTCTGTTAAAAGTAAGGAACATAAATTTTAACTTAAATAACATATTAGCTACAACATGCACCAGTACAATATTCCAACAACTCTTTTAACCATTCATAAAAATCTTATGAGCATACCAATTATGCAAATGATCAATCCTCCCAACCTTAGAGTTCCTTTGTCTCTAGAACTCACCCCCGAGCTGAGATCTCCTCCAAAGAACAGACCAACCCCAATTTGTTTTGGAGTAGCTTATTTAAGCTTATGCTCCCCAAAGCCTATTTCTAATCCTCCATCCAGAATTACAAGATGCTTTTATTCATGTTTGCCTAGGCTTCCATTTTTAGGGACTTTAAAGCTGCTTTATGCTTTTCCAGCTTTTTACCTCTTACCAACTACTCTCCACATCATTGGGGTAATCTAGATTTTTCCTCAAAAATCTAAATTAGAAATAAATTCTTTCAAGGATTTTTTGAAAGATTTTTGGGGAAAGTCTTAGCCTCTTTACATACCTCATGGATTTGGCAAGTGATCTCAAAATTCTCATTTGGTCAATATGAACAACAATATTTTATTTATTTTTCAGGATTAAATAATTAATTACATCCACACAATAATTATCCATTGGGGTCCACTCCCCTTTGGAATTGAAGTTCAAATGTCTAACTTGAAAAAAACGTAAACTAGGGGTGTTACAACAACCATCCTCACGGGTAATTAATTACTTATGTACGCACATAATTAATTACGGTATTCGGTTATTTAATCACTTTATATTCCTATCCTTAACATTTTATTTCTATTATGTACACGAGAATTTACACTTTCTGATCTTTAGACATGTATAGTTTTTATAATTATTACTTGTGCAACCCTCTGTCTTATGCTAATTATTTTCATTCTAGTTAATATTATTCTAACAACATTGTATATGATTCATTGGGTATGTTATATCTCATTCAATTCCACTACAATTCTTTAGGATCTCATGTCATAAGATCTAACGACACGTTTCGTCTTCTTCGAGGTCGGTCATCCAAATATGGAGTTCAACAACTCTCTGTTTGATTTCTCAATTTAAACTTAATACTATGTAGTTGAATTTTCATATATGACTCATTTCAATTTGTAATTAAACTATTGTAATCATTATCTTTAACTAGATTGTAAGGTGCTATTATCCCTTTATCTCCATAAGAGGATGTTAATATATGTAAAAGGTATGTTTTATGAAATTTAAATATATTTATTTTTTGTCCTATATGTTCCTATATGACTGAATATTCATATAATAAAAGTGTTTATTAAATGACAATATACTATACTTCTAGTTAAATTTAAATGTGAAATATATGTTCCTTATTCAGATTGGTAGTTTCATTCTTCTATTTAAAGTTTACATTTGAATTATCTATGCATCATTCCAATATATATTTGTTATCTAAACTATATATTTTTTAGAATTTACTACCTTTTCCATAATTGAATGTTATTGTTATGGTTGAACTATATTTTTTTATTGGTAACTGTTGTGAAATTAATCCGATTATGCACAACAACAAATTTAGACCCTTACCTAGGTTTTAAAGATTTTGTATGTTGGTCATAACATTAAATTTATTCTATGTAACTTGAGACAAAAGATTAATTGTGCCTAGCTACGATTAATCTCTTGTTAATACATATGACACTTAATTTTTTTATGAAGTCGGCACAAAATATTACACATAATTTATAAATTAATTTGTCTCTTCGAAATTTCAAGCCATAATTCATAAGATATAACCACTTTCTAACTACATCACATTTATATAAATTATAACGAGTAATATAAAATGTAAAACTTCACAAAATGTGCATACCAATCTAGTAAAGACAATTTGCCTCCCAACCTTGAGCTTAATCATGACTCCCCCTCAGTGAACACCAATTCTTCCATAGTGTAGACAACCCCTTGTCTAACTATGAATAGTTTATTTAAGCATGCTTTCCCTAGAAGCATTTTTCATAACTACGTCCATTTAATTTGGGATGTTGTTTCCCTTTGCCTAGGCTTTACTTTTGTTTTTTTCCATAAAATATTTTTTTAAACTATATTTTTTCCTCTTTTCTAGTTTTATTCACACCTCATCTTAGTAACTTTCCACTTTCTTGAGGCATTTATTAGATTATTATCTCCGATCTAATATTTTTATTTTTATTTATTTTTCTCCAAGGATTTTTGGAGAATTTTGGGAAAGTCTTAGGATTTTATTCCATCCTCATGGATTTGAAATCCTGGTCTCCAATTTACTCTAGTCTCCACACAATAATAAATTTCACATTTATTTATTAAAAAAAATTAATATGTCCACATATATTTTTCTATTAGGTCCACTTAACCTTTAGGATTATTAAATGTCTATATAAAAAAGAATAAAAATAGGGATATTACACTAATTGACATACTAGGGATCAACTATGGATCGAAATTTGTGAGTAAATGATCATTAGCATTAAAAATCTAGCACAACTGCTATAAAAAATGAACGTTGAAGTGTGAGGAGGGGGAACGTGGCTTGCATGCAAGCCTCAGGAGCATACAAGACATAACTAAAATAGGGACTAAACTAGTAATATAGGGACCTAACATGCCCCTCTCATTCAAAAAAGTGTTTTCCTTAGTGCTTGAGTAGCTCTGGGTGCTTTTGTATAAAATTCTCATCCTCTCACGTAGAATCTTTAGTGGGTAAGTTCTTCCACTTGATGAGATACTATGAAATTGATCGATTTCGTAGTTGGCGATTTTTTTTTTCGTGATCGCTTCAGTTTCCAATATGATTTTTTGTTCCTTATCAAGTTCTGGAAATATTGTTTGAATTGGAATATTTTCACCTATAACCTTCTTTAAGCATGAAACATGCAAGCTTGGATGCACTAGAAGTGACGGGGAATCTCTCCATTTGTATGCCATAGTACCAATATTTTGCAACACCTTGTAAGGACCATAGTACTTTGGCAATAATTTATTATAGCCAAGCAGCAGGGGACATTTTTTTGTATGGTTGTAGCCGTAAAAACACCCAGTCTCCTACATCAAAAATTCTATCACTGCGATGTTGATCTTCCTATTGTTTCATTCGACTTTGTGACAAATTTAGGTTATCCTTTAAGAGTTGTAGAAATTCTTGTTGATGCTTGATCTGATCTTCCACTACTTGAACCTTATAATTTTCTCTTGAATATGATGTGATGAACGGTGGATGATATCCATGAAGTGCCATAAATGGGGTCATTTTTGCTGTAGCATGGAAGGAGATGTTATACACTACATTTAACGAGAGTATTTCCTTAACCCATTTCGTTTGTTTATCACATACAAAAAAACGAATATATCCTTCCAAATTATTCACTATCTCAGTTTGAACATTGGATTGAGGATGATAAGATGAGCTATCAACTAGTTGAGTATCCAAACAAGAAATAACTTCGTCCTAAAATTTTTCAGTAAAAATGGGAACTCTGTCACTCACAATAATCTTTGGGTTTCCATGTAGCTTTTTAATTGTGTCCATAAATGTAGTAACAACTGTACTTGCTTTAAATGTTGGACAGATATTTTAAAGGTATTGCATACTTGGTAATCTATCAACTACCACTATTGATGACACTCTTTCCTTCGGACTTAGATTGTAATATCCCTAGGGTTTTTATACATTGTTGATAATTGAACAAGTCAAAAGGTACAATGGACCCCAATGGAAAACATTTGTGTGGATTTATTTTTCTTATTTTAATTTAATAAAATAAAAATGGAAAAAATTATGTCACAAATGACTATATTGAGATGTGAGATCTAAAAACCCAATCCATGAGGATGGATGAGGTGATAAGACTTTCCCACATCTTCCAAAAATCCTTGGAAGGAATAAAGCAAGATACTAAAATTATATTTGGAGATAAATATATAATTTACCCAATAAAGAGGAAATTATTAGGAAGAGGTGGATTAAAGCTATAAAAGTAGAAAAGACAACTTTAAAAGTACCCCTGTGGAAGAAACAAAGGGAACACGTAGGAAAAACATAAATAAAGCATCCTGAATTAATTGAACACAGTTAATGGAAACAGGATGGGGAAAGAAAATCTTAAATAAGATAATTTAGGATAGACAAAGGGTTGTATATCGTGGGAACAAAGGATCTCTGCTTGGGGGTGAGTTACGAAGAGAGAACTCTACAGTTTGGAGGCAACTAGTCGGACCTAAGGGGTATGCACGTTCAATTATAAATGTTTTGTTCTTTGAAAAGTTTTGAATGTTGTGATGCGTTATGAACATTCATAAAATAGTTCTGTTAATGAGAGTTGTTAAGTTAAATTCTGTGTTTAGAGATGTGAGAATTTATTAAGTTACGGTGATGGGAATGACCTATACATTTAACAAATTTTACTATAGCAAAATTTATGAAATATGTATGGTTGTACGGATATAATTACAGCAGAGGACCAACTCTCGAATGTCTTAAACGAGTGATGGGTTTCGATGCGAGGTTAAGTACCTCATGAAATGCATTTTATTTATGTTATTTGGTTGAAGTTCTACTAATAAAAAATTTAGATCATCGAAAAACGTTACCGAAAATAACCGTTCGACACGGTTAGACCTTTAAATGGCAAGTATGAAAAATTTATTCATGTTGAGCATAAAAGATACTGCCCTTAATACGGTAATTGTATGTTTGGCGAAATAGAAATATGAAGTAGAAATATTACTACACAATATAAAAAATCTAGTGTATATTTTGTATATTATATAAACTAGCTAATCTTTACCATGGAAGGATTATAAAATTTCAGATGCAGAAATTATATTTAAATTTTGTATTTATAGTTATAGTGTAGTTAAGATAACTCTACAAAAAATGAAAAGATATATAGTTATGTGTATGTCTGTATAACCATATATGTACTATTATAGTTTGGTTATTCTGTATAAGAAACTATAGAAAAACAATTCTAAAGTATTTGAGATAGAGAGGTCTAGTTACGAAATGTAGATTATGGTTGTAAGCGAAATTGGAAAGCATATTTACACACAGAAATAAAAACATTAAAATAATTGCTACAAATTAATTACATGTATACCATTTGTTAGCACCCGAATTGGACCCCAGGCTGAAAAAGGAAAATCAGGGTAACAACTAAACCACGCTCAGCCTTGTAGCTAGCCCTACAAGGATAGGAGAGGTCTCTCTCCGTAGAATATATATTCAATAACACAATAATGAACTGATTTTATGATAGATATATAAATGGGAAAGGGATTTTTGATAAATGAATGAAATTTCAGGGATGTATGGGACAAGAGGATAGTATGAACCGAGAAATCAAATAAGGATACAGGGTATTTCATGGGGCAAGATAGGCAGGAGATTTAGCAATCAAGTTGAAATAAGATGGAGTGGAAAAGGCATTTGAGAAAATTTGAAAAGGGCATAATAAATGAATCATTTCCAAACAATAGAAAATACACGAGAGTATGAATGGTTCCCCAAGGCGGAGCATATGAAATGGATTCTACCTTTACGGCAGAAAAATTCAATGGAAATGTTTATGAATGAATGGTGAAACATAACAATGTACATATGAAATATATAGGAGAGACATATGCTAAAACTCATGCCACATGAATCCCACAAATCGGAAGCTACATCTCTTTATTAATTCCTGCTTGTACAATGGAGCGCAGAGCTCACCACCAAATTGTTTCCCCTACTTCTGAGTTTTCAGACCTCAGACCTTTACAAATGATTATCATTTACAATAAATAGACAGATTTTGTGGGAATAAAAATTGATGGGAAGAGGATAAATCATAACTGAAGATGGAAAACCAAGAGCCAATAATCTCTCCATAAAGGGAGAGTTGCGTTACATCCGGTCAATGAGAAGGCGAAACATTGTAATGTAGATCTCTTTACAACGTAACTACAGATGTGACTGTTACAAATTTGGGTCTTGGCCTTTGACTGTCGCTTTGCTTTCCGTCATTACTCTGAAGAAGACTGACCTTTATAATACGCCGTTGAACTGAAATGAAATTATATTTTGATGAAGGGAAAAATTTATTTTGCATGGGAAAAAGGGAAGGGGAGTAGGCGGGACCCGCATCTTAATCGCAATCAGAATGGATGGCGGAGGGGTATAACATACAACAAAACTTAAAATATGCTGTGGAATGTATTTCAATACCACAGTGTCCTGTCAGGGAGTGAGAGGTGGGACGTGTTTGAAAGAACCATAAAAAAGTTCTAATGCGATGGACTACTTTGAAAACCTTTGAAAATCCTTTTATTACTTTTACAAAGGGAAAAAGGGTTTTCATTTGAATGGGGTGGAAGTACTGTATGGTGGGCCCAGGGTCAATCGCATAGGTAAGAAGGGATTTGCGATGCAATCAGAGTATTGGGCGCGATCAATCGCATCAGAGTAATCGGAAAAGGGGCTCCGATCGGTAGATCGGGAGAGGAAATGTGATCAACCGCATCGGAGGTTTTGATGGTGCGATTGGAATGTTCCGATTGGCAGAGGATCGTCGGATTGGATGGCGAGATCGACGACTAAGGGATAATTGGGAGCGATCAATCGGAGGAGCGGATCGGGAGTCGGAAGGGAGACTTGCGATCAATCACATCGGAGTCTTTTCTGATTGGGGTGATCGGGGGGCACACATTACATCCGTATGATTTGCAATGGGAGACGGGTCCCGCCCTGCTCCCCTTCGCTTTTTCCCATGCGAAATAATTTTTTCCTTCACGAAAGCATAATTTCATTTCGATTCAACATCGTATTATAAAGGTCGGTCTTCTTCGGAGTAATGACGGAAAGCAAAGCGACGATCGGAGGTCGAGACAAGTCGTAACGATCACATCACAACGATTATGTTGTAAAGAGATCTCCGTTAAAATGTTTCGCCTTCTCAGCGACCGGATGTAACGCAACTCTCCCTTTACGGAGAGATTATTGGCTCTTGGTTTTTCCATCTTGATTCATGATTCTCTATTATCGGTTGTATTCCCCAAAAAATCTATCAATATATTGTAAATGCAAATCATTTGCAAGGTACGAGGTACGAAAACTCGAAGTAGGGAAAGCAGTGTGGTGGTGAGCTTTGCGCTCCATTGTACGGTTTGTGAAATTAATAGAGTGATGCGGCTACGATTTGTGGGATTCATGTGGCATGAGTTTTAGCATATGTCTCTCTTTGTATGTTTCATATGTACATTGTTATGTTTCACCATTCATTCATAAACATTTCCCGATTGAATCTTTTCAGTCGGAAAGGTAGAATCCATTTTATATGCTGCAGCAGGGAACCATTCATCCTCTTGTGTATTTTCTTATTTTAATTTAGAAAGGATTCATTTATTATGCCCTTTTTCAGCTTATCAACAATATTTCCACTCCATCTTATTTCAACTTTATTGCTAAATCTCTGCCTATCTTGCCTGAAATCCCCTGTATCTGGTTGTTCACTTGGTTGATCATCCTCTTGTCCCATACATCCATGAAATTTCAGTCATTTATCAGCTCATTTCCCATTTATATATCTAGCCTAAAATCGGTTCATTATTGTGTTATTGAATATCTATTCTATGGAGAGAGCCCTCTCTTGTCCTTGTAGGGCTAGCTTCAAGGCTAAGCGTGGTTTAGTTGTTACCCTAATTTTCCTTTTTCAGCCTGGGGTCCAATTCGGGTGCTAACATCTCTGGCGACCATACTGGGGAACAATCACTACAAACTTTTTGCATAGAAGATTCATCACCCCAGTAATATTTTTCTTGTAAATTCTCGATGATGATATTTTAGAGTTTTCTAGGCTGATATAAATATTTTACAGTAGTAAGTTGACCACACTAGCTTCAAGAAGATATACAAGGGACCAATCTGATCCAAATCACTCCCCCTATGTTTGAAAATCCAAATCTTATCCCGAGGAATAGTCAAAAGACAAGAGGGATCGCTAAGTACTACACCTATTTTCGGGTCCCATACTTGGCCGGTGAGTGGTTTTTGCGGAAAGAGCTTTCTTTTGATGAGATTTTTGAGCTTTCTTTGTTTAGAAACAAGTACGGCTTGCACTTGAAGACGCGGTTCTAGATACGAGTTTCTTGTAGATTTTGAAGTTCGAGCAAATTATTCCATTGATGAATACATTTTTAACTCTCCTCTTGTCCATCAACGTAATAATATTCGTGAGGTTTGAGAATCATCGGGGCTAGCATTCCATCTCACGATTCATCGACATTCCCATTAATCGATTCCCGAGTTTTACATCTCCTCCATCAACACCTCCCTCAAATTCCCGATCTTGCAAACGTTGTGGTAAATCCTCCCGAGAATCATGGTACCGGTATGCACCCCTCGTTTTACCCAGGTCCTCGATGATATGCCTGGCGACTATCGGAGTAAAATTCCAATCTTTGATGCCACTCAAAGCATCACATCCCAACAGCATGTTGATAAGATGAATGATTTTTTTGATCTTCATGAGGTAGAGGAAGAGAATGTAACCACTAGACTGTTTGTTCAAAGCTTTGGAGGAGAAGTTAGGAAGTGGTTTAGAGCCTTGCCAGCAGGCTCTATTCGTACTTACAGGAGTTACAGACACATTTCTAAGACCGGTGGGAGGTGAAAAAGAACCCACTCCAAATTCTGTCTAAATATGAGAATACTAAAAGAAATATGGGTGAAATTGTGCAAGACTATTGTTTAAGGCTCAATGCTGTATACAATGCTATTCCGGCTAACCTCAAATGTCCTGTGGATTCAGATTTGCTAAAGTTTCTGGATGGTTTTGATGCCGATATGGCATATCAGCTACGTGAAAGAGATCCGCCATCACTTAAAGAAATGCAGAGGATAGCAGTAAGCGTTGAAGCTAATCTATTGGCTAGAGGAGCTCGGGCCAGAGCTAAAAAGAAAGTCGTGGTGAAAGAGGAAGCATCCCCTTCAGACAAAAAAATGGACCTGGCAGTTCGTACGTGGAAAGGATGGTTGATCGATTAGCGATTTCCCAAGACAAACACGAACTCCAAAATAAGAAATCCTAATTTTGAGGACAACAACGGTGCAATTCGAGAATTAGACGAGCGGAGAGGAACATACGACATGGGGCCAGCGGCACCACGGTAGCGATTAAAATGCCATTACGGTAGAACTACGTACGAGGATAGACTCGGATGATGATGACCACAACGATCGAGGACAATCAATTTTTCACGGCTGATGAATTAGCCCATTTTCCCTCTAGAAGACGAAGAATACACAATGGCGACTCCGGACATTCGAGGAGATGAAAATTTCATTTTGGCCAATGACGTGGCATTAGAGGAAGAGTCTGATGACTACCGAGAGGAAGGGGTATATGAATGCTCTATCGGCCCGTGAGAGTATTCTGCGAGGAACAAAAACGTCTATCAGTCCCATTCAAAGAGAAAGAAAGAACTCGAAATGAAGGACGAGGCACGAGAAGAAAGGAAAAGTCGGCCAATCCTTCATCGACCAAAGCACATGACTACTAACACAACAAATGAAAAAAGCCGTGAGAGCATAGCAAAAGGAGAAAACGGAGAAGAAATACCTTCCCATTAAAGAGGTAGAAAAAGCTCCTTCCTTTAATTTATAAAATTTAAATTTCTAAACTCAAAGTGTCTGTGCCCACGGCGAGTTGGTGAAGAATAGTGTATATAAAAGTCGAGTGTCTAAAGTCTTGCAAATTGACCTTCTTCTAATATGGTTAATGTGGAAGATGACTTCTACGAACTTATTTTTGGTCCGGCCACGGAAAA
Source organism: Pinus albicaulis (assembly GCA_034641835.2). Classification (NCBI taxonomy): domain Eukaryota; kingdom Viridiplantae; phylum Streptophyta; class Pinopsida; order Pinales; family Pinaceae; genus Pinus; species Pinus albicaulis. Next base: position 993,623,705 of record CM076579.1, on the reverse strand, counting down.
GTCTGAGAAAATGAAGTACCTCCCTTTTACCTAAGTCTTAGGTTGCATGATTTTATCTTGCATAACGCCATGTTGGACTTTGGGGCCTCACATAATTTGATGCCCAAAGCTGTCATGGAGAAGTTAGGCCTTGATGTTATGAGAAAATACCATGACTTTTACTCTTTCGACTCAAGTAGGGTCCATTGTATTGGTCTCATCAAAGATTTAAGTAGTGTCTTTGAGTCAAATACCCGACCAAAAATGTCTTGATGGATGTAGTTGTTCTTGATGTCCCAACACGGTTTTTGGAATGCTTCTATCTAGATCTTCAGGGTGCAAAACTTAAGTGGACCATCTGACTTTAATTCTCTTATGCCACAATCCTGTATTTGGCCGATTGAGAAAAGTTATATAGGGAAAAGAAAATGAAATATATGATTACTAGCAAAGACAAGCTAGTAAACCATCCCATCAATGCGGTCCTATGATTTAGGTCTTTGTCTTATATTGAGATGGTGATTTAAATGATGAGGAGGTTCGGTTGGTACAAGTGGATGAGATACGATATTTCAGAAAATTTTAGAGAGGTCTTGAACAGGAAAAGGAAAAAGCAACAAGTACTTCTAAGCCTCGTCCACCGGCGGCAAAAGACAACGAACGAGCGAAATCAGCCAAGGTAAAGAGAAGGCGAAACTAAATTTTTAGCATGCGAAGAAGAGAGCTTATGGGGTATGGATTTTGATGGGTACATTGGTAAGGATGGGAGCAGTATTGGAATATGGATCGGGAGCCCCGTTTTCCACCGAAAAGGTCCCTTTGTAATGTTTGAGTATGTGCTTATAAGTTGGCTTTTGATCGCTCCAACAATGAAGCAGAGTATGAAGCTCGATTGCAGGCCTCAAAATCTTGAAGAAGTTGAAGGCGAAAAAAGGATTTTTGTAAGCAGACTCGAGTTAATAATCAAGCAGTGTGAAAGGAGAGTACCAAGCTAAACATCCAAGATCGAGGGCATACATAAATGCAACACTGGACATTTTGAAGACATTCCCAAGAGTACACTTTGAGCAAGAGTGTCTTTGCAGATGCAGAATCTTATTGTTGATTCTCTTGCCACTAATGCAAGTAACTTGAAGATTCCGAGTGAACTCCAAGAACAAGTTTGAGATCCATGTCAAACATAGGCCCGTTGTTCCGGACAATTTAAGGTATTAGCAAGTATTTTTGGATGATAATGAGATCAATGCATTTTTTGTGGTGATGGAAAATTCAAGGACACTCCCATAGAAGGTGAATATGTGGTTGATGATCAAGAATTGGAAACAAACCAGATGGACATATTGCAAATTTAAAAGTTTGAAGTCCGAAACCTTTAAATAGGGGAATAGTGTGCATGTGCTGAGCTCGCGCTCCATTGTACAATTTGGTAGGGGAATTAATGTGCGATGTAGTTTCGATTTGTGGGATTCATGTGGTATGAGTTTTAGCATATGTCTCTCCTTCGTTTCATATGTACATTGTTATGCTTCACCATTCATTCATAAACATTTCCGCTGAATGTTTTTCAAGTTAGAAAGGTAGAATCCATTTATATGCTCGCCTTTGGGAATCATTCATACTCGGTGTTTTCTTCTGGTTTTGAAAAGGATTAATTTATTATGCCCTTTTCACTTCTCCTCAAAAGTCTTTCCACCCCATCTTTTTTCAACTTGATTACAACTCGCCTATCTTGCCCTACAAAATACTCGTGTCTTTTCGATTAATTCCTCGGGCCCATACCGTCCTTTTTCCCATACATCCTTGAAAATTCAATCATTTATCAAAACCCCTTTTCCCATTTATATACCTAGCCTAAAATCGCTCATTATTGTGTTATTGAATATCTATTTTATGGAGAGAGCCCTCTCCTATCCTCGTAGCTTAGGCTACAAGGCCGAGCGTGGTTTAGTTGTTACTCCGACTTGCCTTTTCAGCCCTAAGGTTCCGCATTAAGAAAGCACACCAAAGCAGTGTACGCAATAAAAAGAAAATAGTATTACAGTATAGCTATAAGAAACAAAAAAATTGTATTATAGTTTTAGGCAGAAATCAAATTAAGAATTAAAGTAACCTGTGTAAGAATTTTTTTTGAATAGTAATCTTTAAAGAGGATATATGTAGAAGTCGTTAAATTTCGAAATTGAAGAATTTTGACTTCATTGTATGAATGCATAACATTCTACAAATAGAAAAGTATAAAATTCAAGAACTAGAGACAAATACGTGTGTCACCACTTTGTGAACACATTTAAAAATGCAATTAGAATTTTATCCTCATTCATAGTGTTGTAGCAAAAGTCTTCATTCCCGGTACTAGTAACATACCTTAATGTCCAAATAATTACACAGAAAAATTTATACAGCCTTTATCTACGACTACAAATATCTTCATTGTATAATTTCTTTAGAAACTTGTGTCTAAGATAACACCCAACCGAGATGGACTCTAAGAGTCGGTAGATGTTGTCATTAGATTGAATATTAAAATTTAGCTTTGCAACCAACCTGAGATTAATACAAGAATAGAAAATCCAATTAGGGATGAAAATGTGGAAATAACGCCGTACGGCCATTTGTGTATAAGTATATTAAATGTCACCTGCAATCACAAATAAATCTATTGCATTGTATTGTGAATACTCTCATATATATGCATATAATAGAAAAAATAATTACATAAATGAAAACAAAATACTAGAAGGGAATATGCGTTTTTAAACCTTTCACCTGTGTCAAAGGCGTAAATGAGGTTTAATATAGAATGACTGGTTTAGCATATTAGCATTAAATTTATGGTGTAAAAATGCCAAGAACGATTTGCATAAAAGGCATGCACCCAAAATCAAATCCAATATGAAGGGATAAATTTCTCAATGCTGGATAGTTACGTCCAACATATCAAATATTAAACTAAAGTAACTTAGATTTCTTTCAGAGCGAGAAAGACAAGTTCATATGTACATAAAAAAAAATACAGAAAGAGGAAGAAATTTTATAAAGAACTAAACTTAATCGTTAAATTTCCTGACTCTCAACCATGAAATCGTATTCGTTTCGAAAATAAAGCTTAGGACTATAAATGGTAGAATGCAAACTTATAAATGGACCATAGTTAGTTCAAAGTCGTATGGCCCAAGAGATCGAAGTATTAATCGACTTTTTCTATGTCAAATATCATAAAATACATATTGAATATGAACGTTACGCAGGGATATTTAGTCCCAGTCCAAATCCAACCATCTAGCGAGAGATAATGTGAGTTTAGGGAAATAATTTAATATTTTTAATGAAATTACTTACCATTTACCTAAAATAGTGAAGACGACCGTGTGAACTTGAACTACATACAAGCACAAAAGAAATCGAGGATTAGAAACGAGAAATACAACCAAATGGAAAAAAAGGAATGTTGCCGAGAAAGACTGAAATCATCTAAAGGAAGTTACTAGCTGAGTAACAAAGATCGATCATTTAGCCTGTAGGTGAGTAAGGAAATGAATTTCTCGCGCATAACTGCTTGACCATCTCGAACCGGGAGGATTACCACATATGTTAATTATCGCATAGGAGAAACACTCTGAGCTAATAGGTGATTGCTGGTTCAAATGAGAAACGTTTATGCCTTTTAAACCCTAGTAAGGAACTCCTTTTCTTCTGTCCACTTGGTACTGTGATCTGTGGTCATCCTTCGATCAAGGTGCGGAACTTGAGTGAAGAAAAACGTGTGAGGTGGTACCAAAATATTAGGCATTCGTACCTGGAAGTAGGAACTTCAAGTTGAAAATTTATGAATTGGGAGTTACGAGGTGTGGGAGATAGTGCAAGGTACTATTCCAACCATCGACAAGATCATCGAATGGAAAAACCTCAAGGATATCGAATTCTTCATACTTGCCGTAAGGTACCGAGATGCATAATGGGACAATGTACTTAACGTGGTAGATGGATTCATGAGTTTATAAATTATACAAATGCCAATTAAATGAGAGGGCATGTATTATAGGCCTCATAAAAAATAACGTAAGTCCTGAAAAGTAAGAAATTAATTCGCTACGGTATACCGAATAGATAATGACTTGGATATGTTTTCAAGATAGTGTGTTAGGTAACATAGATTTTGTTATATATATATATATATATATATATATATATATATATATATATATATATATATGCAGCCTAAAGGGCATGTTGGGAATTAGCCTTAGGGTAATGGGTGAATTATATAGTGATGTTAAAAAGAAAAGGGACTTCACGTATTAAATTAAGTGACATTGATAAGAAAACGTTATGAATGATAATTCGAAATGTTTCACCTCTAATTGGCTAGGAACTTTTATAAATGAAAGTGAAGACATCATACACAGGTGGGAAATTTATATGGTAAGTTGTAGATACATATGGCTATCATGTTCATTAAATGATATATTGGCATTATGTGTAGATTTAGTTATACAAAATAAAAAAAAATTAGAGGCATTACAAATTGTATCAGAGCCCAAGTTAAAACACTGGGAAAATTATGTGCTCACATTAGAAATTTTATATTGCTGTAAAAATTTATTGAATTTAAATTTTTCTAATGTTTGATTTCATGTATAGTGAAAATTGTTGAGAAATACAGCTGCGAACCATGATTGAAGGGGTCGAGTTGTATGTGGATATGGGTGGTGGAGAAAACACGCCAGATCCAAATGCTCCATTGATGGCTATGTTGCATAAAATGCAAAGAGAAATGGTGCAGCTCAAAATCCATAATGAAAGGCTATGTTTAGCCAGTGAAAAGCAAGAGAGATTGATAAGAGAATTGACTTCTAGGAATATCCAAGAAGGTGAAGATTCCAGAAGGAAGAGAAAGGGAAGAGTCAATTTCTTAGAAGATTCTAAGGAAGATGAAACCTCTAGACAACAGTCTAGAAGGAACAAGGAATTGCAAGGTTAATTCTAGAAAATCAAACCTCCCTCCTATTATAGAGAGAAGGAGGAAGATGCGGAAGCGTGGCTTCTAAATATGGTAAAGCACTTTTAGGTTTACGAATATGAAAGTAACTTGAGAGCGTACCGCTATCTATTAGTTGTAAGGTAAGGCTACCTTATGGTAGGAAGAAACAAAGATGGTCCATGTCATCGATGACAAACCGTCACTTGGGAGGATTTCCAAGTTAGGTTCAAAAATCGATACCGATTGAACTTTATTATGACAACAAGGCCAAACAGCCTTCAAGGAACTCGATATTCAACTTAATGATTGATGAGTTTGTAACCAAATTCACTAACTATGATATGTACAATTAAGTATACAAGAGAAGATAAGGAAAAGGTGCGCAAAACAAGGCTATGTTATCATTAGTTAAAGGGAAAAAGTGAACAAGCAAAGAATTGTCAACATAAAGAGAAGGGTGACTCCAGTAGAAAGAAAACAAAAACAACATATTTGAAGAACTTCGAGAGAAACCACCAAAGAAAGAAGTTCAGTAAAATGGGAGAAAATCAAACTTCTCAATCACAAACAAAGTCCAAGCTGATGAATGGAAACGATAAAAGAGAAGGGATAGTTAGAATGAGAGAACCAATAAAATGTCGGGGGTGTGGAGAACCACATTTATTGAGGGACTGCCCGCACAAAAACATTAAGACCATAAAAGTATTGAGAGAAGCAACACCTGTTAATGACGTGGCAAGGAACATCCCCCAAATCGCGTCGCTTCTCCGGAAGATCATCAAGGTAAAAACACTCCACTATGGTTGGAAGTAGAAGGTATGATTGTTGACCAACCCTAAGTCATTTTAATAGATCCGTGTGCATCTTTAATTTATATCAATCCTCAAATGGTAGAAAAATGTAACTTAAAGTTAGAAAATTTCGTAGTCTTGGTTAGTTTAGTTACTACCAGTAAAAAATGGAAGGTGACTCATGTTACCCTAAACAACCATAAATTTGAATGGATACCTACTGCACTAAATTTAAATATTCTCGCCTTTAGTATTATTATGTACTAGTAGGGATGGAATGGTTAGAGAACAGAAGCTTGTTTAATTTTTTATACAAAACCCTACATTGTATAGACAAGGATGAAAACCTGCTATAGTAAAAGGAAAACCTAAGCCAATATCCGTGAGATAAATTCTGCGCACTTCAATTGAAGAGAATTACAGAAAGGGTTATCAAGTGTATTCTCGTTAATGTAAAGGAGTTAGGACAACAGCAACAGGAAAATACTTTACAAACATTAAATATTATAAGAGAATTCAAAGATGTGTTTCTCGACGTAGTTCCTCATCTCGCCCTCAGAGAGAGAGATTGATTTCTCAATTGACTGGCATCGGTAAAGAACTCAGCTTTCTAGAGCCCCATACAAAATGAGTACCTGGAACCGATGGAGTCAAAAATGCGCCACAGGAGTTGTTGACAGTATATTACATTATACCAAGTGTATCCCCATGGGGAGCACCTAAGAGCCCAGGAAAAGAAGGACAATACTTTTAGAATGTGTATTGATTACCGTCAATTGAACAAGTCGACAATAAAAAATAGATATCTCACTCAGGGATAGATGACCTATTTGACCAAGTTATAGGGGAAATAGTTTTTTCAAAGATTGATTTAAGGACAGGTTACCATCAATTAAGGATTAAGGATGAAGATATAAGTAAAATAACATTCAGAACTAGGTATAGACACTATGATTTTGTGGTCCTACCGTTTGGGTTGACCAATGCACTTGCTACTTTTTTGTGCTTAATGAATAGTGTCTTAAATAAATACTTGGACAGATTTGTATTAGTATTTATTTATCACATTCTAATTTATTCCAAGAATGAAGCTGGGCATAAAGAACATCTTAGGACTATTTTGTAAACTCTCAAGGAAAATAAATTTTATGGTAATTTTAACAATTGTGAAATTTTCAACGATAAAACTCAATACCTGGGTCATATAATTTCAGAACAAGGGTTAGCAAAGAGACACAGAAAAGATAAAAGAAATAAGAGAGTGGCTCGTACTCTACCGATGTGTCCGTTGTAAGATCCTTTATGGGAATTGCAGGATACCATAGAGGTTGCTGGAGAGATTTTCATTCTTAGTTTACCCCATTACATCCCTACAAAGGAAAGGAGTTAAGTTTGAATGGACCGAAAAATGTGAAAAATAGCTTTGAGTAGCTAAAAATGAAACTTACAATAACACCTATTTTAAAGATCAAGGATCCGCATCAAGAATTTGTAGTGTGCACAGATGCTTGTGGAGAAGGATTAGGAGTGCTACTACAAGAAAATTCTATTATAGCCTATGAATCCAGAAAAATTAAGAAACATGAAAATAATTATAGTGTTTATGATCTTGAGTTAGCTGCAGTAATACACGCTCTCAAGATGTGGAGACATTACCTTTTAGGGAAAAAGTTTGTGTTGATGACAGATCACATCAGCCTAAAGTATTTTTTCACCCAAACATATTTGAATGGTAGGCAAGCTAGGTGGTTTTTCTTCCTTAGTGAGTTTTGCATGGAGATCAAACATATATGTTGCAAGGAAAACAAGATTAAGATGGCATTGCTAGAAATTACTGGGCAAAGTGTAAGTAATATTGGGAGTAGTGCCAATTTTGACATAGAGGGACTAATACAAGAAGTGGTGAACCAAGAGCAAAACTATAAGAAACTTCAGTCACAATTGATGAAAAAGGAAATGAAAGGATATACACAGAACGAGAAAGGGCTAATTTGTTTTAAAGACATATTGTACATTCCTAATGTAGACTCCCTAAAGAAAGAAATTATGGATGAGTACCATAAAAGACGCTATGTTGGACATCTTAGATACCAGAAATTACTTACATATTTATGAAAGAACCCTGCTGGCTTTATGAAAAAGGATGTGAAAAACTACCTACCTAGATGTATAGAATGTCAAAAAGTAAAGGTGGAACTTCAACATCTAGTCAAGCTGTCGAATCCTTTACCTATCATAAAATGGAAGTGGGATACTATTTCCATGGATTTTATTACTGGTTTAGCAAGAACCAAATACCAACATGACTCTATTATGGTTTTAGTTGATACTTTGACTAAAGCTACTCATTTTATACTTGTACAATCTACCTTTGGTACAGCCCAAGTAACAAATGTATTTATGAAGGAGATTGTAAAATTGCATGGTGTTCCTAAAATGATCATTTCCGATAGAGACGCAAAATTTACTGCAACTTTTTGGAGGAGTTTGTTTGGAGGCATGGGTACCAAATTAAATTTTAGTACTGCCTACCATCCCCAAACTAATGGTCAAACTGAAAAAAAACTAGATTCTAGAGTATATGTTAAGGATGTATGTCATGGATAAGCTAATAGAATGAGAAGACAATATACACTTAGCAGAGTTTTCCTACAACAATAGCTACCAAGCTTCCATAAATATGGGCCCTTTTGAAGCACTTTATGGTAGAAAGAGCCATACCCCTCTAAGTTGGAGTTAGCTTCAAGATAAATTAATACTTGGACCAGAAGCCTCGAAATGGAAAAAGTTATGAAGAAAATTCAGCAAAACATCAAAACAGCACAAGACATGCAGAAAATTTATGCTAACAAAAAGAGAATTCACGAAGAGAATTTACCATGGGTGATCATATGTATCTAAGGATTAAGCCAAAGAAGAGTACTTTTCACACCGGAAGTTGTGAAAATCTAGTCCCACATTACCGTGGACCTTTTGAAGTGCCTGAAAGAAGGACCAATGTACATAAGTCGCTTTACCCATTCACATTAAGGTTCATGAGACGTATTTCATGTTTCGTTATTAAAAAATATGTGCATGATTATGCTCATGTTATTGATTGGAATGTGATTCAAATCGGGAACTGTATGGGGAATTCTCTCGTAGCCACTTCGAATCTTGATCCGAAAGAAATTGAGCTCCGAAACTCCGATTAGCTGGCCAGGTAAAAGTGAGTGGAGGCACTTTTACATCCGAGGAGTCTACTTGGGAGCGAGAGGCCGATATGATGGAAAATATCCATCACTGTTTACACAGTAATTTTGTTATTTATTTTGTCAACACCGAGGACGGTGTTTGTTTTTAGAGGGGGAATATGTAATATCCCAGGTTGTTATGCTTTTATTTGATAATTGAACAAGTCCAAAAGGGTACAATGGACGCCAATGGAAAACATTTTTGTGGATTCATTTTATTATTTTAACTTAATAAAGTAAAATGGAAAAATTAAGTGCAATGACAAGATTGAGATGTGGATCTAAAAATCCAATCCATGAGGATGGATGAGGTGATAAGACTTTCCCATAACTTCCAAAAATCCTTGGAAGGAATAAAGCAAGATACTAAAATTATATTTGGAGATAAATATCTAATTTCCCCAATAAAGAGGAAAGTATTGGGAAGAGATGGAATAAAGCTGGAAAAGCGGAAAAGACAACTTTAAAAGTACCTCTGTGGAAGAAACAGAGGGAAAGCCTAGGAAAAACATGAGTCAAGCATCATGAATTAATTGGATGCAGTTAATGGAAACAAATTGGGGAAAGAAAAGCTTAAATAAGTTTCTTCAGGATAGACAAAGGGTTTTCTATCACAGGAGCTAAGGATCTCTACTCGGGGGTGAGTTACGGAGAGAGAACTCTACGGTTGGGAGGCAACTAGTCAGACATAAAGGGTATGCATGTTAAATTGCAAATGTTTTGTTCTTTGCTAAGTTCTCAATTTTGTGATGCATTATGAAAAGTCATACAATAGTTATGTTAATGAGAGCTGTTAAGTTAAATTATGTGTTTATATATGTGAGAATTTATTGAGTTACAATGATAGGGGAATGACCTATACATTTAACAGATTTCGCTATAGAAAAATTCCCAGAGATTCGTATGGTTGTACAGATACAATTTCGTACATCACCAACTCTCGTAATGTCTCAACCCGGTTGATGGGTTTCGATTTGAGGTTAAGTACCTCACAGAGAATGTCTTTTCTTTATGTTATGGTTGAGAGTTCTACTAATAGACTATTTAGATCATCAAGAAAACCCGTTCGAAAATAAATACGCTGTATCTTTCTATCTTAAGTATAGAAAAAATTATTGAAAATCGAGACAAGAGATGCATGCATATCCGGTAATTGTATGATGATATTGAAACAAAAAAATATGAAGTAGAAATAATACCGCACAATATAATAAATCTAGTGTATATTTTGTAAAGTATATAAACTAGCTAATCTTTATCATGGAAGGATTATAACATTTTAGATGCATAAATTTGTATTTAAATTTTAGATTGATAGTTATGGTGTAGTTAAGATAACTCTACAAAAAAAAAAAAAAAAAAAGATATACAGCTTTGTGTACAGAAATTGTATAACCATATATGTACTATTACAGCTTTGGTTACGCATTTCTATATAAACTATAGAAAAACAATTTTGAAATGAAATCGAGATAAGAGAGGTCTAGTTCTAAAATGGGGATTGGCTGTTATAAGTAGAATTGGAAAGCATCTTTTGCTGAAAGAAACATTCCGATAATTGCTACAAATTAATTACATGTATACGCTTATGTATGCAAGACAAAGAAAAGAGTATTACCGTATAACTATAAGCAACAAAAAAATTTAGCCGATAGTTTTGGGGCGCAAATCAAATTAAGAATTAAAGTAACTCGTGTAAGAATTTTTTTGAATAGTAATATTTAAAGAGGATATATGTAGAAGTTATTAAATTTTAGAATTGAAGAATTTGACCGCATTATAAGAATGCGTAAAATATATGAATAGATAAGTATAAAATTCATGTTCGTAGAAAAATATGTAAAGCACCACTTTGTGAACACATTAAAAAATGAAATGAGAATTTTATCCTCTATCTGTAGAAGATATTCATTCTTGGGTAATAGTACAATCCTTAATGCCCAAATAATTACACAGAAAAATTTATGCAGTTTTATCTAATATTATAGATATCTTCATTGTATAATTTCTTTAGAAACTTGTGTCTAAGATAATGCCTAAATGAGATGGATTAGTAGGTTGGTACATGTTGTCATTAGATTGAATATTCAAATTTAGCTTTGCAACCAACCTGAGATTAATACAAAAGAAAATAGAAAAATCCAGCTAGGGATTTAAATGTGGAAATAACGCTATACGACCATTCGTGTATAAGTATATTACATCACCTCGCAATCACAAAGAAATATGTTGTGTTGTGTTGTGAGTAATCTCATATATATGCATATAATAGAAAAAGAAATTACATAGATGAAAAAAAATACCTGAAGGGAATATACGTTTTAAACTCTTTCACTTGTGTTAAAGGCGTCAATGAGGTTTAATATAGAATGACCGGTTTATCATATTAGCATTAAAGTTACAGTAGAAAATGCCAAGAATGATTTGCATAAAACTAAACAGTTGCACCAAAACGAATCCAATCCGAAAGGATAAATTTTCATCATCGGGTACTTACGTCCAACATATCAAATATTAAACTAAAATAACTCGCATTTCTTCGCAGCAAGAAATAAAAGTTTAGATGCACATAAGAAAAGAAGAGAGAAAGAGTGCGTAAATTTTATTAAGAACTAAACTTAATTAATAAATTTCGACTCTCAAACATGAAATCGTATTCGTTCGAAAAGAAAAAGCTCAGACTATAAATGGTAGAATGCAAACTTATAAATGGACTGTAGTCAGTCTAGGCCACGTGGTCTAAGAGATCAGAAGTATTAACTGACTTTTTCTATGACAAATATTGTAAAATACATATTGAATATGAACACCAGATAGAAGGATATTCAATCCCAGGTCCAAATCCTACCATCGTAAAGAGGATAACGTGAGTTTAGGGAAATAATTTAATAGTTTCAATGAAATTACTTAAAATTTCCCTACGATAGTCGAGATGGTCGCGTGAACTTGAAATACATAAAAACACAAAATAAATCGAGGATTAGAAATGAGAAATACAACCAAATGAAAAAAAGAAAAGAAATGTTGCCAAGAAAGACTGAAATCATCCAAAGGAAGTTACCAACTGAGTAATGGAGATCGATCATTCAACCTATAGGTGAGTAAGGAAATAGATTTCTCATGTAGAACTTCTTGACCATCTCAGACCGGGAGGATTACCACATATGTTAATCGTAGCAGAGGAGAAACGCTCCGAGCTAACCGGTGATTGCTGGTTGAAAGGATAAAAATGAAAACAAGAAATGTTTATGCCTTTGAAACCTTAGTGAGGAACTCCTTTTCTTCCATCCACTTGGCACTCGATCCAGAGTCATCCCTCTGATCAAGGCATGGAACTTAAAGTGAAGAAAAATGTGTGAGGTGGTACCAAAATATTAAGGCATTCATACTCCAGGCGAGAACTTCAAGTTGAAAATTTATGAATTGGGAGTTACGAGGTATGGGAGACAGTGCAAGGTACTATTCCAAATCACCTAACAGGATCATCAAATGGAAAACCCTACATATCGGATCTCCATACTTGCCAGGAAAGTGTGAGACACATAATGGTACAATGTGCGTGGTAGATGGGTTCATGAGTTTATAACTATACGAATGCCAATTAAATGAGAGGGTATGTATTATAAGCCTCATCAATAATACGAAATTATGGAAAAGTAAAATTAATTCACACGGTCTTTAGAGATAGATAATGACATGGATATGTTTCGGTATAGTGTGTTAGTAACATAGATTTCATTATATATATACATATATATATATATATACATCTAAAAGGGCATGTTGCGAATTAGCCTTAGGAGTAATGGGTGAATTATAGAGTGATGTTAAAAAGAAAAGGGACTTCACGTATTAAATTAAGTGACATTGATAACAAAATGTTATGAATGAAAGTAATTAGAACGTTCACGTCTAAGTGGTTAGGAAATTTTATAAATGAAAATGAATACATCATACACAGGTGGGAGATTTATATGGTAAGTTGTAGATACATATGTGTATCATGTTCATTATATGATATATTGGCATTATGTGTAGATGTAGTTATTAAAATAAAAATAGAAATTTAGAGGCATTACATTGGGTAAACCTGTGATAAAATCCATTAAATTATCCTCCCAACGTTCAATTGGAATGGATAAAGGTTGTAGAAGACCCGGGGTCTTAATTGTCTCAACTTTATTTTGTTGGAAAACCAAACATTTTGCTACAAACTTTTGAATATCATATTTAAGGCCATCCCAAAAAATTCTTTCTTCACCCTGTGGTAAGTTTTTAAAAATCCTGAGTGACCTCCTAAAGGAGAAGTGTGCCATTCCAAAAGAATTTTTTGCTTTAGTTGGGAACTCTTACAAAGATATAAGTGATCTTTGTACCATAAGGAATATTTTTTCCAAATCAATGTATCAGATGTACTAGGATCTTGCTGTAAATTTTGAATGAGTATCCACACTTCTTTGTCCTTCTTCCATTTATCCCTTGCTTCAGTTATCCAATCTAGTTGGATAATATAAATATGCAAAGAAATGCTTCCACCTCTTCATTCGTTCTTGAGGGTGCATACGTAACAACATTTGCTTCCCTTTTTTGTAGATTATTTCAAAGTCATAACCCAACATCTTTGTGACCCCTTTTTTGCTTCTCTTAAGAATAGTCTTTGTTCCAAAAAGTGTTTAAGACTATCATGATCAGTTTTTACCTTGAAGTGTCTTCCCATTAGGTAAGGTCACCATTTTTTTAGTGCATGTAGTATTTCTAACATTTCCTTCTCCTAAATAGCTTTCTATAAATACTTTCCCTTGATTGGACGGCTTTCAAAAGCAATGAGTCTTCCTTCTTGCATTAAAACATCATCATTTCCATTTCATGAGGCATCACATTCCACAACAAAGGTTTTTGTGAAATTTGGCGTAGCTAAGACCGATGCTAGGCATTTTCCTCTTTAAGATGTTCAAAGGCATTATTTACTTTAGGAGTCCATGAAAATGCATCTCTCTTCAATAATGTTGTTATAGGTGCTTCTATTCTCCCATAATTCTTAACAAACTTGTGATAATACCTTGTTAACCCGAGAAATCCTCGCAACTTAAGTTTGCTTTATGGTTGTGGGGACTTTCCCATTCCTTAATGGATTTAGTTTTTTTAGGGTCTACCTTAACACCATCATGAGATACAATATGACCCGGATATTCCACCTCTTATACTACAAAGAAACATTTGGGTAACTTTGCATATAATTGTTTCTCCTACAATATTACAGCACCATTTTGTCAACATGTTGAACATGATCCTTCCAAGACCTATTGTATATTAGTATATCATCAAAAAATACTAGAAATAATTTTCTATGGAAGGGTTTGAAAATGGAATTCATCAATCCTTGAAATGTAGACGGTGCATTGGTAAGGCCAAAAGGCATGATCAAAAACTCATAATGACCCTAATGAGTTTGAAATGTTGCTTTTGGAATATCTTCAATCTTCATTCTAATTTGATGATATCTTGAACGAAGATCCAACTTGGTAAAATAAATTTATTCATGTAATTCATCCAATAATTCATCAATCACGAGAATTGCAAATTTGTCTTTAATAGTGAGCTTATTGAGCTCCCTATAATCCGGACACATGCGCCATGATCCATCCTTCTTGTTAACAATACTACTGGAAGCGAGAGAAAGAACTTTGACTAGGTTGAATTATACCATCCTCTAACATTTCTGCAATCATATGTTCAATTTCACTCTTTTGGACATAAGGATATCTATAAGGCCTGATGTTTGGAGGAACACTTCCTAGAATCAAATGAATAGCATGATCATGATAATGAAAATGTGGGATTCCTTTGGGAGTTTAAAACAGCTTGGAATGATTGTCCAAGAATTTTTGAAGATCTACAAAAATAGATGATTTTGATGTTGGAACTTCTAGTGAGCATAATTGTGCAATTACGCCTCATTGTTATTTATTCAGAAGCTTTGTCATGGCATTAGAGCTTATTATCTTTGACTTCCTGTGATACCTCATAATTCAACTTCCTTTCCTTAGAAAAAAAATTTCAAGAAAAGTTCTGGAAAATTAAAGCTACTATCCCCCAAATATTGCAACCATTGTACTCCTAGTACCAACCTTGGCCTACCTCCCATTGCAATGGAAAGAATTGGACTATTCAATACATATTCCCCCATTGTTCACTTAATGTTAAGCATTTTCTAGAGTAATTTATAGTTCTTGCATTTGCAACTATCACTTGACATTACAGTGTTTGGGTATAGGAAATAATTGAATTCCTTGGCTACCTTACAATGAATAAAATTATGGGTACTACCCGAATCAATAAAAAATATTACCTTTTTCTTCTTTATATGTCCTTCTATCTTAAGAGTTTGAGGATTGTTAATTCCTGCCAATGCATTACATGATATGGTGAGAATCATTTCTTCCTCTTCTAGGGTTGGTTTTTGGTGCATATCCTCTCCTTTTGAATATTCTTGCAAATTTTTTATTACTCTTCACAATCTATGTAAAATAATTTCTTCTCAGCACACTTATCGCCTTTAGTGTATTTGCTATCATAACTGTAGCAAAGCCCTTTTGCTCTTTTTTCTTCCAATTTTTGTGGTGTCAAACTTGGAGGTTGTGGAAGTCTAGGAGTAGCAACACTTCCATATTTATATATGTGAGTGGTAAGCTTCCTTGTCACCATAATTTTACATTTATTTTTTCTTGCCAACCTGAATGCCTTTTCCAATGAATCAAGTTCCCAAATGTGAACTTTATGTTGTATGTTATCCTTTAAAGTCCCTATGAAGACATCAATCTTGTGTTCCTCTGGAATATCAGTTACCCTTATATTCAATTTTGGAAGTCCTCAATGTGCTCCACCACTAACCCTTTTGTTTGAGATTTATCAATTGGATAAAGGTGTTTCTTTTTGTATCCTCATAATGTACTATCATTTCCTCTTTGTAAATTGACCAAGTGACAATTTTTTTCTAGAATAAAGCCATCAATACATACAAATTTATTTTGTTCTAAATGTAAAGTTGTAATGCCGCGTACCCAACTTTATTGTGTTTTGCACATTATTGAGATCAAAATATTACTCCACTTGCAGTATCCTTGCCATCAAAATTCCTCATATCCATATTTGGAATATGGTGGTTCTTCCATTGAACATTAGAGTTTATGAAATCATGATTAACATTTATTTTGTTCTCATCATGAGTTTCCTCTACTATCTTTTCACCATTAGGGAACATTTCTTGTATCAACTTTTTCAAAACTTCCATGTCTGATTTTAGATCATTCTTCATGTTTTCCATGTTGTCTTTCATTTTTTCATTGATCTTAGCTTCCATGCCAACTTCTATTCCATCCATATTATTTTTTGTTTCTCTTTGCGAGAGCGAAATTTGGTGCACTTGCTCTTGTAATTTTGATATTTCATGTCACATTTCTTCATCTTCACAAGTCATAGTAGAGAATTATGAAAGATTAATGGGTTTTGAATTCCTTTAGGTGGAATTTTAGAACCGAATACGTATCTATGCTACAATATGCCCTTGGAATAAATTAAAACTGATTTTTCACACAAGACTTATGCAATTCGAAAAAAATACACACCTTTTTCTTACTTTTGATGAGCTAGAGATTGAAACTGAATTATCTATATGATTTCCAATATTAAATATTTGAAGTTTGGCCATTTTTTGTGGTATGCCTCTAAAGCTTCTTTCAAATGCCATAGGTCTATCACGATTTGGATTCTTCAAGAAAAAAGTTATACCCAATCTCCCACGGTGACCTAATTCTGGACTAGCTCACCAAGGCAAACTTATACGACGTCTTTGCGTGTCCTTTGTTTCCTCCTTCGGCTCTAAAATTGATATAAGGAAAATTAAATCCATGTACTTATGAATGCATTTTACATAATTCAATCCCTATTCTTGAGAGAGAAGTTATGACGATTTTCCAACGGTCACCTCTTTGAGATGAAATTTGAAAGCTTGAAACAATTCTAAATTCCACAGATGATATGTCCGAAAATATTTCGAATCAAGCTCTGAAATTTTTCCATGATATTCCTCAAGATTCTAGCTTCATGGTCTAAAAATTTTAGCTTTTGAACCTTCGTATAAAAAATGTTATAGCGAAAATTCCACAATGACTTGTTTGGAGAAACGAAATCCTAGAATCAAAGCTGCGATGCAAATGTTATGAAACCAGCTCCGGAAATAGAAGAAAAGAGAGACCAATGCCTTAGAAATCAGCCATAGGGGGAAACCTCCAATACATTACATAAATGAAAAATAATTGGATTCTATAAATGACCAAAAAAATCCTTCTATATATAGGAGTCCGTAGGGCCACAATATAATCCTAGCCGACCTAACAATAAAAATGGAAGGGCACAATAATAAAAATATTGGGGTTACAGGGGTATAACAATAATGGACTAAACTAGTAATATAGGGACCTAACAATTTTTTTTTAAAAGGTTGTGACTATCAAAATAATTTGAAAGTGACATTCTTGTATATTTTAGATTTTGAAGTGCAATTAATAGTAAAATTGGTTTTGTACATCAAATATTTTTAAAATTATATGATGTGTCTTTCAGGTATCATCACCAACAATAACTGTGGAGAGATCAGGGATCTATGCTTGGACACATAAAAATTGGTGGGTTCGTCGAAATTTTTTAATTTATTTATCTGCTTATCAGTTTTTTTGCTTGATTGAGCTTCCTTTATAACGTTTAGTGCTACCATCGATATGTATATTGTCGTCCATTAATTTTATAATGACATTCAGAGTTCTCTTTATCAAATCCATGATACACCATGTAGTGTTTTTATCAAATCAACATAGACATTACTCAGTGCTTTTGTGTACTTATACTACTTGTGCGGAATTTTTAGTTAGCATGGTTATTAGTTGTCTTTTTAGTGTTTTTTCATATGATAATGCTTTACTTTGGCACTATTATTTCAAGTGTCACATTTTCTAGAAAACTCAAACAACAATGCTACGGAAGAAATATTGTATATTTTGGGATACGTTAAAAAATAAATGAGGTGAGGTTATATATATATCAAAATTAGTGTTTAAAAATCTCTATCATGAAGTATAGTGCCAATAATTTTGCATAAAAATTATTAGGTAAAATTCATACAGGAAAAAATGGACTATAACTATGACATGTATCTCTTTGTTGTAAAAATGTTGAAACCCTTGTCTTTGTGGAAATGTATAATCAAGGGCATTACTCAATTTCAGGAGGAACTTCAATGCCACAATCTTCACCCAAGCCAAGTACATCCATAAAATATTGGAAGTTAGGCCATGTTGTTGGTAACCATAAAGATTTTTTTGTTCAATGTCTTATTTATCTGCATCGAGATTAGGTTATAGTTTATACATTGCCCATTATGATGGTGGTAAAAGTGTTCATGTTGATTCCACAACCAAGTCTGACTCTATGAGTACAAAAACTAATTGTTATATTTCCACATGCGAGTGTATTCAATAAAACTATGGGTACTTTGATTGTGTTATGCCAATTAGGTGTTTTTTGCTACAAATGAAACAGATCAATGCCAGGTTGGAGAAGATATAACCAAATATGCGGGCATTTGAGGGAATGACAGAACAATTTTCACCTTCAGAAATAAAGTCGTCTTCATTTTTTCCTATTGTTTTCAAGAACAAAAATAGTCCAGTGACACAGAAAAACCATGAATCATCTCTCACAACGGGTTGGTGGTTTCTAGAATACTTAAGCCCATGTTTCATTTGAGAAGCATAGTTTCTACTTTTTACCACTTCTAATATGCTTCCTAATACGCGAGAGAGAATTGAACGTTGCATCTTTATGTTTGCAATACACTCTTTCAAAATTTTTAAATTAAGTGCCATATGTGGATGAGAGAAATCTAGTCCTATACATAGCGAGGGCCTTGGACTTAGTCTCACTTAGTTTTGTCCTTTGGATTCTAGTTCAAGATTTTTTTGGTTGATTACAACTTTATTTCATGCTTTCCTAGTAGACACTAATCAATGTTCAAATATTTGAGAGCTTGTTAGGTCTTACATTTCTTGGCCAAAAATTTATATGGACATGTCACCTTAGATCTCAAAACAACTCGCACCTCACCAATAGTTAGAATACAACCTCCATCTCTTGGTTGTGAGTTGTAGCATCTTGATAGAAATACATAACTCAGAGCATATCTTCCTAATCTTATATATACTCCATCAATGATCTATTAATATTTTCATACTTATGGACTTTGACGGTGACAGAGAGATCAATTAGGATGTTTATTTCCCTAAGCAGCATTTGCAACCTAAAAATTGTTGGCAATATGATGCAAAGTGTTGTCCTTGATGGCAACTTACTTGATAAAGTTGATGGCAACCTACTTGATGAAGTTGTCCTTGATGGGCCGACTTGTCCTATTTGTTAATGATGTAAATGCGATGTATCTATAGAGCGATTCGGATGTAGTGGAGAAAGGAATTCCTGTGGGGGAGCGGAGCAATGATGAAAGTAGTGTCCTGGCTTATGCGGGTTTGTAAAGGCGAAGTAGCGTATGTACACGGAAAATTACGTACCAAGTAGTGTATGCCTATTTGTGCTCTAAATTTATAAAACCGAGGAAATTTACCATGATGACGGCCCACGGTATTAAGCGGCTAGTTATCTGGCAGTCCCGTCCGGTTACCATCGGCGATTGAGTGGTTTTGACTCATGGTATTGACAAAGGCTAAATCTATATAAGGAGAAGAAGATCATAGTGCAAGTGTGTGCATAGGTACGAGTTTTGTAGATACTTCACTATGAAGTATATATTTATGGAAAGGGGTAATAGTTTATTGATTGATCTGAATTAATAATGCACCTATGAAGAAAATGATGAAGAGGGATCTCTAGATGCGAAATGACTATGTGTTTACTAGATGCGGTTTATGGAATGTTTAGATCGTGATCGGCGAATCTTTTCTTGAAGTAAAGGGATGAAATCGAGTTGTTTATCGATGCGAAAAGTGCCTGATCTGAAAATTTTACGATCTATATGCATGTTCGTTTCATGAAAAGCGCGTGTATACGCGGATCCTCTCGAAAATCACGTATCACAGTTAGGGTTTTACCGAAGAATAAATGCTGCCCGAATTATACGGAGTTTTGTCTCTATTAAAACGTGTGTATGCAAAGGTCGGTGAAGTAAAAGCAACGTATGGAATCTAGGGTTCTTTGAAGTATGTGGAATGAATTGTCGATCTATTTCTTTGTTTTATTGATATCTTGTCAATGATGTATTCATACGGATGCGGGTTGTTTGAATGATTGATTATGCTACGATTATGATGATTAAAGATCAAGTTGGTGGTTGATTGGTTGATGATTCAATGAATGAATTGATGGGGTTATAAGTTTCGGTTTGATGAATGTTGAGCTTAAATATGTGGAGTGGGTCCGATCTGAGAAAATCGATGAAAAGTGGCCTACAATTGCTTGTATGTTGTGTGAATATTTGTTGGATCTAGTATGAAAATTGATGAAACGTGGTCCACGGTGGTCTTTGAGGTTCGAAGTCTTCGGTGAGGGGGCAGCAGCTCCCTTCCGGTGGTAGGCAGTAAAAGCGAGGAAAAGCGCGGGGGTAGTAGCTCCCTTCCGGAAGAGGCTGGTAAACTAGAGCGAGGGGGTTGTAAACCCTTCCGGAGAGAATTTTGGTAAATGAGAGAAGGTTGTATACACGGTGGGTGCACGTAGGTATGAGTACGTACTTACCGGTACATGGTTGTAAGAAGTTTTATTTATAATAAATATTGAAGACGAACGATGTCGGTGGTGGTTTCTCCCAATTGGGTTTCCACCTTAAATCCTGGTGTTCATGTGTGTTGCTTATGTGTGATGATTTATTATGTTCTTCTTGCTCATGTTTAATGCTTACTAAACATCTAATGAATGAATGATGCAATGATCTAAGTAAAGAATTATACGCATAATAAGATTTACGGTAATACGCAAGTTTTGTAAGGATATCCACGTGTTGGGCTCAGGTAAAGTAGCGTATGGGTTTTAGAGAAAGAAAAAGTAAAAAAATTTCGGTCGAACTAAATGCGGATTCTCTCTCAGTATTTTTCCAAAAAAAATTCCACAGAACAATGTTGGAATTTCCTTCAAATGTATACTTTACTCTATGATTAAAGATGGTCATATTGTTTCCTCTAAATCAAATTGTTGAAAAAAATCAAAGCATCAACTCAAAACAACCTAGCATAGGTCCACAACGCTTTTCTCAACCACAAACCTTAGGCTCTATAAGGTTTGATTAATATGCCACATGTTAATTTTTAGCGCATGGTAAGCAGATTATGCACTCAGAAAATTACTGCTATAACTAGCTAATTGGAATTTGTAACCTTAAATAAAAATTGTAACTTATGAATTGGGTGTGATGCAGCGATATTAGTTTGTGATGAATCTGGTATGGTTGTAAGTATACGGCTTGTAATAATTGTAGTGAAATCTTTGGTCTAGTACAAAAAGCATCATAGTTGGCTTATGTTAGACTAGTATTTCTTACCATTGTTGAATACTATATTCTCTACTTACTACATATTAATTATGGTTCAACTCCATCTAGAGCGAGAGGTAATATTGGGCATACAACTTCTTACTTAATTCTGGTTTGTCTTACAAAGAGTATATTACTAAGTATCCTATTTTACTTACGTAGTACTTAGGATTAAATTATTCTTTTATGTAAGCTTACAATTGTCTTACTTAGTAAACTATTTCCTTACGAATATGTGAGCAACCAACTATCGTCCTAGTAAATACTCAGTAATTATTATGTACTTATTAGACGAGGTTAAATTAATGGTTCGGGTATCCATGAGTAAAGTAATGGAACAAAGCGTTAATAATTATAGCTAGCTTAGTTCTACTTACTCTAAATACTATTATCTTAATACTATTTATAATATCCAAGTATAATAGCTTGTGAGCCCTTAGTAAGTAAGTATGACTTGATGGATTCGTGATAACTGTGTGGTAGGAAAAATGACTTTGATACATTTAGCTTACCTTTGATATATAATTGATGGAACATGGATTGAAGCCTAATTGAAAAAATAATCTTAGAAAGGAAGAATTAGATCCCATAACATTTTTCATTGTCAACCCTAAGCAAGTTTTTCTTATGTTGTAATAGGTCTCTGGTTGGGTACGAAGTGGTATAAATATCTCTAGACCTATCACATTGTCGATGAAGGTCTACACTTTTATGAAATATTATTGGACTGTGGGAGAAATGATCGGGATAAGAAGCCCTACTCAAGGCGGGGACTTGCTTTGCTTACCAACCTACCTTGCTTAATTATTATTCCCAAGTACTTGTGGGTTATGTTTTATGTTATTTCTTTTATGAATGCCAATATTTGAATTCAATTTATTTGAAATATTCATTTCTTCAATTTTGATTGGGTTGTTTTTCTCCTTTTATAAATGAACTTAAAATAAACACAAGTAACTTGTAAATTTCTTAGAAGATATATTTTCAACAAATATGACATTTTTGAGGTTAGCTTTTATTAGATTGGAATTTAGCAATTGAGATATTTACATGTAGTTATCAATTATTAAATTCACGAATGTTATACAATGGAGTGAAACTTTTGGATTTCATGTGAACTATGTAATGGAAAACATTACTAATTGCATGAATGAAAATTTAAGTACAAACAAGAAAATCATCAATTATTAACATTACAAATCTTATGCAATGGAGTGAAATTTTTTATTTCATGTGAACTATGTAATGGAAAAATTACTAATTGGATGATTGAAAATTTAAGTGGAAACAAGAAAATAACTATAGAGAAGTGGGATATTTGATTTATGGTTTCCCCTATAGCTTATACAAATAAAGTGCTATTCAATATGCATATTTTATCTTCACCATAAATTTCTTGTATTGACACAATAGTATTGCATGGATGCATGCCATATATTATACGAAGTGACATGGACATGGGCTCTACATAACCAACTTCCAAGATTTTCCATATCCATGGTATAATATGGGATATATATCAAAGATATATACACAATTAGTACTATAAATCTCAAATTTTTTTGGGATGGAATAAATGTTTTGTATTTTAAATAATTTGGATAAAAAATTTCATGGAAAACAAGAGAATAACTACTTGAGGTGTGAGTATTTAGCTAAGAATTTAGCTCTTGCTTGATATATAAAACAAAGCATATGCATTGTGCACATTTTGTCTTTACCTTTTTACAAAAACAAGTGGTATTCATCATTCACATCTTTATCTCCAAATTAAGAGCCCCTTTGAGGAGCTCACAGAGGGAAATGCCTTGCATTGATGGAGACATGAAAGGAAACATTGTGTGGATAAATGTCATATACCATACTTCATGTACATGTAGATGTGCTTTACGAGATCATCTCCAAACATTTTTTTAATGGCTTTAACACATATTTTTCACATCCACAATGACGCTTATCCATATCTATACTTTTTTAGATATATCAAGGATATATATATCCTTAGTATATATATATTAAAAATAGATTTTTGGATGTCTGCCTATATATATATTTTGGTAATTCTTTAGATCATATCAATATACATTCCAAAATATATATTTAAGTATATATCACTAATTGAGGTGGCGAGCTC
This sequence comes from Pinus albicaulis, assembly GCA_034641835.2. Lineage (NCBI taxonomy): Eukaryota > Viridiplantae > Streptophyta > Pinopsida > Pinales > Pinaceae > Pinus > Pinus albicaulis. The sequence continues at coordinate 993,600,001 of CM076579.1, read as the reverse complement.
TCTATTATTCTAAGTATTATAAGATATATAGTTAAGGAAATTTTAAAGAATATCTAATTCCCAAATATTATTGAGGTATTATTAGTCTCTTGCCTCGTTGAGGACTATAGCATTAAACTTCATGGTAAAGTTGCATTGACTATACATTATTTGGCTACTGTTTTTCAATTTTAACCAAATTTTAGAAAAAAATGCTTATTTTTCTATTTTTTCAAAAAATAATCTCTAAATTTTCGGTAAATGCTATTTCTAATTTTTTTTTGATTAACTAAGGAAGCTCCCATGGAAATAATTCCCCTTGTGGAGAGAATTCTATTTATTTTCATTTTTTGGAATGGCTTACAATTCATTTTAAAATTAAAAATAAAAGTAATTTTGTGAATGGTCATTGCATTGGTAAGTGCTCTTGCTTGTTAATGTTATGTTAGTTCTTTTTCTCAGTAATTTTGAGAATTATTGTGGTTGTTTTGTTAGTTCTTTGTTCAATGATGCGAGAATTGATGATGAAAAAATGTTGAATTAATATTATTATGTGTAGGAGAGCTAGGGTCATTTTCATAGTGAGTGCTATGATACTAATGAATGATACAATAATTGGTATAATTTAATTGCACGGAAGAGTACTTGTGGGAGAACTTGATTCCTTTTTCATGAAAAGGGTGCTAAATAAGTTTTGTAGTTTTGCAACAATAGAAGTAGTTGTATGAAGGTGGTTGTGTGAAGCTGGCTATTGATGCGGTTGAAATACACTATTATGTTAATTCTTTGTTCAATATGCGGAAATTCGTGGAATATTTCATAGGATCGAGGGGAGTGGAAGTAAACAAATGTTGAATTAATATTATGTGTGAGAGATGGTTCCCTTTTCATAGTGAGTGTTATGATACTAATGAAAATGTGGTAGATGATATGATTTCGTTATGTGAAAAAGAGTACACATGGGAGAATTGGGGTATTTTGCATAGACATGGGTGCTAAATAAGTTGTGTAACGAATGTCCATTAGGATTTTTCTATTTAAATTATTATTTAGGATTATGGAACTGTAAAATTATTTGTATGAAGAATGGTTGTGCGAAGCCTAGCTTTTTGATGGAGTTGAATGACACTATTATGCTAAACCTTTGTTTAATTGTACAAAAAATTAATGAAATTGCGAGTTAAATAGGACTACGAAATTTGCAATCGTGCTGGACAAATGTTGAATTAATATTATTATGTTTCTTTAGTGGAGTAAAAAGTATGTGTGGGAGAAGTGAGGTCCTTTGCATATTGAGAAGTGGGGTCGTTATGTTGAAAATTTCTGCAGGTAGATGATGAAGTAAGTGCGGGAGAATCGAGGTCTTTTTTACATGAACAAGGTGCTAAACAAATATAATTTCAATTCATGTGAAGAAAAAAGTGTTTTGCTACAAAACAAATCTGCGTAAGGCTTTATATTTTTTATTATTGTTTAGCAACATTTTTCAAAAGTACAAAAGTACTTGTATGAAATTGGTTATTAAGCTAGTTTTTCAAAGGTATCACATGTGGAGTTTCGAGTGTGAATTAAGGGATTTATTGATTGCAAAAAGTAGGCACGTGTGGATGAAGTTGTGCGAGAGGATGTTATGTGTGTGTGGATGTTATATAAAATTTTTGTGAAAAAATCTTACAAGATAATAAACATAAAAATATATTTCTTAGTTCTTATTTGGGGACATTTTCTGTGAATAGTAATTAGTTGATATTAATTTCGAATGTTAATAGCGGGAATTTTTGAGTGTGGAATTAGTTAACGGAAAAATTTGTGCATAGATGGTTGTACATGTGTGGAGGCTCTTGTGAAGAACAAATGCATGTGCCAAATATGTAGAATAAGGGAAGTCACAAGTAGTTAATTGTAATGTGTTTTATATCAAATTTATTATTAATAGATTTTCAAGATGTGGAAGTGCATACGATGAAAGCTTGAAATATTATTGCACATAATGGTGTGTTTTTTCGAGGTAGTGTGTGCGGAGAACAAATTATTCGTTCCCATGATTTCGGGGTCCCATTTATTAATATAAGTTTGAAATGTGAGTGTTGATGGAAGGGAATTGTTGAGTCTAGAATTGGTTGTGCGTAGAGAAATTATTTGTAGTTTCACACATGTGAATTTATGCAATGTTAAAAGTGTGCGAAAAATTAGTTAGTGAATTGATTCTTGAGATAAATTTTATTTATTCGCAACTCTATTTCTATTAATCAAAAAGCGGACTTATCAAGATGATGAAAAGATATGAATTATGGTATTATATTTGTACCATGTTTGGATAGAGAAAAATAGTCGTAGATGGTGAATTTTTAAGGAAATGAGAATGACAATATTTGAAATGGCTAGTATAGTGAGGGCGAAACATTGTTCGAGTTGATAGAGAAAACAATCAGGGCATGTAACATTTTCTCTTTGTATTTTCATTTAATAGCTTGAGTATTGCCTGATATTTTTTGGCTTACTAATTGTTATTTGTGAAGTTGTGCTTGAATGATAATAGTAGTGCGGAGATAGAGAAGTTGTACAATATTGGAAACTTTTTAAACCATTTACCTTTGCCTATTTTGTTTTCATTTTGAAAATACTACAAGTTTTTGGTTCACCAAGATTTTCTTTGTAATACTTTGCAAGCTATGTTTTTCTCTACAATTGTTTTCTATTACTTCATAAAATGAATATAATTTATTCATAAATCAAATTTTGTTCGGTTTATAAGTCTTGAGGAGTAGTTGTCAGTGATTTTCCATAGAGAGTAACTTTACTATTTTTGAGTCTATTATTGATAGTTTTACGAGATCGATTTTATAGAGTAATGGGAGAAACTATCAAGTCTTTGTCGTAAAAAGCTAAATTTATTATTTTTTGTTTCTATTGATAGTTTTACAAATTTGAAGTTTTCGGTAAATTAAATTATAAACTTGGAGTGCATATTAGTGAATGTTGGGTGCCGTTCGAGAGGTATTTTATTTTAGAGAAATTGTTTATCCTTTGCAAATAATTTTGATTTCGAAAGAAGGGAAGTTAAACTCATAGTGACAAAGGTTTCTCTGAATCCAAATATATTCACTTATTTTATTCAAGTTACCGAACTAAACACACATTTAGAATTTTCTGTTGTGGATAGTTTCCTCGAGGAAAAGGAAGAACATGAAGTTGACATTGTTTAGGAATTCTTTTGTGCAAGTTCTGAGGTTCCTTCGATATTTAATGTATAAATATTTATTTGTTTAGGCTATGTTGGTATTTTTCATTGGCTCATTTCATGTGTAGCGAGGATATAAAGTACATCATATGTCTAAGAAATGTATTTTCGGTGTGCTTTATGAGACATACCAAAATAATTTTTATGTTTAATTGAGGTTATGTCATTTCAGGTGTTAGCTACTCGGTGACATGATTACCCAAGAGCTTGATAGGTTTTTATGTTTTTCATATCTGATACCGCTTCTACCATTATCTGAGCATGTGTTTGAAGACTTGCCCAATAATTATATATCATTAGGGAAGTTTGGGTAAAAAATGTATCAGTGAAGTGTACAAAAAAAATCAACTTTATAAAAAAATAGAGGGATTCAAGATGACGATGTCAACCATGAAGGCGACGATTCATGAGTTTGGAGTAAAAAAGTAAAAATATTAAAAAAAACTATTTTTAAACTCATAATGTCAACTTATCTCCCTTCAATTTTTACTCAAATTTGAAGTGGAAATCCGTTGGAGGTATAATTTAATTCTCATGCAAGTACACATTTTTCATACTTTTTGATTGACCCCGCTACAAGAAAATAGAAAATACATGAAAAACATGATTGTAATCACACTATTTTTCATGTATCTCTCATTTTCATGTATCATGGTCCATAAACATTCTATAACATGGGTACTCCTTGGATGGTGAATTAATTACATCAACAGTGATCTACTTGAAATTTGAGAAATCATGAAAGCTAATTTGAAAATATAGTTAAAAGTAGTTTTTTATTTTTTCCTCTAAAATTTAGTGATGTATTAATCTCATTTTATTATTTCCACTATTATTTTATAATATTACTTAGGAGGCTCATTTTAGACCTCAAAATTTACGTAATATCCATTTTTTTGCGAGGAGACAATTCAATTATGGTATCATATATCGTGGAATCATGCAGTTTCTTTAATTTTTTCTTAATTTAGGATGTGTTTATGAGGAAAGTGTATTGCATGGTAATTTGACAAAGCCTTGTTGAATATCTATAAAATTTAATGATTTATTAGCATAATGGGGAATATATGAGGAAAGAAAGAAATATAGTTATATGAATTCATGGTTTTGAATATAGGCCATTGATTTTATTATTTTTTTATAGATAGGTATTTTGTTGCTGAAGTTTGTAGGCAATATCATCATTTTTTGTATATATTTGAATAGAAAAAGAAAAGAAAATTTATTTATTTTTCATTTATTATTGGAGAAAAGTATTTGTGAATACTACGATGCTCTAGTTTTTGCAAAGTATTTGGATGCTTTCAAATTAGCGAAGCTAAAACAACCAAGGATTTCATGGAGAGGAATAATTTTTCATGGAAAAACCTTGAGTTTATTAGATACGAGGAACTTGTTTAAGTAGAAAACGAGAGCGAGGAAATTCATAGGGTTTCAAAAAGATAAAAAAAATTCTAGTATATGTTGGAAAATTTTTGAAAAAGATATCACATTGAAAAGATAAGAATCTAGAAAAGGTATAGAAGATGCGTGGAAATATAAATTTCAATTTACTAGAAAAAAAATAAAACGATCTAATGAAAAGATTGGTTGGTAATAGGCTATCGGGTGGTGGGGATATGAGGACTTCTCATAGACTAAATCTAGAAAAAGCGCACATAGTTGATTCGGTTAGATCTAGGAGTGTTCTTGAAACATAGAGAATTGATTAAATTGGTGGACGTGGAAGTTGATACCATTGTACTTATTGAATGGGTTAGTAATTATTTGCGAAGAAAATCACGAGAATAGTGGAGGAAAATGCTGAAGTGGATATTAGTTTTGTCCATTCTAGAATGAAAATTATATTGTGAAAATTGGCAAGAGATTAAATAATATGAAGGAATCTAAATTTTCGATAGAAATGTTGTTGATCAAGAGAATTGAATGATTTATCTTGATTTGCAGTATTATTGGGTGAGTAAATTTCATTATCTTTGGTGGTGAAGAGCTTGAATTCTATTGGTCACCAATAGTCGGAAAATCAAGGTGAAAGAAAAAAATAAAAGATCAAATATTCCATGAGTGTGGGTATTTTGTTGAATAGTCCACTAGAAATAGCGAGATCATAATTATAAGTGCCTCACAAGGAGGATCTAATATATTTGATAAACTTGTTGATATTATAAGTGCGGTGAACTCATTTATTTTTAGTCATATATCCAAAATATTACGAGATATTTAATATGCATGGAAAGTTGATTTTTTTTGATCTATGACATTTAAATAAGAAGAACTAGGTCTTCTATTAAGTTTGTCACAAGTGGAATGGAGGGGGACATGGAATTTGTGGAAGCTTACTATTAACTTTTAGTGAGAAGCTTAATTCACTTTCCAAACTAGAAAGAGTTAAAAAAGGGCACCACGATGCAATCGAGATGTGGTTGATCAAGGATTTCATAGTCTGTGAAGAAATCGGAGACATTTGGAGACATTATTTATGAGTTTGAAACATAGAGAATTGAAGAGAAGATGCATATCTGAGAGTATTAGTGATTTTAAGGTTTAAAAGATATGTATATATCACATAGAAAGTGGATTAATTGTAAAGGAGAAGTTTATCGTTGATTTCGAGAAGTTGAAAGAATCGAAGATAGAAAGTTGGACGATATAACTAATTTTAATGCGGATAAAAAAATAAAATAACTAATTTACTTTTTATTGGTGCCATTAGAGTAACTACCTCGATTTTTCAATTGAAAAAAGAAGAAAAAATAAATTAAGGAGGATATATTCAATGAATATGTTCAGAAGGACATTACCATTGCTCGATGAAAGAATTAATCGGAAACTAAAGTGAAGGAATTTATTGCGAGGCTTTGATTGCGAGATAAATGAAGGTAGAATATGAGAGTATTTTTTGCATACTTTAAGTGTTTAAATACATTGGGACATTTTTTTATCATCAAATAATTTTACTATTTAAATATTGTGTATGCATTATGATCGAGTAGTCTAATTCTTGCATGCAATTCATTGTTAGCTATTGCATATGACTTTAAGAGATTACATTTGATGGGGCCCGCAATTTGAGTTGTCATTGAGACAAATTCATTTACCTGCGAAATTAAATTATTGCAATTTTCATAAATGCTATATAAGGCAAGGGCTATCCCTAAACCATGGCTCTATAATAATAACTTATTTGCATTCTCGTTGCAATTTTTTTCTATCTATTAGTATGTTTACAAATTAATAATAAATAGTTATGAGATAAAGTTTGACATGGAATGTTGTATGGATCAGTTAGACATTATACGAGAAACAATAATTGAATAGTTGTTTTCTAGAATTTCTTTTCACTTTCATATATTCTCTAATGTTACATAATGAATAATAGTTAAAATTCAATTATGTTTTATTTATTCTAATATTGACTTTTTAGATTATTTCAATAACTTTTGAATATTTTACATACAAGTTGTATCTAATGGATTTGTTGACGACTAGCATATGAATATGAATAAAATTACACTTGTTGCCAACTATATGATAACTATTGAAGAAATTTATTCGGACGAGAATACATGACTCTACTATTGTAATTGTATTTATTTATGAATTATTGTACAAAAAAGAAAAAAGGCATATACCAATGTTTCATTGTGTAGATTTTTCACTCACGACATTAGGGGTAAAGAGTTTTCATTATGCGAGCGAGTTTCCTAGACTAAAAAATATGAACAACAACATATGATAATAATAGTAAGTAATAATTATAATTATAACTATACATTCAACTATAGGATCTATTTTTTGAAGCATTATGAAAAAAATCCATATTTCGTTTTGAAATGGTCAATTGTAAACTAATTTTTTGTATGTAGTTTGATTATAGACATATCAAAATTTCTTTAATTAAATAAATACGTATTTAAGTAAGCCCTACTAAAGATAAAAAGTACTGTTTTTATTTGGGAATATTTTTCTTGTGAAAAACCCATGTAAGCTTATATTGTGAGTCATAAATGTTACAATAGTCAATTATTATTTGGATGTGGTTATGTGGGAACAAATCTATCTTTGAATTAATTATTTATATAAATTATGGTTTACATAGCTTATTTCCTTGTAATATTTATTAATTAAATGACATTATATTAGATATCATTTCGGGATTCAATTGCGTTAATTTAGTCATTCATCTATGACCATTTCCATAAGGAGAGTAGTCATAAACGACTAATTTCTCATGATTTTTGAATAGTCACTTAGCACTCATTGCATCGGGTGATGCTCACGTGAAGAAGTGGGATTGAAACTAGTGAAATGAATCACATAGAGTCAATCATCACTTCCGGAGCTTGCACCCCCGGTAACCAAGACTGCGGGAGGTCACCCATCCCGGAGCTCCTCGGCTCAGCGCGCTGCTTTGTGGATTTTCCCACAATCAAACCCCACTTAGCTTGCTATCCCATTTGCAAACCCAGTGGAAAAACCCCTCATACTTAAATGACATTATTTAATATTCAAACATATCAATTGCAATAAAAAATTGATGATAGTAATATTTTAGGTGAAGTTTTTCGGTGATTGTAATCAATGTGGGAGGCATATACCACATATGGAAAAATAGACGAGTCCTGGAAAATTTGTGTTATGTAGAAGTGGAAGAAAGGAGAAATAGTAGAAATAAAAAACAAAATGCTTCCATTGCGTGGAGTGTGGTTTCATCATTTGTACATGGAATAATGACATTAACAATTTTGTACCTTTTGGTGAAATGGATAGATTGACATGTAGCAGTAATGTAAATGTTATTACCTCTAAAATGATATTGATAAAGTATTGGACGCAATTGTTGACAACACATAAGCTAGTTGCCATTATTAGAAAATTTTAACATTTAATTTTTTTTCGTACATTGAGTAACTAGTCTACAAATTTCGGTTGTTTTCAAAATATTCTTTATATTTATATGTTTGCATTGTTGTTTTTTAAAACTGACATGTCATGTAGATCTTCTAACTCCCTCTCCGAGGTCTATTTGTCACATTCTCAATAATTTCCTAAGATAAGTTATTATATTTAAGGTTACTCCTCTTGAAAACTCCCTCTTAGAATAAAACCTATCTTAATTTAGTTTTCTACATAAGTATATGCTGATTTGATCCCCTCATTAGGCCATATTACTTTAATCCCCTAATTAACTTTAATATTGGAGAATTACAAAGAATGGCTTACTCCTTTGTCAATCTCTACTTCTATGCTATACTACCATACTTTATTTATTTTCTTCCTCACCTTGTTCATACGAATTCGAGCACCAAGGGCCTATAGACCTATAGCTAGATGTTGAGGATCTCCATGGACTAGTCATCCTTCAACTATACATTTAACCCATCAAGTTGGTTTGTATCTATGTGGTGTAATAATGAAACGCACATTTTGCCCCAAACTACGACGGGAAAAAATGTCATTCTTATGACATAGAAGGCCCGAAACAGCACTATCGCCAAAAACATGGTTTTTCTTCACATTCCTTCCAACACTTGACTTAAACATCGGTAGAATGACGATAGTTTGAAGTTTATATTTTTGTCTCCCCTTATGATGCTCATTAGCTCGTCGCATTTTCGATGATCTGCAGCGTCTCTAGTTTCGCGCCTTAAGTCAAGTGTTGGAAGTCAACGTGAGGAGAAACCACGTTTTAGCATCAAAAAACATCGGTCTTGAGTAAAAGATCATGTGTTGCTAGTCCAACGCCTCCAAAAGTGGTTAGAAGATGGTACTAGAAGGTTGAAGAGCGCGAAACCAAATAATAATATGTTGCTATAACGACGGTTACAGTGACAGAAAGTGGAAGAAACAAAACATTTAAAAAACAAACGTTGCTAGAGACAATGGTTTCAAGACATTGGAAAGGCCGACAAAATCAAATTTTTGTTAAAAAAAATAAACGAGCGTGAGAACGACGGAGTTTGAGCGATCGAGAAAAATCGACTAAACCAAAAAAAACACATCACTATAACGACGGAGTTCTAAGACGTTGTAAGATTGACGAAACAAAAAAGTGAAAAAAATGTAAAAAACGTCGCTATAGCGATGATGCTAAGATATCAGAATAATGATGAAATAAACCATTTTTATAAAATAAAGTGATGAGATAAGCTAGCATCGAATACGAAAGCGCTATAAATATAATATTTAAAAAAAATGTCGGGAAAAGAATTGAATGTATCATATGGATTCTTTGATACTCAAAGTCCACAAAGCTACTTTTCAATTAACGAAGCTACAAAACTTGTGAATATATCATCATCGGTCATCGAAAGGAGAAATTTGGGCGTATATCTTACAATTTCATTTTTATATCCACAATCACTATGAAAGGGAGTTGATCTCCTTCAAACATTATAAGCCAAGTCATTGGGCAGTCTCGTTTGGTTTAATAATTGAAGATTTACAACTGTTCTAACTTAAATGCAACATTTATATCTTGAAAAACTCGGATCTATCATGGAATTAGAAGGCACATGAGTTAATCGATTGGTCAACAAGCATCCCTCGGCCAAGAAGTGGGATTCGGCAACAACATTAATTTGGGCGGCGAGGTTTGGAGACCACGGGGCTGACTACGAGAGGCCCGAATTTCTTGTTTGGTACCACACTTTTAAGGCGCAAATCACACGAAGACGAGTGAACGGACCCTACTACAACTCAACCACTAATCCATTAGCCCTTCCTAAGGCCATATTTATTAAATTTTAGATACTGTGGTATTTCCATGGAAAATTGGGTCACGATACGTGTAATAGTACAATACATAGCACTATAATGAGGACTCTCGGTTAGAAAATATAGCATGGTCACATTTGAAAATTGATTATAAATTTAGATATTGCAAACACTAGTAGATTTATTGGATTGAATCCCTAGGTCACTATTGTGCATAGTTAACCCTAACTTCACTTCATTTTTCTAAAGAATTATGTCCTTGTTAGTAGTATAGACAAATTCTATACTATAAATCATTGGGTAAATTCTTTTGTCCAATAGCTTATTGAAGTTTGGATGAAAAAATATAATCTTTTCATTGAAGATCATTATATTTTGCATTAAATTGATGGATGCCGAGTATGAATAAATAAATGTGTCTTGTCGAATCATTGTAAAAATCCTAGACAACATAATCCCTATGGAAAGAAAAAAAATACCCTACGACATTATAAATAAGAAACATAAACACACCCCTCCTAGTGTCTTATGCATACAAATTGATTGGTAATGCGATTCCAAGATGAGCTTGGCATAGAGAATGGGAATGGAATAGAAATAGGTCTCTTATTTAGGTTTCTTATAACCACAATGTGCCGGGTAAGCTACTAGAAATGGATGAGTCCAAATTTCATGGAATCTTGTATTCAAAGAGAAAACTAAACATCACTTGATGGAAGGAAGATTTACTCACTTCCACCGTGGTAAGGGGTTTTTCTTTATTTATTTTTTGAGTCTAGCTCTCATAGATAAATCTTCTAGGGAGGGCAAGGATTTTAAGTGAGATGCATTATACCTAACCGGTCCATGACCTTTGATCTAAATATGAAATCCCAAATGGTGCCATAATTTGGATCCATCTCCCATTCCCCAAAATATTGGAGGAGTCAACCCAAGTTGAGATTGGGAATCGTCGAAATACATTGACAAAACTGTGCAACAATGCATTCAATTGAATTTGGGGAAAGGCTTACCGAATCAATAGAAATCCAAATCGGGGACTAGAATCATGTATTGTTGATATCACGATAATTGCTATTGATAAATACTATTGATTTTAACTGCAAAGGTTGGTTTTGCTGACATTATCATGATAAATATGAAATTATTACAACAAGAGAAACACTTCTTAAAACCAAAAAGAAAAGAAAAAGGATCCATTAAAGACCCAAACAATATAAGTCTCTTAACAATGACAAGCGGAGGTCAAATCTCTTAGCATTCGGAAGATTCAACAGCACAAGACTCTACGGTATGAATCGAAACCAAAATTCAGAACTGAATTGGAAATATCCCAATTTCGATCACTTGTACATCGGAAAAGAAAAGAATGAACATCTCCAAAATAAATATGCCCAAATCAGAAGAATTTTAGGCAAAGAAGGACACATGCAATATGCGGGACATTCATTCCCATCCCAATTGTGGCAATTCCCCTAGACTCGAAGGAAATATTAGATCCCTCCCTCCATGAAGAAGATAACACTCATGACTCAAAAACTAAGAATATGGATCATACATAAGCACAATAAAGAGTAAAGCAAACAAGAAGTAGCAAGAATAGAGTCATGGATAAGCTATCAATAATAATCCAGGCTTTTGATATAGATGAAAGTACATGAACCCTCCAAATGATCAAGGTTTCATCTTTGAACTAACAAGCATTGTGAAAACATGAAATAATAAAAAATTTCGGAGTACTAACAAAGAAGGAGAAAACATTTCTTGTTACTCATGAAAGCCCTAGTTTGCGGGCCAAATTTGAAAGGAGAAAATATTAGGGTGTCTTATCGGCCATGGGATAATACTAGGAGACACATTCATCATAATTCATGTAAAAGAGTTTCAAGTTATTGACTCTTGAATAGGTCCTTGAACTAATTTGAAATTTCACTCATGTGAAAGTTGAATTCTCAAAAGGAAATATCAGTCCACTAGTGAAAATGGGAAGCCCTAGCCGGTGGGATGGATACCTTTGAAAATTTTGAATGAAAACATATTTGCGAGGAGCCAAATCAATATTGGAATCTCCATATTCATGCATATAGTTATCATAAGAAGAAGTATTGAAATAACACTCTTATAGTTCGAGGAAGTTGACATTTTTGGAAAAAATTATTCATGATAGTATCCTTTATAAATTCTAATGATGGGACTTGTTCTCGATAAGTTGTGTAAAGTCGGGACCATTGATAGTATGATGCAATTTGTATCTCTATGTTGATCTGCGAGGTAGTATGGTGCCACTCTTAGATCTAAATCTTGTTTCTCAACTCAAGTTTTATATACCTACAATGGTACCCTACTCGGTGATGACATAAGGATCAAGGATTTATGCATGCATGAATAAGACAGTCCTTCTTATACTTATTTGTCAGCCCAAGGTCAAGTGTTGGAACTTGGGATATGATGTCACTGTAACATACCCCCATGTGTAATTGCGATTTTTTTTGTTCCTATTTATGTTTGGGTGATCCACTATTCTTTGAATGGCTTAATTTTGACCATTCTTAGATTATTTTTCCAACACCCTTTTTTATGAGGTTTGGCCTAACATCATTGTTCTATTAGATGTGTTTTATGGGTTTGAAACCAGTGATTGCATTTACACAAGGCCGAAAGGCTATGCTTGAAATACCTCGAGGAATCAGCACGAAATTGTAAAGAGGAAATGAAACCTACAACTATCATTTCATATTTCTACCTCTAAAGAAGTCCTATTTTGTGCCTTAGGGAAATATACATGTGTTTCTTGTCTCATTTAATACATCTAACTCTTGGTTGTCATTTAATACATCTAACTCTCTTGTTTTCTCACGTCAAGTTTTATCTACCCTATATTGGCACCCTACTCGGCGATAGCATAAGGATGGAGTATTTATGCATGCATGAATAAGACCGAGTTCTTATACTTATTTTTTCAACCCAAGGTCAAGTGTTGGAACTTGGGATATCTTTGTCACTTGTAACATACCCCCATGTGTAATTGTGATGTTCCTTTTATTTTTATGTTTGGGTGATCCACTATTCTTTGAATGGATTAGTTTTGACCATTCTTGTGTTATTTTTCCAACACCCTTAAGTGGGTTGGGCACTTAACATCATTGTTCTATTAGATGTGTTCTATAGGTTTTGAAACCGTGGTTGCATTTACAAGGCTGGAAGGCTATGCTTGAAATTCCTCCAAGGGGAATCGACACAAGAGTATTGTAAGAGGAAATGAAACCTTCAACTATCATTTCATGCTACACTAAAGAAGTCATATTTTTTTCGCTAAAGGGAGGCCTCTATACATTTGCTACTTCTTTGCATTCATTTAATACATGGTGCATGTGGGAAGGGCCATCAAGTGTATACCCAATTATAAACCTACTAGTGAGTTCCTTGGAAACCGATTTGAATTTTTCAAGCCCCTTTAATGAATTATTCACTACACGGAAAAGAAATTATCCTTATTCACTAAGAAAAAGCACTCTATAAAATGATTTTGGGAAATTTTTCCATCCCTTCCTTTCTTGTGACTTTTGTTAGCGAGGAGTCAACAAATTTTCAAAGATTGTCCTCCAAACATAGGAAAATTTCTCTCGAAAGACTTGGGGACTCATAGCATAATTTTTTGTCAAAAAAGGTTTGAAAGAAATAAACATTAATTATCTCCTAGCAAGAAAACAAAATGTTTGGATTAGTTTTGCAACAAGAGAGGAAAAAATTGGCAAAGCATCCCCAAGATAAAGACGGTGTCCCATAATTGGAAAATAAGGTTTAAAAAGGATGAATTCATTAACAATAATCTGACAAATTTGAATTTACAACAACTGGAAGACTATGCTTAGAAATTCCTCCAAGGGAAACAACACGAGATTGTAAAAGAGGGAAATGAAACTTACAACTATCATTTCATCTTGCTACCTCTAAGAAGTCCTATTTTGTGCCTTAAAGAGCCTCTATATATGTTGTTATACACCATTCATTATGCAGTGCATGTGGGAAGGGTCATCAAGTGTATACCCAATTATAAGCCTTCTAGTGAGTCCTTTGTTTGATTTGATTTTTTCAAGCCCCTTTAATGACTTATTCACTACCTAGAAAAAGAAAGTGTCCTTATTCACTAGAAAAATCACTCTATAAAAAGGATTTTGGGAATGTTTTCCATCCTTCAACTGGCACGGAAGCTTTGGTTAGTGAGAAATCAACAATTTTTCAAAGGCTCTCCTCCAAACATAGGTAAATTTCTCTCAAAGACTTGGGGACTCTGACACAATTTTTATCCAAAAAAGAGTTTGAAAGAAATAAACATTAATAATCTCTAACAAGATGAGAGAATGCGGATTAGTTTTGAAACAAGAAGGAAAAACTAGCCAAGCATCCCCAAGATAAAACTGAGTCTCCCATGATTGGAAAATAAGGTAAAAAAAAGATGAATTCATTTACAAGAATCCAGTCGGTTGCATTTACAAAGACTTGAAGGCTATGGCAAAATTCCTCCAAGGGAATCAAAACAAAGAGGATTCTAAAGAGGGAAATGAAACCTACAACTATCATTTCATACTAATACCTATAAAAAAATTCATATTTGTGCCTTAAAGAGGAAGGCCTCTATACGTTGCTATACACATTCATTTAATACATGGTAGATGTTGGAAGGGTCATCAAGTGTATATGCAATTGTAAACCTACTAGTGGGGTCAGCTGACCCGATTTGAATTTTTCAAGCTTTAATGACTTATTAACTGCTTGTAAAAGAAAGTATCCTTATTCACTAGAAGCACTCTATAAAATTATTTTGTGAAAGTTTTTCCATCCTTCCTTTGTTGGCGACTTTGGTTAGTGAGGAAATTTTAAAAACATTTCAAGTGTTGAGTCCCTATATTACTAGTATAGTCCCTTATTGTTTGTTGGTGTAACCCCCCTTATTATTTATTATTGTGCCTTGTAACCCCCATATTTTTATTATTGTGCCCTTTAGTTATTATTGTTAGGTGGTTGAGATTACATTGTGGCCCCACTAGGATTACATTGTGGCCCCATGGACTCCTATATATACGAAGGGAAGTTGTAATTTGAATCATCCAAGAATTGTTCATTCATGTAATGTGTTAAGGTTTCCCCCTTGAATTAGCTTATTTCTAAGGCTAATATCTCTTTTCTTCTATTTTTGGAGGAAATTTGGTTCACAATATTTGGCCCATGAACTTGGAGATTCTGAGGTTTGTTTGCTATAAATAGGTCATCGTGGAATTTTCGCATAATTTTTTTCTACGAAGGTTCGAGTCTGAAATTTATATATTTCAAAGCCAAAACAGGGAACATCATCGCAAAATTTCGGGAGCTTGGTTCTACAATATTTTTCGGAATATGATGCGGCAAGTTAGGTCATTTTTGCAAACACGAACCTAAACGGGTCATCGTGGTATTTTCCGTAATACATTTTTTCTACGAATGTTCGGAAGCTGAAATTTTCAAAGTGAGAAGCTGCAATGCGGGAACATCTTCGAAAAATTTCGGGTATTGGTTCACAATATTTTCAAATATATGATCTGTGGAAGTTAGAGAGCACCAAAACTGAATTTCATCTCAAAAGAGGTTATCATGGGAAAATCTTCATAACTTTCTCTCTCTACTGAGCATTGGATTGTTTAATGATGTAAAGAAGTGTACAAGTACACGGACTATAGTTTTCGTGTCTATCAATTTTATAGATCGAAGGAGGAAAACAATGACACGTGGCAAGCCATACAAGTTTTCTCTACTCAACCAGTCCAAAATTGGGTCATTGTGGGAGATTGGGCATAAATTTTCCTTGAGTGAATCCAAATCGGATCAAAGTACCTATCGTCATTTGGAAAAGAAGCCTCAGAGGATTACTAGATGGCCAAATAAATATTGGGGATCTGAAAATTACGAGAGATACATTCAATTTCAATATTGAGCTCCTCAAAAGCAAGGCCAAAAGATCGTGTATTTTGTTTCCGAATTGCATAGAGTCTTGTTTGAAAGAATCAAGCTGTAATTGATTCCAAGGGCATATTGAAGAATAGATATCTACTATGTGCATTCTAAAATGGCCCCTAAAAAATGAATTCAACACCCATTAAGCACTTTTATAATTCTCTACTATGACTCATGAAGACGAAGAATGACAACATGACATATCAAATATTTACAGACGAAGTGCAGACAAAAATTTCGTCTCTCGCAAAGAGCACAAAAAAATGAGATGGAAGTTTTCTGAAGAAAGGTGTGGAAACAAAGATGGATGGTTTGAAGAAAGGCATGGAATCTAAGATAGATGGCATGGGAATGAAATGCATGGAAACTCGTATGGATGGTTTGAAGAAAGGCATGGAATCTAATATAGTATGGCATGGAAGTGGCATGCACGATCTAAGATGGATGACGTGGAAGCTAAGATCGATGGAATACATGGAAGACATGATATGAATGTATACATAAAAGGAGTATATGGAAGGTTTTGACAAAGTTGATACAAGAAATGTATCCTAATGGTGAAAAAGATAGTAGAGGAAACTCATGATGAGAGACAAAATAAATGTTAATCATGATTTCATAAACTCTAATGTTGGCGTGAAGAACCCACCATATTCCAAAAGATGGATACGAGGAAGTTTGATGGAAAGGATCTCATAACATGGATACTACGGATGGAGCAATATTTTGATCTTCATAATGTGCAAAACACACAAAAGGTACGTATTGCACACTTTACATTTAGAAAAATATATATTTTGTATGTGGTATCGATGGATGCTCTCTCATAAACAAAATTGTCACTTGGCATGGTAAATTTGTACGGAGGAAATGATAGCACATAATGAGGATACAAAAGAGACAACACATTCTTTAGCCAATTTGATAAATCTCAAACAAAATGGTTTAATGTGGGAGCAAATTGAGGACTTCCAAAAATTTGAATATAAGGGTAACTAATATTCTAGAGGAACACAGGGATTGATCTCTTCATAGGGTACTTTAAAGGATAACATCCAACATGAAGTTCGTCGTTTTGGGAACCTGATTCATTGGAGAAGGCATTCAGGGTTGTCAAGAAAAGATTGAATGTAAAAATGATGGCGACAAGGAAGCCTACCACTCACTTCTATAAACAGAGGAAGTGTTGCTACTCCTAGATTTCCACAACCTACAAGGTTGACACCACAACAGGAATTGGAAGAAAAAAAGAGAAAAAGAGCTTTGCTATAGTTTGTGATAGAAAATACACTAAAGGTCATCGGTGTGCGTAGAAGAAATTATTTTACATAGATTGTGAAGAGGAGGATGAAAAGAAACATGAAACATCAAAGAAGAGGATATACACCGAGGAACCAACCCAAGAAGAGGGAAGAAATGAGTCTGAATATATCATGTAATGCATTGGCGAATTACCACTCCTCAAACTCTCAAGATAGAAGGACATATCAAGAAGAAAAAGGTAATAGTGCTGATTGATTCAGGGTAGTACCCATAATTTTATTCATTGTAAGGTAGCCAAGGAATTGAATTGTTTCCTATATCTAGACACGAGAATGTCAAGTTATGGTTGCAGATGGAGAAACTATAAATTTCTGCGGGAAAATGCCATAATATCAAAGCTAACCATGGGGGAATATGTGTTTAATATTCCAATTCTTTCCATTCCTATGGGAGGTGTTGATGTTGTACTAGGAGTACAATGGTTAAAATCTTTGTCGGATGGTAGCTTTTAATTTTCAAGAACTTTTCTTGAAATATTTTTTTGGAAAGGAAAGGAAAGTCAGAATTACGGGGTATTACAGGGGGAAGTTTGGGAAAGATAATAATATCTAATTTCATGAAAATATCTTCTAAAAGAAAGAACAACGACGCATAATTGCATGATGTATGCTCACTAGATGTTCCAACTTTATCAAAATCATCTATTTTTTCGGATCTCCAAAAAGTCTTGGACAATCATTCCAAGGTTTTTGAAAACTGCCAAAGGACTCCCACCTATTTGTGATCATGATCATGATATTCACTGATTCCAGTGAAGTGTTCCTCCAAAATCGGAGCCTTATAGGTCATCCTGTATGTCAGAGAGAGTGAAGTGAGATGTATGATTGCGAGAAAATGTAAAGGCGGGTATAGTTCAACCCTAGTCAAAGTTCTTTCTCTACTCTAGTAGTATTGAAGTACACAAGAAGGATGGATCATGGTGCATGTGTATACAGATTATAAGGGAGCTCAATAAGATCACCATTAAAGATAAATTTCCCATTCTGTGATTGATGAATCATTGGATGAATTACATGGAGGCAATTATTTTACCAAATTGGGATCTTTGTTCGGGATATCATCAAAATTAGAATGAGAGTAGAAGATATTGCAAAAACAACATTTTGAACTCATGAGGGTCATTAGTTATTTTTGGTCATGCCTTTTGTGCCTTACCAATGCACCTTCTATACATTTCAAGGGTTGATGAATTCCATTTTCAGAAACCCTTCCTTAGAAAATTTTGTGCTAGTACGTTTTTGATGATATACTAATCTATAGTAGGTCTTGGAAGGATCATGTTCAACATGTTATTACAGGCTGTGAAAACTATGCGTGGAGAAAACAATTATATGCAAAAACACTCCAAATGTTTCTTTGGAGTACAAGAGGTGGAATATTTCGGGTCATATTGTATCTCACGAGGGTGTTAAGGTAGACCCTAAGACAAAATTAAAGCTATTAAAGATATGGAAAGTCCCCAAAACCCATAGAGCGAGTTGCAGGATTTCTCAGAGTTAACGGTATTATCAAAAGTTTGTTAAGAATTATGGGAGAATAGCAAATTACCTTTAACAACATTATTGAAGAAAGATGCATTTTCATGGACTCTGAAAGAAACTGAGAATCGTTGAACATCTTAAGAGAGCAATGTGCCTAGCACCAGTCTTAGCTACACGGACTTCACCAAAAACCTTTATTGTGGAATGTGATGCTACAGGAAATGGAATGGGTGCTATTTTTAATGCATGAAGGAAGACCCATTGCTTTTGAAAGTCGTCCAATCAAAGGAAAGTATTTAGAAACCTATTTATGAGAAGTAATGTTAGCAATACTGCATGCACTAAAAGAAATGGAGAACTTACCCTAATGAGGAAGACATTTCAAGGTAAAAAATTGATCATGATATTCTTAAACACTTTTTGGAACAAAGAATATCTTGAATAGAGCAGCAAAAAATGGGTCACAAAAATTTTGGGTTATGACTTTGAGATAATATACGGAAAAAGGGAAACTAAATGTTTGTTGCAGATGCGACTCTCAAGAAAGAATGAAGAGGTGGAAGCATTTGCTTTGTGCCATTTCTATTATCCAACTGGGATTGGATAACCAAAGCAAGGATGAATGGAAGAAGGACGAATAAGTGTGGACATCTGATTCAAAAGTTGCAACAAGATCCCTCGAGTACATTTTGGTACATTTAGTTGGAAAAATGATTCCTTATGGTACAAAGATCTTATATCTTTAGCAATAATTCCCAACTAAAACAAAGATTCTTTTCTGGAGATTGCACACTATCTCCTTTAGGGAGGGACACTCGGGGATTTTTGAAAAACTTACCACGGGAGTGAAGAAAATAAATTTTATTTGGGATGGGCTTAAATCGATATTCAAAAATATGTGGCGAGATTTTTATGGTTTTCCAATGAGAATAAAGTTGAGACAATTAAGACACTGAAGGTGCTTCTACAACACTTTAACCATTCCCAAGTCAACGTTTTGAAGAGGAGATTTCAATGGATTTTATCACATGTTTACCTAATTCCAAAGGAAAAGAGTGTCATCATGGTGGTAGTTGATATACTTACCAAGTATGCACACTTTTTGTGCATTATCTCATCCATTTTAAAGCATTTGAGTACGCTAACTACTTGCATTTATGGAAACAATTCAAAAGCTACATGGAAACCCAAGGGTTATTGCTGAGCGATTCTGAGACATCCCAGTTTTCCTTGCGGAAATTTTTTGCATGAAGTTATTTTCTTGTTTTGGGTACTCAATTAGCTCATAGCTCATCTTATCATCCTACAATCTGATGGGTCAAAACTGAGATAGTTAAATAAATTTTTGGAAGGATATCTTTGTTGTTTTGTATCTGATAAAACAAAACACAATGGGTCAAGTGGTTACCTCTAAGTGAATGTTGGTATAACACTTCCTTCCATGCGCAACAAAAATGACCCCATTTATGGGAACTTGTGAATATCATCCACCATCCATCACTTCATATTTAAGAGAAAATTTGAAGGTTCAAGTAGTGGAAGATCACATTGAGCATCAACAAGAAGTTCTCCAACTCTTAAAGGACAACACGAATTTGGCAAAAAATTGAATGAAACGATAGGCAAATCGACATCGCAACGAGACAAGTTTTGATGTGGAGGCGGGTATTTTTGCGACTTCTGACCATACAAAAAAATGTCCCTCGAAGCAAGCTAAGAAGGATAATAGAGTGTACGCCAAAGTACTATGGTCCTTACAAGGTGTTGGAAAAAGATTGGTACTATGGCATACAAATTGGACCTTGGAAAACTGTACTTTCGAGTGAATCCAATTTTCCATGTTTCATGCTTAAAAGAAGGTTATAGGTGAAAATTGGATTCACTCGTGAAGAAGAAGAGAGCTCCAATTTGGACCATTCCAATTTTGGACAGTGAATCCAATTTTCGCCTATAATCCTAGCCGACCTAAGGATTAAAATTCGGCCCCATGGACTCCTATATATAGAAAGGAGGTTTTTGTAATTTGAATCATCCGAAATTGTTCATTCATGTAATGTATTGGAGGTTTCTCCCTTGAAGTGGCTTATTTTAAGGCAACGATATCTCTTTTCTTCTATTTTTGGAGTTGGTTTCACAACACAAAGAATGTCCTCCAAACATAGGCAAATTTCTCTCAAATAATTGGGGAGTCACAACACAATTTTTATCCAAAAAATGTTTGAAAGAAATAAATAGTAATCATCTCTAGTAATAAGAGAGAATCTGAATTAGTTTTGCAAGAAGAAGGAAAAAATGGCCAAGAATCCCCAAGATAAAGGCGGTCTCCCATAATTGGAAAATAAAGGTTAAAAAAGGGATGAATTCATTTACAAGAATATACTCGGTTGCATTCTGAAATTTGGAAGGCTATGGCAGAAATTCCTCAGGGAATCAACACAAGAGAATTTGTAAAGAGGAAATAGAGGCTCCCAACTATCATTTCATATTGCTACCTCTAAAGAGTCCTATTTTGTGCCTTAAGGGAGGCTATATACATTTCTATACACTTGCATTCATTTAATACATGGTGCGGGTGGGAAGAGTCATCGAAGTGTATACCTAATTATAAACACACTAGTGAGTCCTTTTAGGCCGGCTTGAATTTTTCAAGCCCTTTAATTACTTATTCACTACGTGGAAAAGAAAGTATCCTTATTCACTAAGCACTCTATAAAACAATTTTGGGAAAGTTTTCCATCCTTCCTTTCTTGGGGAGCTTTGGTTAGCTAGAAATCAACAATTTTCAAAGACTACCTGAAGCATGGAAAATTTTTCTCAAAGACTTGGGGACTCACAACACAAGTTTTATCCAAAAAAGGTTTGAAAGAAATAAACATTAATAATCTCTAGCAATAAAAGAGAATCTGGACTATTTTGCAACAAGAAGGAAAAAATGGCCAAACATCTCAAGATAAAGATAGTCTCCCATACTTGGAAAATAAGGTTAAAAAAGGAAGGAATTAATTTACAAGAATCCGATCAGTTGAATTTACAAAATGGAAGTCTATGTGAAATTCCTCCCAAGGGAATCGACACAAGAGGATTGTAAAAGAGGGAAATGAAACCTACAAATACCATTTCATGTTTGCTACCTCTAAAGAAGTCTATTTTGTTGCCTTAATAGGAGGCCTCCTATGGGTCGCTAACACGCATTCATTTAATACATGATGCATGTGGGAAGGGTCATCGAGTGTATACCCAATTATAAACCATTAAATAGGGTGATTACCCTTGTAGTACATACGGGCTAGGTATTATGATAGAGCAAGCCCAATAACATGACAACCTTAATCTCATATGCGAGTGTACACATAATTTACATTCCTATTATGATCTACCATCCATGAAGCTTTCCTTGTGAAATAAACATCAAAAGCACCATGGAAATGCAAAGTCACAAAGAATTAACATGTCCGAGAATATTACCATATCGAAGATACTGGAATGTCTTTGTACTAGTGCTTAGCATGGCTACACACTCAAGTAGTGGAAATATCTCATATAAATACTTTATTTATATATGAAAATCACACAAATTATACCAATTAGTCTTATGCTACCATTACGGTGTAAAAGACTCCATGAATCAACTATCTTTTGAAAGATTTTAAAGGAAAAATGCACAACTAACTTTGGTTGGTTAACACAAACACCAAAGTTGGATAAGTCCATTAGTTTTATGGTCAATGGGAAATAAGTTGGTGATGGTAATAGTGTTGAGCCACTAGATGTGAATTTTAGTGATGGCCATTTCTAAGGATTCTTGTAGCAAGATATACTTCCCATTAATTAAAACATGGCTCCATTTCCTTCCTACTCTAACAAGACACACTACCCAATAATTAAAACACAACCCCATTTCTTTAATGTTGTAGCAAGGCAAACTGCCCAATTATTAAAACATGACTCCATTTTCTTTTGTTGTGAAAGACAAACTTCCCAACAATAAAAAATAACTAAAAATATTTGATAACATCACCTTGTACCCTTTACTAAGGTAAATAACAATATTAGGTATATCCATAAAGGATACCTCTAGAAATAATACGTGTCTATTATTTATAATATTATTTCCATTAAAAATACACCATGTTTAATGTAAAATTTAGGCCCAATGTTTGGACATCATGGCCCGAAGCATGAATACACGAAAGGAAACACCTTGACATCATGCCCAAGCTTGGATGACCTATTTTCATTCATTATCGGGTTGTATAAATGCTTCTAACAATGTAATGCATAACAATATCACATGATGGCTACATAATTAGGAAGGTACAAGTATTTCATAGTGTCTTAGGTTTCTTTTGTGGCCTTCTGTGAGGGAAGTCTAATGAGCATCACTTCTCAGCGTATACATATGTATTAGAAAAATAACGGTTGTGTAGTTATTAGATAAGTCATATAAAAAGGTAGATACTTTGAATAGTAGTAATGTCTGCAAGCTTATACAATGAAATAACACGGACAAAGTTATCATAGGCCACCATTAATTAATGCTACATGAGTAATAGAGCTAAGCGGCTACAATTAATATAACCAATATTGTACGCCAAATAATATCACTCTAGATGTGAATAGATCACAGGATTTATCTACATGTAATAGAAACCATTAAAGGCACTTTCCAAAAACATCAATTTATCTCTTTTATAGCCTTCAGGTGTTCCTCATACTAGCATTCAATGCAACGAGGGAGTATTCACCCAAATATAAGCATGAAGTAATAGAATAAAGTTTTATGTAGCTATTATGAAAAAAGCGCTTAAAGCACAAGACCATATTTATAACCTTAAGTTCTAATTGTAAAATGGGATATAATTAGTTCATGTTATTATACTAAGGATTTGTAGCTACAATTAATATAACTAATGTTGTGCATAAATAATATATCTAGATGTGCATAAATCTGGGATTTATCTACATGTAGTAAACCCTTAAGAAGGCACTTTCAAGAACATCAACTATCTCTTTTATAGCCTTCCAGGTGTTCCTCATACTAATACTCAATGCAAAAAAGGGAATTCTTCACCCCACTATGAGTGTATGATAATGAACTAAAGTGTTATGTAGCCGTTATGCACAAAGCGCTTAAAGAAAAACACCATATTTATAACCTTAAGTTTTAATTGTAAAATGGGATATAATTAGTTCATGTTAATATACTAAGGATTTATATTAATTGGTTTTTACCACCTAGGCTGAAAATACGGACAATGTCTATTCATATATTATTCTATGTTACTACCCGGAGTGTAATATTGAAATTGGGCCAAATCTTGTACCATGACATCATATAAAATCACACAAAGAGAATCATTCTCTTATGGAAATATAACATACAATATTTTGAGGTTAGTATACATACAAAGTATCCTAGAAAAAACTTAAGTATCTCAATTAATGTGATACTCAACACTATAGTGATTAATATGGGTAATGGGTCTCGATCTAGCTACTTTGGAAATGATTCTTCCATCTTAGTCACGGTTTTTTGACAACCAACCCATTTCTAGGCTACTCCGGTACCAACCATTAAATAGGGCATGTAAATATAAGGTAAAATCTATGATTATATTCGAGTCTATCCATGTAGATGTCGGGGACATGGTTATTATAGGTCATTGTCAAATTATATGCCTATAGATTGGAGCATGTCCAAGGTTAGAACGAAATTAAAATGCATCTGCGACAGCGTATATTATTATGATATCATGAATTCCTTCAAGTGTAAGGAACCACTATTTGAAGTATGGTGACTGAGTATTAAGGGGAAATAATGCCTTGCTTCAAATTTGATGTCTCTTGTGTAGGTCATTCAACCTATGGAGGCACCTTTAATATGTATATATATATATGGGATGCCGATGTATAATAGTGTTGAAGATCACTATTGGGTATGTGTTATATTCTTTCCACGACTAATCACGCGTGGGGAGGGTGACAGGGGGGGCGGTAGCCCCCCCTGTCGGGGTCCGAGGCAGCACCCCAGAAATTTTTTTGGGTTCTTATTTTCCGGTGGGCAGATCCACCCATGGTTTTGTGCATGGTTTTGCACATGGTTTTGGTGTACGATGGTTTTTGGCCCCTGGTATTTTGTAGATCCGGTCAAGGGAACTACGATTATGTTCTAATCCAGGGTTAATGGATTGGGGTTTATATTAGCCACAAACATGTATATATATGTGTGTTGTAACACTAAAAGGAATATAACGAAAAATCAATTTGGTCATCTAGATTTGGGATCCCGGGGGAATACTCTGTGTTTATCTATTTTATGTTTTATGCTCTCGCTACTGTTTATTTTCTTTCTTTAAGATTCGTTTGTAGATAATTTATGTACAAGGTTAAAACCTACAATCGAAACCATACCTAAATGTACAACATTGTTCCATTGCCAATTTACGCCACAATGGTGAAATATAAAACATAATCCATGCTTTCCTATGGCTTTAATATGTTATAAATTTTTAGGCAATTATTTCCCATTTTGTAACCTATTACATAGTGTTGTACTGAACAATTTATGGGTATCATAGTTATTGGTACACCTTAGGGATGGGCATGAGGACATGTTTCACAATTTTCCTCCCAACGAGAGATATACATCCCCACCCTTGCTTTTCTCGGGGGATCCAAGTTTTGTCTCACGGCGAGGTTTCTCTGCAACTCTGACCAATGTTGTATGAAAATGAATTTTGTACCCTATCAATCCTAGGTGGATTTGGGTGTGGTGAATTTAGAACTCCCCAAAAGCCATGGGTCTTTGGAACATCCCTGGCCACTGCAGGTTGGGGAAATACTGATTGTGGTTGGAGACATCCTAGGCAGTTGTACATTTTGGAATTTTAGTGTTATTGGATATGCCCGGGTGGCAATTTTGTTAACTTCTATGCCCTTAGGTAGTTATGGAAGCTATTAAGGTCTCTTTCGCATGGTATACCCAAGCTTGTGGTGGGCGCCACACAACACCATAATTTTGAAAAATAATGCCCTGTCTGTACATTACTGTTATATTAATAATTAAATAAAATATTTTATGCTAATATATATATATTATATCGTAGCCACACAGTGAAATGGTTTTAAAACCTATTATTTCCTAAACAGAAGAAAATGTATATGTACATATATTCGATCAAGGAAACATTTTTTAGCATTTCAGCATGGAATATGGTGATTAATAAGGAATACACCTAATAGAAAATACAATAAGGTCTGTAAGGCTAGAATAAGATTATTTTGTGAATGTTATATACAAATAAAAATGACTCTTGCAAGGTCCACAGTTTAGAAATGATCGGTACCATTAAAAAGCAATCAAAGTAAAGGCAAAGTGTAGTAGCTACGACTAACTATAAATTCGACAAAATCTCTGCCTATTAATTTCTGCCATGAAATTATCTTCACTTAACATAAGTTGGAGGAGAACTATCAAGTTTAATGTTTTTGATGATTTGGGCTTTCCCCAACTGGAGATGCTAACTCATTTTATCATTAGAATGAAAAATATTCAAATACTCATGACTTGAAATGGCGAAATTAGTTTTTCAGTCATGCTGGAAAGCATAAAATGATGTTCTCATATACAAAAAATATGCAGGGAAATTAAAAAAATACGATACAATTGATAGTTGCTGCTACTAACATCCGGGAGGTGGTTGTTATTGCTCACTAGCAACGACTAGGTGGCGAGAGGTGGCGTGTCGAGTCTCGGCCATATGACGAGGCATCGTACATATGAGGGGCACCACCCTTGCCGACGGGTGGAGGAGGGGGAATTATAGGCGTGTGTGGAGGAGGAAGGGTAATCCCGGGATGGCGTGGAGGACCTAATTGCAATAAAAATGGTGGTGGAGGGCCAAGAGGATGCATTGCCATTGGGGCAGAATAAGTCATGGGGGGTGTTGAGACATGTGGAACAGTAGGCCTTGAGATCTAGGGTTGCATCATGCTTGGTGAAGGGCCTCCAACTCCTTTGACAGAACCAGCTAAGCCCGACTACGCTTGAACAAGGGGCATTGTGGGGATTCCTCTACCCACCTCTTTACCTAATTCAGGGCCTACCTAAGCTGTGGAGATAGTCTTGACTCGTGATTCATGAGGCGAGGGTGGGCCTTCGATTGTTATAGTAACCACTTCTTCCCCATAGAGGAGGATGAGACCAAGGGTTCGCCTCTCCTCTCGCTCTTCTTGTCTGCTACAACTCCATGTTTCTACCATTGCTTCTTTCTTGAAACCCTCCCAGGAAATTGTTAAAACCCTACTTCCTTCCATTGCTTTGACATCGACATCGAAATTTTTACTACTGCCTGCGCTGGGGAGGAAGATTAAAATGAATTACATCCATGCCTACTTGTTGGGACTCGACGGTGGTCTCCCTATCACTCTAAACAAAATGAGAAAATGTGAAACCTCCCTGGAAATTGTTAAAACCCTACTTCCCTATTTTACCTATGAATCTAGTTGCGCTAAAAATCCCAAATCTTGAAGCCTACGCTATATCATTTATTTTAAAAATTTATGCTATATCTTTTCTTGTATAAATGTAAAAGATAATCATTTTATTTTGAACAAATAAAACCATCAATCATGTTGGCCATTAAAATTTTTTATTCAAACCATCACCATTTATCATATAACTTCTTAGCATTTACATTGGAAGATTTAATGTTTTTGGATCCAATTAACGAAAGTGGTGGCACATTCATTTTATATCCTCAATATTTTCTAAAAGGTAATGCAACCCTAAGTTGTAACAACTCTAGATAAAGTCAAGTAAGCTCAATTATTATAAAGAGGCATCATTTTGAAGAGGATAGAACATCCCCTAGATTTATTGATTTATAAAATTCCAATTAATTAACAATAAGTGAAGGGAAAGACCATTCAATTATAAACATAAAATGCAAATAAGTAGGAGGACAACTTGGAATAAAACCATGAAATCATGTGTTTACATTATGGCTAAACCTTATCATGTCATTCTAAAAAGAAAAGATATAGGGAAGATTATTAAACCTCATATAAAAGAAAAGCGTAGTCTAATGAAGCCAGAATTTCATCCATAAAACAATAGAACTTCTAGCATGATTTTGAAAAAATATGGTGGAAGTTATTGAAAATCTAGGTTATAGTTGTCGATCTTCAAGATTTTGGGTGCCCCAAGTGTGCTTGATGGTGTTCAATCCATTTTCGTCATCAAAAGAACAATTTAAACACTACCATAGTGGGATTTTTGAAGAATTTATTGTCATATTCTAGCAAGAAAATCATCATCATGACAAAATTATGGCCTCGTTGGACAATTCCTAAAAGAAATGCACTTTTATTCTAAAAGAAATCTAATTGTTCCATTAGGTTTCACCATTTTCCATGTGTGTTAAGACTTACATTATATGAAGGAAAATGATAAAATTCCATGTGTCTTAAGACTTACGTTATGTGAAGGAGATGGTTGCTAGAAATATTTACAAGGACGAGGTTAAAAAATGTTCCAATTTGAAAAATCTTAAACAAATGAAAAATAAAATATAATTTCTTTATAATGTTATGTAAAGAGTGAATAAGAAGATATTAAATGAATGCAAAATCATTAAGGATGTCATTACAATTTAAGGTTTTGTTAATGATCACGTCATCTTTCTGTGAAGGTAAGGACCTCTTCCAAATCCTATTACCTTATATGTTGATTGCAAAGAATAAAAGTAATACCCATTTCACATTATGTGATCGACCTATGGCTTCATATTATAGGCCAAGAAAATCACAAGTATTCCTTAGCTAGAGCAAGGAAACGCAGGTGGTGATTGAGTGGACAAGTTTATTAATGAGTATAGAGGAGGTGTTGATTGCGTGAGAAGCGACGAAGAATAATTTGCAGAGTATAGAGCACATGTGAGTGAAAATTGAGAAAATTCATGTGTGGATTTTCTCTTGGTAATTTTTAACAAATATAACTCTGTGAGGTAGTGAAATTTTTTTCCCAAATTGTGTTGAATCTGTTGAGATTGGAAGGAATTAATAGTGAATTACAATGGAATATATTAATTAATTTTTTGGTAGAAGATCACTTTCAAGAAACATATAATCAATGTTAATGGCCCCATTCATGGGTCACTCTTGGCTTATAAAGATAATGGTGCATGGTAATATCATTTCATAAGCGACTAATTTTTTCTAACAATTTCAACAATTTTGACACAATAATCGACAACAATGATGACATTTACGATAATGAAAATAAAGATGAATGAGATTCTCTTGGTTTCAAGAATAATTTATTCTCTAATGAATGGGGCCAACCATGTCAAGTTGGAAGCTCATATGGACCTTCCCATGCCCCTCACATCACTCTTATTTTCCCAATACCCAATCTATGAAATAGAACATGAAAAAACCAAAAATTAATTAAGGTCGTAAAAAACAATTTCATGTGTTTGTATAAATACATAATTTTAGTTTGCAGCCTGCTTGGTATGGCCATTGTTATTATTTTTAAATAATAAAAAACATGCAATAAACCCACATAATTAGTAAATTATTTAAGGACAATAATTCCTACATATTAAAATATAAAGTTGTAACATACCAGCTCATACTCGAACAAAACATCTGCATCAATATTATTCTTTTGTATCTTCTTGATCTTCATCCAACTGATCAACATATATACCAACAATGTCATCATCATCATCAATTATTTCATTTTCAATAATATCATCATTGACATTATCATCAATAATTGTTGCCTCGTCTCCTACACCTGGTTTGATCTTCTATATCTTCTTTGTCTGTCAATGCATCTTCTTGCTCATTTTTCATTGCATCATCTTCTTCTTGATAAATATCATACTATTCCTCTATAATATACTCTATTTTCCTTCCTCTTGGATCATATCTAATATGATGACTATTCGTTCTCACTTGGAACCTGCGAGTAAAAGACTTGTTCACATCGGCTTGGAAAAACATAGCAATATTTTCTGCTTCCAAACTGCGATGTTTTAACCATTGGAAATCCATTTTCATGTTGAATAATATTTCTACCATCATCACGTACATTCATTCGTAGCCTACACCATTTGACGTGAACAAAACTAATTTGAAGGAATTAAAGTCATAGTTAACTATATCATGCGAAAAACCCATAATATCTGTTTCGAGATTCTCGAGGGATGTCTATCACTCTGGAGGAAACATTAGTGACACGGAATGTTGTAGTTATCACTTGTCAAAATTTTCCTATTATCATCCAACTATTTAATGTCAAATTTACAACCATTGCACCACATAGCCTTACAGTGTTTCAACTGCAATATGCCAAACATGAAAAAGATGCATTCTCAATTAATAATTAATAATATAATTTACACAACTTGAAAATTATCTGAAAATAAAACTTTTTGTCACATTATAAATATAATATAAAATAAGTAATGAATAAAATAGGCGAATTAATTGCTTACCTTTCTATCTTTCAAACCATATGCTAAAGCAATTTCCTGTCCGTAACATTTCCTTCTCCACTACGATACACTTCTCTAACAATTCGAACAGGATTTTCCATTATAATCTATCGTCATTACATGATTTACATCTTTCAATCCATTCACTCATCCACTCAAGATTATTTGCAATGTATAAAAGTAGTGCTTCATAATCTTGAGCTCCTGAATAAAAAAACAATAACTCACCAATATTAAATATAACTTATAACCATGCTAAATTATATTAATTAATAAACGATGAAATAATAAGAATTAAATGAATATGGTCATATACATGATGTAAAAATGAAACATTATATATATTATATATAATAAATCTTTTACCTCTCACTCTTCATTATACCTTTTCCCAACGGGTGCTCCACTTCAATTTTTTTGATGGAGTTCACATCCCAAATGCAATCCAAAACATCCATAGGCGGCACAACTAATATAGGAAGATAATGACTAATATACACCATGGATTCATATCCCACATATCCCTCCACCATAAACCCTCGGTCATGCTCTTTGTCTAACCAAAGCCTTCCAAAGGATTCGGTGCCTCTCCACCATCCACATTTACCTTGTGTGTATTGGTCCACACATTTCAATCTCCTCAAATTGGTGTATCAAGTACTATTCTTGTGAATTTAAAAATTTTGGAGGTAGATACTTTTTCATTTCAAACATTAGGCAAGGAATTTATCTCTTCCAATACTTTATTTCATCTTGATGGATTTATTTCATTGAAAACCATTTGGAAATCATTACGCAAGGTTATTTCAATGAAACATAATATATATTACATTACAAGTAAATTAACACATCATGTCATTAAGTACAAAAATAACTTGTTTGACATTTTTGTCGAAGTCGTTTGGGAGAGATACAAGTAGAACATACTATAACAATAAAAAATGAATCATTATTGGTTTCCAAATTTTAAAAAAAAAGGGAAAATTTAAAAGATGTATTCAAGAAATAATATACAAAAATGTATACCAAAAAAATTACCATAACAAAGGTATGCCAATCATGTGTTTTCACCCCATTGAAGTCACCTTTCTTGGTTAAAATATTATTTATGTTTGAAGAAAAACCTGTTCAAAATTTAATTCTTGTAGTGACCTCTTTTACACCATTGCTTTGTTGTTCTGTTAATAACCATGGAATGTTATATAATTTTTGACCTCCATTGTTATTTGATTTTTTCGATCACACTTTTCATTGCATGGTCGATTTATCAATGTAAGAACAAATTTTGTCAATTTTATCTCTATCATGTGCACCATCTATGATTCGCCATAACGTTTACTGTCATTCTTTACGTATGCATTGTCAAACAAATGAGATATTTTTAGGTAATCATAGTAGGAAACCTCTGGCAATTGAGAAGGGTAACATTTCATTCTAGGTGGAAGTGCAATATTAGTACCTTCATAATAACGACCTTGATATCAAAGAATAAAATAAATCAGAACAATAAAATAAATTCATTACTTAAAATAAAAATTCCAAACATTACATAAACAATTAAAATATATATATATATATATATATATATATATATATATATATATATATATATATATATATATATATATAGAAAAGTATGTACTAGCTACTTAGCGATTATTAATTACGGTATATTCCCGGCTTCCACAACCGGTGTCATTCTTCGTGGTTTTAATCTAGTTTCTTTTTTATAATTGAAAATATGTTTTTCGGTAGTACAATACCTATGGTTCCCTGAAAAAAAGTTCCTAAACTCATCAAACATCACCTAAGTGCGGGAGAATGGATATACTTCATATTAGGGCCAAAAAGCTGGACATGCAAATCCACCTTTGTTTGAAGACACGAAATGAACGGATCAATAACAATTATACTATGAGATCATTTTTAAAACATGAAATATGGAATATCTAATTTAGATAATTGTATATTATATTGAAGTGCAACGAAATATTACATACCACAAAAATGTGTTAGTCTTGGGGCATCATGAATTGTCCATAAAAGCATTCCACGACATTGAAATCTATTTTGCTTGATTGGTTTAGTGATGTCATACATGGTGATGCCATGCCATAAATTTATTAGCTCATCGATAAGAGGCTCAATATATACATTCATATCTTTGACCTGGTACTTACCTAATTGTTCAAAATTACAGTACATAATTAATATCGTGATATATGTATATATAAGTAAGTAAATAAATAAAATATATTATGCAAACAACAAGAGAAACGAAAATGTTACATTCGAAAAAATAATGTATCAAATACCTAGAATAATCGTAGTCAACATTATGTGATCCCTCTTTATTGACATCAAAGGAGGAATTTTATTGTTGATAATGAAAATAGGCCACATTGAGTAAGTAGATTTAAGCTCTTCGAATGGATTAAAACCATCAACTGCCAATGAAAGCATGCCATTACGAGGTTCATTTTTAAAATCTACATATTTTTCCTCGATTTCCTTAAATACAGAACCATCTGCAACACCATCTCCACTTCTATTCCTTGAATGGTAATCCATAGATTGTGCTATTCCCTTACACATGAACATTCGCTGCAAACGTGGAATTATGGGAATATGACGAAGAACCTTTTGAGGCACCTTTTTTGTTAGTTTATTTGTTTGATATCTACTGGTACCACATTTCGGACACTACATTTTTTGATGCATGTTCTACGTAATATATAATATCATCTTTAGGACATTCATCTATAGTGTTATATTACATTCCAAAGTCTTCCATAATAGCACATAGATCTCGATATGTTCGAGGTAAAATGATGGCGATGGTAACAAAAATTCACCCAACAATCTACAACATAGCTTAAAAACTAGTTAATGTAGGAATTATTAATCATATATATAAATGACTGAATTATTATTTTACACATTTATTACAACTAAAAAAATGGAAAATAATCAACATTTATATATGTGATCATATATACATATTGCATACCTTAGGATCTCTATCATATATACATTCGACAAATTATTCATAACCTTTAAGTTCACCAGCAATGTACCCGGAAGAGATGAGTTGCATTTAAGTGTTCAAAAAGCTAGTTCATTTTGAAGTTTCAATTAGAGGTAAATCATAAATACCGTCACTATCTCCACCATCATCATCTAGCTCACCATACAAGTCTTGGATAATTTATTTGTCCCATCATTAATGTGAATTGTCTCATTATTATGCATCATCTACCTCCATGGGATCATTAAAATCATCTTCATCATTCTCTTCATGTTCTTAATCTTGAACAACATAATTTCCAATACTAATATTTGTTGCAATATTCTCTTGTACTGGTGCAACATCATCTAATATACTACTATTTATGTTTGTGGAAGTTGGTTAAGAAGTTGCGAATGGCGGCCTTATATAAAAATACAAAGAAACATTAAACATTAGTGCGTATATAAAAAATATTAAAATAATATAAAATTTTATGATTTAATAAAAATGAAGATAGATAATCAATTACCACGAAACAATATTCATTCGATCAACCATCAATGTGCCCATATTTCCGACAATGCATTGTTGTTGTTGCTATTAAAACTCTAACATTATTTCTCATACAACATTTTTTGCAAGGGCAAAAAACTTTACCATCACCCATTTCACACTCTTCAATTTGTTTTCCACCTCTAATGTTTTCTTCCATTGATGCAAACTATCCTATATAGAAAAAAATTAATTATATTTGTAATTATCTCTCTCATTGGTGTAGAAAACCCAAGACGTGTTAAACTCAATGGAGAAACTCACTAAGCAAAAGAAAGTAAAAGTGATCAAAAGTTAGGCATGATAAAGAAGTTAAATCTAATAATGAATGGAAAACCTTGATCTTATTTATAGCAAAATATTGGGTTATGTATGATAATGGTGCCTAATAAAATATTATAAACCAAGCTATACATCTAATAGCTTGGAGTATTTTATCGCTAAACTAGCTGTTAGGATAACAGCTACTTTGACTTTGAAAATTAAAATCGAAAAATATTGGCTAGTATTATTTAATTAAGTAATTAATTAATTGTTTAATTAATTGTGATCATATATATATATATATATATTAGAAATGGCTATACTAGCCGTTAGGATAACGACTAGTTTGATTTATTTATTTATTAAATGAATTATTTAATTAATTGTGATAATATATATATATATATATATATTAATTAATTAACAAAATTAATACACTAATATATGAAATAATATATTAAATCTGTAACAAGCCTCATGTCATCACCATTCTGACATTTTGTAAATGGTCTTTTCATATTGTCGATATGTTTACGTTCTCAATACCCTATGTCGTGCTTCTGAATTTTTCAATCCATGTTGTTATTCCGACATTTTGTGAATGGTCTTTGTGAACATGTGAGGGCACCCTAGGAAACGCGTTCGGGCGAGTCAGGTCATGTTGGGGTGCCGAGGGAAACGAGTTCGAGCGGGTCGGGTCGGGTCGGGTCGGGTTGGGTCGTGCTGTGTGAGGGTACCCAAGGAAACCCTTGAGTCTATCATATTCTGATTTTTATTGTAATAAATTTCCATTTTTGATATGGCCTCCTCCACACGGTCAGGCCCGGAACATGTTTCCTATCACATCCTCACACGACACAACCCGACGCCCAAATGAAGGCACAACGGAGGTCAAAACAGAAAATAGATCGAGACAAAAGTGCGATACAAGGCACCTGTTTGTCACAACATTTCATTTTTGATCGACCACTGCCCTCACATGACCTGATCGACCCAAACGTGTTTCCCTAGGTGCCATCAAATGACCTGATGCGACCTAACCTGCCCAAACACATTTCCCTGGGCACCCTCTCACACAACCTGACCTGACCCTCCCCGACCCACGACAAACGCATTTCCTTGTGCGCCCTCACATGAATCGACCCGAACCGACCAAGGCTGACCTGAACTAACCGACCCGATCGAGCGCATTTTCTTGGGTTCCCTCACATGACCTGAATCGACTCGACCCGCCCGAACGCGTTTCCTTGGGTGCCCTCACATGACACAACCCGAGCAAACCCACCCGAATGTGTTTTCCTAAGTGCCCTCACATGACTCGACCTAACCCGACCTGACCCACTCGAACACGTTTCCTTGGGCACCCTCATATGACACGACTCGACTTGACCTACTTGAACGTGTTTCCTTGTGCGGCATCACATGAAACAACCCAATTGAACCCTACCCGACCTGCCTAAATGTGTTTCCTTGGGCGCCCTCACACGAAGCAACACGACCCAACTCAGACATGTTCCTTGGGTGCCCTCACACGACCCAACCTGACCCGACCCGATCTGACCTCACACGACTCAACCCGACCTGACCTCACAGGAATCGACCAGACTCGACCCGACCTGACCTCACACGACCCAAATCGACCTGACCTCACACGACTCGACTTGACACCATGACCTAACACGACCCACGACGGCCCAGGACGTGCCGGACAAAGGAAATTGGGATGTGAAGCTTACTGGCAACTAAAGGGATGACATGCATGAACATAGGAGAGAGGGTAATAGAAAGTTCGAGTAGAAGGCTAGAAGAGGAGGAGAGCTATTGAAAGGCGAGATAATGGATAGAAGGCCAAGTCCTTAAAGTCAAGAGGCCTTTCTTTGAGAAGTTGAATCACAAATTTTACAACACATATTGCAACTGCCTTTGAATGATATGCTCTGGCTAAAAGGGATGTTGATCTTAAATAACTTTGCATGGTCATGGTAATTAAAGCACATGAAAGTATTGGAATGTAATATTCTTGAGAGGCCAGGGAGATAACATTACCATTATTTGGGCACACTATGCATGATTTAAGGGTGTTTCAATCTACTTGGAGTTGTGATGTACATTGTGCTACGTGCCAATGCTCTAGTTGCACAAGGTTTCCATGGTGGCTACTTCCTCGGGGATGTGATTAGGGGTGTTTTGACAATGAATGAGATCTAGCATATTACCATTATGATACAAAGTATTCACCATCAACTATGACGTGGTTATGTGCGAGGTTGTACTAGCGTGGTACAAAAAGTAAGTAACATTGAAGAAAAAATTTCATGTTGAAGTGAATTTCCAAGGTGACGCACATTAGTCGGTACTAGGCGAGTGAAATTCATGAATCGCAACTATGGGAAGTGTGATGCTGTCACGATATCAAAGTAGGTGGGTAGGGCCGACATTGGGCTACGATTTGTGTGTTAATCACAATAAAAATATTGTAATGAAAAAATAGTAAATATTCTTTAATACACATGACATTATATTTTGAAAAAGTTATAAATAAAACTTCTAATTTATTCATTCATTAAATTTAAAGATAGATTTTTTTATACTCATTTTTAAGATTAAACATGTTATAAGTTAAAGGAAATTAATAACAATTAAATATAACAAATATATTGTTATTTTTTCTAGCTTGACCTAGCTAACATAGTAATAGCTAACATAATAATTTTCAATTAAATCAACCTAGTAAA
This sequence comes from Pinus albicaulis, assembly GCA_034641835.2. Lineage (NCBI taxonomy): Eukaryota > Viridiplantae > Streptophyta > Pinopsida > Pinales > Pinaceae > Pinus > Pinus albicaulis. The sequence continues at coordinate 993,563,204 of CM076579.1, read as the reverse complement.
AAAGTAACAAATATATTATTATAATCCTTTAAAAATTAACAAAATAAGAAAATAACATTACAAAATATTCTGCCATTACAAAATGTTTACCGTTGTCACTATTCTAACATTTGGTCAAAACGTCGGAACATCGATGGCTACCCACAAACTATCATAATACCGATAGTTGTACGCAAACCGTCGCAATACTGACGGTTGTCCCCAATTCCATCACACTGCCGAAAAGTGTCTCTAAACATCGAAATAGCGACGTGTGTCCCCAAACCGTTGCAATACGAACGGTTTTCTGCAAAAACATCGCAATACCGATGTTTGTCCCCATTACCGTTGCACTACTGAAAAGTGCCTCTAAATGCCGCAATATCGATGCTTGTCTCCAAATGTCGCAATACTGACTCATGTCTTAGAAACGTCACATTTACGACGTTGTGTCCCGAAACATTTGTATTTCAATGACGTTCCTAAATGTCACAATACCGATAATGTCCCTAAACGTCACTATAGAGACGATTGTTGGCAGGATTTAAAAATTTGAGAAAAATTGGGGAAATTTTTGACAATACGTCAAAAGTGTCGGAATTAAATTGCCTTAATTTTGACCAAATATTGCTAGTGATACTTTAGTATGTGTCGATAATTTGACTTTAGGTTTACTTATCCTTTAAATTCCATACGCGAGGATTATATATCTGCAAGTTGGTGACTTTGCCAACTATGAACTATGGTCATTGATGAATTTATTTTGTTTATGTCCTACGTGGCGCTCGTGATGCTCCTGTGTGGGTATTCTCTACTCATGGTGGTAAATCAACATAGCCCACATAATCCCTCGTGACTCCGTATTGTATTTTATGGGTTTTTGAGGAGGTTAGATATCCACCAATTGGAGGGTGAAAATCCGACCATGGTGATGATCAATGGTTCGAATTGCGTTGGTACAACACTAGGGTTTTGAATTCTCTTTTACACTTTTCTCTATTTCATTTTGTAATTGAAGGGTTTGGGAATGGGGTGTTGAAGGCCATCGCTTCCATGTCGAACTTGGGCCAGCCCTCTGTGTTTTTTCTGCATGATAAAAATCCTTCTTGGCATGATAATGGAGTGTGAGGTTGGCACAATGGTTTTTTTCTTAAATCATTCACATCTATTTTTTTTTTCTCCAATGGTTTCTCAATTTTTTCACCTTATGAATCTTAGCTTGGTTGTGCTTGGAAAATAATGTTTCCTTGGTGATTATGGACAGATCCTCTGATGATTGTTCGAGATAGCCATAAAAATTCTATTTTCCAGGGAAAGTCTTCACATTTTATCTCTGAAATTGGATTATTTTGAGGATTTTAGTTCCTCGCTACTCCAACTCTTCTCATTAGGACGCTTCTTCTTTCTGGTTTTTGGGTTTTTTGCTTACTCGCTACTCAACCCCTCTTTTCCCCTTTTCTCTTACTATGAATAACATTGTAAGGATACAGTGTATAGATCCTTCTATCTTTCGAGTTTTCGTTCTGGATATCATTTTAATTTGGGTTCTATTGCCCAAGGCGGCCTTTAACTACCATGAACACGTGGAAAGATGGCATGGAAAGGATGTTGCTAAAAGATCTGTCCTCTTAGAAGGTAGTTCCCTACTTGTGAGAAAGATTTTTGTTTCTTTTTAATTTTAAATTACACAAAAATATGTGTGTTGTTTCTCCTCTTCTAATCAGCGTAGGTTCTCTGTACACGCAGGAGGAAAATTGCGACATGGAGAAATGGTATTCAGGTAATTCCTCACCCTTGTCCTCATGTCATTGAAATTTTCGTTTGATAGAGATTTTCCCTTTCGGGTAACTTTGCATTCTTGTGAACTTTTCTATAGGTATACCTCTTCTGTCCTAGGTTGGAATTAGTGTCATCTCTTTCAATTGTTTTCCAATACTTACAGGCCGCACCTTTGCCAAGGTTGGTAACCCACTTATCCTGTCATGATTCTTCATCAGATAAGGACTATGGTCTTGGATTCTTGACATTTCTACTGATGGATAATACTTGGTAATTTTGATGTTATTTCCCCAAATGGCTTGTTTTACTATTTGAAATTTTTATTGTAGTTAATTTAATCCAAATAACACAGATGCATGTGTATTTCAAAGAGGTACGCTGGGGTATTTTAGTACTTGGAAAAAATTTGTCTTGTTATTATATATTAATGGTAAAACATTGTACTTCCTCATTCTACCTTTTTTAAGAATGGCTGTGTGTCCCTATTGTTATCATTGTATGACCCAAAGAGCCTAATTTTTATATTTCTCAATTTTATATGATTTATTCTTCATATGCATGTACGGGATTATATTTGTATAGGAATTCTCGGAGTTATATTACTTTTTTGAGTTGGTTTACGTAACGAATAATTCAAAATATTTTTGTACAAATATTGTAATTGGTAGGGGAACCCAACAATGAACTCGAATTAGTGGGTTTACCTGTAATTCGAATCGACATAAGGATTGTCATATTTTTATTATTATTTATAATAATAAAAATTCCATAATTATTCAATCAAAATTCCTTTTCATTCTGCAATTCCTATTATTGGATATCTGATAGTAAGTTGTTGGTCAACGTTAGATATTGAATGATAAGATCATATTCTGACGTTTGAGGGCATTAATTATTTATATTGTTCCTTGTTATTTACCACCGTTTACTATGGTTTTTCTTCTCCCTATTGCTATAATAGGATAAATAATTTTTCGTTATGAATACATGTGATGTTAAAGTATATACAACAGTCTTCAATTACATCTTTTGTTTTATAGTGAATTTTTTATATCGCAATACTGGTTTCAATATAAATATTCAAAAGAGATCTTAGTAGTATGAATTTTAAGTGCTATATTTGATTTTAGTTACGATCTCTAGATTTTTCTATTAGTTTATCGATCAGAAAGAAATGGATGATTCTAACTTTGGCATCGTTCTATGTACTCAACTAAGAATTTATCGTTACGGGAGTAAGTCTTGGAAATAATATCATATATCTACCAATAATATCTACCAGATACAATAACACTAGATCTAAGTACTGCAATTACATTATAAATAATGAAACAATGGCCTTAGTCATTCTATTGTCAACATCTAATACTTATTCCAAGTTATACTAAGAATCCATTTTGAGAGATGTCTTAGTATTACTGATTGAAATCTTAGATGTCCATATATAATCACATGTTGGGTCTATAAAATGTTCATAAGTTACGTTCCTCTATTCAAGGCCTGCGCATGTTGAAGGGATTAAGAGAATGGTTCAACATCTCCCCTCAAAATCTTATAGCATACAATTATACGATGGTAATACTACCACTACATAGAAACTAAGTTATGACTTTGGAAAATAGAAAGTTCATATTCAATGAGTAGAATTGGTATTCCCTCTAATTCCTGGTGACCTTTAACCAATTCTAAATCACACTTATACAATACAACAATAAGTCCTTATTCCTTACTCTTCAGCAATTTCACTAATAAAACTTGTGTACCTCATATATATCAAGTCATTATTATAAAATAAAAATGAATATTGATCTCTATTTATGCCACATAATCGGTTAAACACCATGTTAAGACAAACACATGGTGTATGAGGAAGATGAACACACACACAATAAGAAACTCAACACACAATCAAAGATAAGCGTGAGGTTGTCTTATTTTTCCATTATACATGATGTACATTTATAATAAAATGGTGTGACTCTTGGTTTCATATTCCAAGGTCACTTGGACTCCATTGTTACTTTTTGCATTCCACACCTACCCATGGAGGATTAGGTGTTCCAACATCCCCCCTTAATCCGAAGGGGTATGTGTGAGTCCAAGAAGAGAGTTGTAATACAAATCTACAAAGTATGCATGGCAGAACTTGAGCTGAATCAACTCTCTGAAATGTTGGAAAAAAGAGGTGGTTTAAGGATGACCACCAACACTGGAACACAATACTTGTTGCAGTTCCCGGAACTCTTCCATAACTGGCAAGAAGCTAAAATCTTCTGCTAGAGGAATTGTCCCTCATAAAAAAGGGAAACCTTCAACCTAAAATAAGGGAGGTCTACTACCTATGATGGTTTTAGGATTACCAACAACTCTGGAATTCTTGAAGCATTTCCTGGAACTCAACCAAAGCTGGCAAGAATCTGAAGGCTTCTGCTAGAGTAAGTGTTCCTCATATATGAAAGGGAGACCTTCGACCTAAAAGAAGGGAGGTCTACTACCTGTGATGGTTTTAGGTTATCCACCAACCAAAGATGATGGTTTAAGGTTGTCCACCAACTGAAGGAATGCTCATGGGAATCCGTGTCTCTGGCTACATCTGTGAATCTGGAATTATGAATTGTGGCTCAGGCTTGCTTGAACTATTGTGTCTCTGGCTACAACTCTGAACATGGAATGAGAGATTGTGGCTCAGGCTCGCTTGATCTGACGTCGAAGCTTGTACATGACCACCATTTTCCCCCCTGTTAGGGACAAGGTGAGATGATGGCGAAAACTCAACTACAAGTTTGCTCAATATCTGAGAACAAGTTCTGACATGCGACTTAAACATCTTCTTGGCTGTTGATGCCCATTGCCAAGAAGCGATCCATCCAAGATGAATATTGGTTCTTGCAGGAGGCTGAAGCTTGTTTCTGAAGCATCTGTGTGAAGAATGAGTGTGCTGACCATAGTGCTTGCATGGATGAAGATCAAAATAGTGATCTTTCATATGGCCAACTCAATCACAGTGTTGGCATTTTAAAATATGATGTTGTTGTGGAACAAGATTTGAAACAGCTACAGGTGAACTGTCATACAGGAATCCGACACTCTGAAATATGATGGGCTTGGTGTAGTCTGGAATATGAAAGGACACACCCTTGTCATGTCCAAGACCAGTTCTGTGCTTGTTGTGGACAAGCTCTTCCCAAGGTCTGATGATGGGCTTGAGAAGCGCAGGCTGAATTGCAGCATCTGCATGTACATCTGTTCTAGTATAAGGAACTGAATGGGAATCAACTACATCTTTACTGACTTGCTGCTGATGGGAGTCTTTCTCAATATTCTGAATAGAAACAGGTTCAGAATGGTGACTCTTTTGCTGAAGTTCGTCTTGTTGGAGCTGAGATTCCAACTGCAAAAACTCAATCTTTTCTTGTGCATCTTGCAAACAACTTTGAATATTACAAAGAGCATTCTTGCTCATTTTTATCATGTCATCAACATTGGAATGAATGAGGTTATTCAACGAATCTAATGCCTCATTGATTTTATCCATTTTTAACAACTTAGGCTCAAAAAATGAAAGGGTGTCGGCTTCAACCGAAAATGCACCCATTTACAGTGTGATTCAACTTATTTCAAACAATTACAAATGACTCCAAGGAATTCTCAATGTACAAAGTGTTCTCCTCAAATGATGGAGGGAAATCAACAATCCAACAACTCAAATTTACACTTCAAGTCTTAATTGCAGCTATGAATGAAGAAGCAATACAATACAATATTTTTGCAAAATATTTTGTAAATGTGCAGCTGAAAACACTATGCAGCTGAATTTTTTTCTTCAAATAACTATTTTGCAATGATGGCAAACTTGTCTTCTCATGTAAAATTCTTCAAAAAATCACCCTTATGCCACAAATCACACAATGTCAAATCTGCAATTTTCTCTATGTATTCAGTCCATCTGCTCACATGTCGTTTCCTCTTTCTACTGTTCATATTCTCTCTTTCCTCTCTTTCTCTGTTGTTTTTTTTTTTTTTTTTTTTTTTAAAGAAAAATTAATTAAAAAATAAATTAATTAAAAACTAATTAAAAAATATATTAATTAAAAATGGAGGGGAAGGGGGTTAATTAAAAGAGAGGGAATTTAAAAAGGTGGGAAATTTATTTAGGGAGAGGGATTTTAATTGTAAAATAATAAGAGGGGGGGAATTAATTTAGGAATTAACTAATATAGGGATTAATTAAATGAGGATTAATGGGGAGAGTATTATATGGGAAGGAGGGGGGATATTAGGGGGGATATTAAAAAATTAAAAATTAAAAACAAATTTAAAAGAGGGGGGGAGGCCGTATGTGAGTTTGCAGGTGAGGGATGTGACGGCACAGGGCGTAGGAGGGGAGTGTGGGTAGGATATGAGAGGGGTAGCATGGAGAGATAAGGGGAAGGAGCGTTGGGATTGGGGTTGGAGTAGCGACGGTTAGGAGAGTTTGCAGAGGGTGGGTGGAGCGTAAGAAAATCTCTAAAATGCTGCAAAAACGCCAAGAATTTTGCAGATATGCACATGCCATAAACACAAATGGCTCACTCAAGGTTGAGCTAGTTATGGACTTCTCAGCTCTGATACCATGTTAAACACAATGTTAAGACACACACATGGTGTATGAGGAATATGAACACACACACAATAAGAAACTCAACACAAAATGAAAGATAAGCGTGAGGCTTTCTTATTTTTCCATTATACATGATGTACATTTATAATACAATGGTGTGACTCTTGGTTTCATATTCCAAGGTCACTTGGACTCCATTGTGACTTTTTTCATTCCACACCTACCCATGGAGGATTAGGTGTTCCAACAAATAACAAAAAAATTCCAATACAACAAGTCAAGGAGCTACTCAAATATCACGGATTTTTTACCATGCTTTAGAAAAATTAAAAATGGAACATATAATGGAAGAGGCAATTCATGGTGCATTTTATCTCCATAGGGAAATAATGGTTGATAACTCAAGCTAGAAAGACCCTCCATGTCTTCAGCTATGAGATCATAGAAAATACATTTTTTTTATGACCCTAATGGATTTCTGCATTTTTATCATTATGGTTGGACAGTTCATGTGTGGTCTCATTATCATACCATTTTCCCAACCATAAATCGCCAAAATCATCCTCAAAAGCATAACACTCCTTAATCATAAAATCATAGGGCATCATTGTGTCCTCTTGTTTTGATACGAAAAGTTTTCCAAAATGCATATTTCTATAGTGAATATTGTAGGACTTAATTTGAGCCTCTAAGACCTCAATATCCTTCTCAAGTTTGTTAGAAAATTCATCTAAAAAATTGATCTTAGCTTTAGAGCTACAATTGCATGACTTTAAATAAGCAGAAAAAAAATTTGGAAAAGCTTCATCAATCTAATAATCCTCAAACATATCCCAATATTATTTAAAACCATTAATATAAATAGGATATTTTACAAACCCTGTCATTATGATGGAGTAGGCCACTCGATTTGTCATTAAGCTTTGAATTCTTCTTATAGTGGAGTCGCCATGAATGTTCTGAACTCTCAGTTGTCTAAAAATGGAGTCTCCATGAGAATGGTTCGGCCTTCTCATGTCTAATCACTGTCCACCATCAGTAATCAGAGCTGGAACATGATAATATTTCCCGAGGAACATGAAACATCGTTCCCGAGTATGGTCGCCACTATGTTAGAACTTTGTCATTTCTAGGCTGAAGAAAAAACCACTTTGGATTTTAGGATATAGCCCTCCTAAACTTAGAGATGGTTCTCTCTGTGATATTTAACTTTGTTTGCTAGGAATTTTAGGGTATAATGGGCCCAAAATTTGGTTTTTGAATTGGTTTTGTTGGAACAGTAAGGGAAGGCCATTGGACAATGGAGTCAAAAGAGCTTAAGATGCTCAAATATAGAAATAATCAAGCTTAAGTTCAATAGGGCAAGGTAGACATACTACTGCAGAAAATCTATTATCTTATTCTGAGTTATATTCAATGAAATCATAAGGTTTATATGGTTTTCACTATTGTTATCAATGTTTTATGTCTTGGTAAGTATAATATGGACAACATACTATTTATTTGAAGTTGTTTCCACAAGAATATATTCTGGTACCTAGTGTTTATTTGAATCTGAAGCAAGAAAAGTACACCTACAACACATTGTCCACCAATTGTTTGAAAAAATGCTACTATAACTAATACATAATAAACTCAAATATTTCGTGGAATTTTCAAGGTATTCTGAAGGAGGTGTCTTACATTCATTTTTAATTAGGCTTGTGGTTCTTCTTCCATGATTTTTTCTTTGACTAATCTAGAAATAAAGAAATTACAAAATATTTAGAATGTTTTCCTTCTCAAAGGAATTTGTTTGGTCCCTTATCCTTCTATCTATTAGAGAAACTATTTTTCCTTCCTATACGTCCGCATCAAACTATTCCTCATCTCTTGAATACCTTCCCATCCTTTCCAAATTTAATATTTCCCCCCCATATTCTCTTCCCTCACACTCCCCCTCCCTTATTCCTTCCTCCCCAGATTCTTGGTCACCCCCTCCATTTGACTTTCATAAGCTCAACTTGGTGTAGCATCTAAAGGTAACCCATGGGATGAAGGATTTGGAGGATTTCTCTAGGATCACACCAAATGTCTGTTTTTTCTCTTCATAATATATCTAGATCACTTGAAACCAGTGAAAAAATTTACAATGAATGGTAGCCTTTATCATTACAAATGCCAACATCTATTACTTCAAATGATGAAGTATTTATACAAATTTTTCACCAAATATATTACAACTATCTTACACAAATAGAACTGAAATATAAGACATTAAAAACTAATGAATCTACTTGGGAATATCTTTGTGGATTTATGGTGACAAAGAAGAGAAATTCACATTTGATAGCAACTATTCTTTGATGAGGTGACCTCCAAGTCACAAACTGTCTTTGAGCTTTTTCCTCCTGAAATTATGAAAATTGCGGTTCTGTTGTCCCTTTTAATATCTCAATATGAGATATTTGTGTAAAATTTGAATGATTTTATTGTATATTAAGATGATTTTGAGATAAACCTCTCTCATTTTCCCATAATTATGCTTCCATTTTTCACAATATTCTCTGCAAAACAATGTCTAAAACAAGACTTTGCACAGTCAGAAACATAGTATGTGAAGAAGTGAATGTATCTCTAATTCTGTAATACCTATGTAAAATATGAAGTATATTATTGTACTTTGGCATCATAATAACTCAAACCTCCTTCAGTTTCTGAAGGTTTGTCTCTAACTAACAACAATCCTTTCAGAAACAATATGGCTAAATGAGATATTTATGGAAAATGTGCATTCAAAGATTCTTTCAAATTTCCCAAACCATAATGTTTGTGTAAATATGGAGAGAGGTTTTTGTAAATAAGGATGTTATAAACAAAATCCTCTTTTGTTTTTTGAAAATTAATTTCTACCTGCGTGGGAACCGGTTTTGAAAACATTGACTAAAAAATGGAAAATTCAGGAAAATATGTTTGCAAAGATTCGTCCAAATCTCCCAAAAAATAACAGATTTTATAAAAATGAGAGAGGTTTCTGTATATGAGGATGTTATCAACAAGAAGATATTTTAGTTTTTGAAAATTAATTCTTATTTTTTTTTAAACCATGTTTTAAATTACTGTGTTGTATTGGGAAAAAACATAGTTTTAAGTCACCATGAAACGAACATATAACATGTAGGCGGAAGGAGACATGGAGGTGGGAGATAATTGGAGATTTTAAAACCATAATAATAATAATAATAATAATAATCCTGTATAAAATCCTAAGAGAAACTGCAACCTTAAACACCAAACAAAATTTTCCCATATAAATAATTTTTAACAAAAAATTTATATGTGATAACATCTTGCTCCATTTGGGGAATAAAAAATCTTGTAGCAGGCGTCAAGAACCATAGATCTCTCAATTTGTATGTTAGGTCCCTATATTACTAGTATAGTCCCTTATTTTTATTAGTGTAACCCCCTTATTGTTATTATTGTACCCTTGTAACCCCCATATTGTTATTATTGTGCCCTTAAATTATTATTGTTAGGTCGGCTAGGATTACATTGTGGCCCCACTAAGATTACATTATGGCCCCATGGACTCCTATATATAGAAAGGAGGTTTTGTAAATTGTATCATCCAAGAATTGTTCATTTATGTAATGTATTGGAGGTTTTCCCCTCAAAGTGGCTTTTTTCTAAGGCATTGATATCTCTTTTCTTCTATTTTTGGAGCTGGTTACACAACATTTGGTATCAGAGCTTTGGATTCTAGGGTTTCGTTGCTCTAAAAAGGTCATCGTGGAATTTTCACTATAAATTTTTTTCTACAAAGGGTAAAAATCTGAAATTTTTGGGGTGCGAAGCAAAAATCCCGAGGAAACTCGTCAAAAAATTTCAAATCTTGGTTCGCAATATTTTCAAAGATATGATCTGTGGAATGTAGTTCTTTTTCAGGCTCCCAAATTTCATCTCAAAGAGGTGATCGTGGGAAAATATTCATAACTCTCTCTCTGAGCATCGGATTGGAGTGCCGTAAAAAGTGGTCATAGGTACATTGAATGTAGCTTCCTGGCTATCAATTTTAGAGCTGAAGGATGAAACAATGACACATGGAAAGTCATACAAGTTCGCTCTACTGAACCAGTCCATAATTAGGTCATTGTGGGAGATTAGACACAACTTTGTCTTGGAGAATCAAAATCAGGTCAGACCTATGGCATTCGAAAGAGAATTCAGAGGGCTAAGTTGGTACCAAAATTCAAATATTTAAGTGTTGTAATCACAGAGATAATCCAATTTCAATATCGAGCTCCTCAAAAGCAAGAAAAAGGTGTGTATTTGTTTTCCGAATTGCATGTCTTGTTTGAAGAATCAATTTGAATTGATTCCAAGGGCTTATTGTAGAATAGATATTAGTATTGGGTTCTAAAATATGCCCCGTAAAAATAATTCGACACCCATTAAGCCTTCAGAAGGCTCTAGTATGACTCATGAAGATGAAGAATTGCAACATGATCTATCAAAATTACAAGAGCAAGTGCACCAAATTTCACTCTCGCAAAGAGCAAAGAAAAATGAAATGGAATTTTTGAAGAAAGGCGTGGAAGTTAAGATGGATGGCATGGAAGCTGGAATGGAAGCTAAGATGGATGACATGAAAGACAACATGGAAAACATGAAGAATGATCTAAAATAAGACATGGAAGGTTTGGAAAAGTTGATACAAGAAATGTTTCATAATGGTTAAAAGATAGTAGAAGAAACTCATGATGAGAACAAAATAAATGTTAATCATGATTTCATAAACTCTAATGTTGGCGGGAAGAACCACCATATTCCAAAAATGGGGATGAGGAATTTTGATGGAAAGGATCCTGCAACATGGATACTACAAATGGAGCAATATTTTGATCTCCATAACGTGCAAAAAAGACAAAAGGTACACATTGCAACTTTACATTTAGAACAAAATACATTTGTATGGTATCGATGGCTTTCCTCCCGTAAAAAAATTGTAACTTGGTCAATCTTTACGGACGAAATGATAGCACATTATGAGGATACAAAGAGCAACACCTTCTTTAGCCAATTGATAAATCTCAAACAAAAGGGCTTAGTGGGGGAGCACATTGAGGACTTCCAAAAATTGAACATAAGGGTAACTGATATTCCATAGGAACACAGGATTGATCTCTTCATAGGCACTTTAAAGGATAACATCCAACATGAAGTTCGAGTTTTGGAACCTGATTCATTGGAGAAGGCATTCAGGTTGGCAAGAAAAATTGAATGTAAAATTATGGCGACAAGGAAGCCTACCACTCACTTCTATAAATAAGGAAGTGTTTCTACACCTAGATTTCCACAACTTACAAGGTTGACACCACAAAAATTGGAAGAAAAAAGAGCAAAAGGGATTTTCTATAGTTGTGATAGAAAATACACTAAAGGTCATAAGTGTGCTGAGAAGAAATTATTTTACATAGATTGTGAAGAGGAAGAATAAAATGAACAAGAAGAGGATATACCCCTGGAACCAGCCATAGAAGGGGAAGAAATGAATCCGACCATATCGTGTAATGCACTGGCAAGAATTACCACTCCTCAAACTCTCAATATAGAAGGACATATCAAGAATAAAAAGGTAATAGTGTTGATTGATTCAGGTAGCACCCATAATTTTATTCATTTTAAGGTAGCCAAGGAATTAAATTGTTTCCTATACCCAACACCAGAATGTCAAGTGATGGCTGCAGATGGAGGAAATATAAATTTCTCTGGAAAATGCCATAATATCAAGCTAACCATGGGGGAATATGTATTTACTAGTCCAATGCTTTCCATTCCTATGGGAGGTACTGATGTTGTACTAGGAGTACAATGGTTACAATCTTTGGGGATGGTAGCTTTTAATTTTCAAGAACTTTTCTTGAAATTTTTTTCAGAAGGGAAGGAAGTCGAATTATGGGGTATTGCGGAGAAGCTGGGAAAGATAGTAATCTCTAATGTCATGACAAAGCTTCTAAAGAAATAACAATGAGGCGTAATTGAACGATTATGCTCACTAGAAGTTCCAACATCAAAATCATCTATTTCTGCAGATCTCCAACAAGTCTTGGACAATCATTGCAAGGTGTTTGAAACTCCCAAAGGACTCCCACCTATTCGTGATCATGATCATGCTATTCATTTGATTCTAGGAAGTGTTCCTCCAAACATCAGGCCTTATAGATATCAATATGTCCAAAAGAGCGAAATTGAACGTATGATTGAAGAATTGTTAGAGGCAGGTATAATTCAACCTAGTCAAAGTTCTTTCTCTGCTCTTGTAGTATTGGTACACAAGAAGGATGGATCATGGCAAATGTGTTCGGATTATAGGGAGCTCAATAAGCTCACCATTAAATATAAATTTCCCATTCCTGTGATTGATTAATTATTGGATGAATTACATGGAGCAATTTATTTTACCAAGTTGGATCTTCGTTCAGGATATCATCAAATTAGAATGAAGACTGAAGATATTCCAAAAACAGCATTTCGAACTCATGAGGGTCATTATGAATTTGTGGTCATGCCTTTTGACCTTACTAATGCACCTTCTACATTTCAAGGGTTGATGAATTCCATTTTCAAACCCTTCCTTAGAAAATTTGTGCTAGTATTGTTTGATGATATACTAATCTATAGTAGGTCTTGGAAGGATCATGTTGAACATGTTGACAAGGTGCTCAAACTATTGTAGGAGAAACAATTATATGCAAAAACATCCAAATGTTTCTTTGGAGTACAAGAGGTGGAATATCCGGGTCATATTGTATCTCACGAGGGTGTTAAAGTAGACCCTAACAAAATTAAAGCCATTAAGGAATGGAAAGTCCCCACAACCATAAAGAAGTTGCGAGGATTTCTCGGGTTAACAGGGTATTATCGCAAGTTTGTTAGAATTATGGGAGAATAGCAGCACCTCTAACAACATTATTGAAGAAAGATGCATTTTCATGGACTCCTGAAGCAACTAAGGCCTTTGAACGTCTTAAAGAGGCAATGTGCCTAGCACCGGTCTTAGCTACACCAGACTTCACAAAAATATTTATTGTGGAATGTGATGCCTCAGGAAATGGAATTGGTGCAGTTTTAATGCAGGAAGGAAGACCCATTGCTTTTGAAAGTCGTCCAATCAAAGGAAAGTATTTACAGAAACCTATTTATGAGAAGGAAATGTTAGCAATACCGCATGCACTAAAGAAATGGAGAACTTACCTAATGGGAAGACACTTCAAGGTAAAAACTAATCATGATAGTCTTAAACACTTTTTGGAACAAAGACTATCTTCAGAAGAGCAGCAAAAATGGGTCACAAAGATGTTGGGTTATCACTTTGAAATAATCTACAAAAAAGGAAAGCTTAATGTTGTTGCAGATGCACTCTCAAGAAAGAATGAAGAGGTGGAAGCATTGCTTTGTGCCATTTCTATTATCCAACCAGATTGGATAACTGAAGCAAGAGATGAATGGAAGAAGGACAAAGATGTATGGACACTCATTCAAAAGTTGCGGCAAGATCCTAGTACATCTGATACATTTAGTTGGAAAAATGATTCCTTATGGTACAAAGATCGCTTATATCTTTGTAAGAATTCCCAACTAAAACAAAAGATTCTTCTGGAATTGCACACTTCTCCTTTAGGAGGACACTCAGGATTTTTAAAAACTTACCACAGGGTGAAGAAAGAATTTTTTTGGGATGGCCTTAAATCCGATATTCAAAAGTTTGTGGCGGAATGTTTGGTTTGCCAGCAAAATAAAGTGGAAACAATTAAGACCCCGGGACTTCTACAACCTTTATCCATTCCAAGTCAACGTTGGGAGGAGATTTCAATGGATTTTATCACAGGTTTACCTAAGTCCAAAGGAAATAGTGTCATCATGGTGGTAGTTGATAGACTTACCAAGTATGCACACTTTTGTGCATTATCTCATCCATTTAAAGCAAGTACAGTTGCTACTACATTTATGGACAGAATTCAAAAGCTACATGGAAGCCTAAGGGTTATTGTGAGCGACAGAGATCCCATTTTTACTGGAAATTTTTGGACGGAGTTATTTTCTTGTTTGGGTACTCAATTAGCTCATAGCTCATCTTATCATCCTCAATCCGATGGTCAAACTGAGATAGTAAATAAATGTTTGGAAGGATATCTTCATTTTTTTGTATCTGATAAACAAACACAATGGGTCAAGTGGTTACCTCTCGCTGAATGCTGGTATAACACTTCCTTCCATACTGGAGCAAAAATGACCCCATTTATGACACTTTATGGATATCATCCACCATCCATCACATCATATTTAAGGGAAAATTAGAAGGTTCAAGCAGTGCAATATCACATCGAGCATCAGCAAGAAGTTCTCCAACTCTTAAAGGATAACATGAATTTGGCACAAAACTGAATGAAACAACAGGCAAATCAACATCGCAGCGAGAGAATTTTTGATGTAGGAGATTGGATATTTTTACGACTACAACAATACAAACAAATGTCCCTCAAGCAAGCTAAGAAGGATAATAAATTATCGCCAAAGTACTATGGTCCTTACAAGGTGTTGCAAAATATTGGTACTATGGCATACAAATTGGAGCTTCCTGCTTCTTCACGAGTGCATCCATTTTTCCATGTTTCATGCTTAAAGAAGGTTATAGGTGAAAATATTCTAGTTCACAAAATATTGCCAGAACTTGATGAGGAAGGAAAAATCATATTGGAACCTGAAGCGGTCACGGAAACAAGAACTCAACAGGTACGGAATCGATCAATTTTAGAGTATCTCATCAAGTGGAAGAACTTACCCACTAAAGATTCTAGATGGGAGGATGAGAATTTTATACAGAAGCACCCAGAGCTACTCAAGCATTGAGGACAACAATTTTTTTAAGGAGAGGGGCATGTTAGGTCCCTATATTACTAGTATAGTCCCTTATTGTTGTTAGTGTAACCCCCTTATTGTTATTATTGTACCCTTGTAACCCCCATATTGTTATTATTGTGCCCTTAAATTATTATTGTTAGGTCGGCTAGGATTACATTGTGGCCCCACTAACTAGGATTACATTATGGCCCGATGGACTCCTATATATAGAAAGGAGGTTTTGTAAATTGTATCATCCAATAATTGTTCATTTATGTAATGTATTAGAGGTTGCCCCCTCGAAGTGGCTTATTTCTAAGTCTTTGATATCTCTTTTATTCTATTTTTGGAGCTGGTTACACAACATTGTAGATCAATAGCTTATCCATTGGGCTGATCCCAACCTCAAATACTAACAACCTACAACCTACTCTTCAACTGAAACCCAACTATAACTACAAATTGTACAATGCTGCAAACAATCATACTGCAAACCAAACTGAAACTAGAGGCTGAAATAAACTATTGGACAACAAACTTATTGGACACTCATCCTACACTAATTTTCTGAAATAATGCTTGATCAAGTAATACAAAAATTCCAATACAACCAGTCAAGGAGTGGCTCAAATACCGTGGATTTTGTACCATTATTTAGAAAAATTAAAACCAGAACATGTAATGGCAGAGGAAGTTCACAGTGCATTTTATCTCCAGAGGGAAGTAATGGTTGAAAACTCAAGCCAAAAATACCCTCCATGTAGTCACCTACGAGATCATAAAAAACATATTTTTTTATGAGCATGAAGGATTTCTACAATTTGATCATTATGGTTGGATAGTTCATGTGTGCTCTCTTTATCATACCATTTTCACAATCATAAATTGCCAAAATCATCCTCAAAATCATAACACTCCTTAATCACAAAATTATAGGGCATCATTGTGTATTCCTGTTTTGGTAGGAAATTTTTTCCAAAAGGTGTATTTTGATAGTGAATACTGTGGGACTGAATTTGAGCCTCTAAGACCTCAATATCCTTCTCAAGTTTGTCATCAAATTCATCTAAAATTTTTATCTTAGCTTCAGAGCTACATTTTCATGACTTTAAATAAGAAAACAAAAACTTTGGAAAAGATTCATTAATCTGTTAATCCTCAAACGTATCCCAACATTCTTTAAAACAATCAATAGAAACAGGATCTTCTACATACCTTGTCATATTGATCGATTAGGCCACTAGATCTATCATTAAGCTCTGAATTCTTCTAATAATGGAGTCACCATGAATGTTATAAACTATAGGTTTTCTAAAAATTGAGTCGCCCGCTGAATGATTCAACCTTCTTGTGTCTGATCACTGTCCACCATAAATAATCAGATCTAGAACTTGATAATATTTCCCGAGGAACATGAAACATCGTTCCCCATTATGGTTGCCACTATGTTAGCACTCCTTAATTTCAAGGCTAAAGAAGAAACCATGGAGGTAACATCAAAACCACTTTGGAGTTTAGGATCTAGCCCTCCTAAACTCATAGAGGGATCTCTTTGTGAGATTTAGCTTTGTTTGCTAGGAATTTTAGGCTAGTTAATGAGCTCAAAATTTGGTTTTTGAATTTTTTTGGTTGGAACAACAAGGGAAGGCCATTGGGCAATGGATTCAAAAGAGCTTAAGAGGATCAAATGCAAAAATAATCAAGCTTAAGTGGAACAAGGAAAGGTAGACACACTACTAGATCTTTTGGATTTAAATGAAATGTAATTATAGAAGAAAAACAATAAATTCAATTGAATCTAAAGAGAATTTAAGAATTATTTAAATTGATGTCAGAGGAAAAAATTTCAATTACCCATATCCATAATCATAGTGTATGTTTCAAAAAATTCTGTTCATCAAAGTTTCTATAAAGTAATTCAGATTTAAGAAAACATAAGCATGGAAAGAAAAAAAAACACATAGACAGTGAGAAACAATTCACCACATAGATATGGCACATGAATCCCTAAAGAAAGTTGTCTTGTATTACTACAAAAGGTCACTTGAAGTCAGTGAATAGCTTTACAATCAATGGTAACCTTTCTCATTACAAATCTTAACATCTATTACTTCAAATGATGAAGTATTTATACAAATTCTTCACGAAATATATGAAAATTTTGTTACACAAATAGAGCTGAGATATAGGAAATTCAAAACTAATGAATCTACTTCGAACTATCATTGTGGATTTCTGGTGACAAAGAAGATAAATTTGAATTTGATAGCAACTCTTATTTGATGAGATGGCCTCCAATTCACTAACCGTCTTTGAGCTTTTTCCTCCCGAAATTATGAAACATAGGGTTCCATTATCCCTTTTAATATCTCAATCAGAGATAGATGAGTAAGAAGTGAAAGAGGTTAGTGTAGATGAATATTTTTTGAAATAAACCTCCCATAGTTTCCCAAATTCTCCTCTAGTTGTTCACAACATTCTCTGCAAAAAGATGTCTAAAACAGGACTTTACACAATCAGAAAAATAGTCCGTGAATATGTGAATATAGCTCTAATTATATAATACCTGTGTAAAATATGAAGTATTTTATTTTAATTTGGAATATTAGGAACACAAACCTCCTGCAGTTTCTCAATATTCATCTCTGATTGGCCACAATCTATTAAAAAAAAAGATGGCTGAACAGGACATTTCTGGAAAATGTGCCTTCAAAGATTCTTTTGAATTTCCCAAAACATAATGTCTATGTAAAATAAGAGAGAGGGTTTTGGAAATAAGGATGTTAGAAACAAAAACCTCATTTATTTTTTCAAAATTAATTTCCACCTCCGCAGGAACTGGTTTTGAAAAAACTGGCTAAAAACTGGAAAATTTAGGAAACATGTCTAGAATTATTCATCTGAATATCCAAAAAAATAACATATTTTAGAAAACTGAGATATTTTTTTGTATATGAGGATATTATAAATAAAGAAATCTTATATTTTTTTAAAATTCATTCTTAGTTTTTTGTAAACCATGTTTTAAATCATTGTTCTTTATAGGGAAAAAACGTAGTTTTAATTGACCATGAAACAAACATATAACATGGACGCGGAAGGAGACATGTAGGTGGGATATAACTGGAGGTTTTCAAACCATAATAACAATAATCCTATATAAAATCCTGAGAGCAACTTCAACCTTAAACACCAAAATAAAAAATTCCCATCTAAACAATTTTTAACAAGAAATTATATGTGATAACAGGTTCCTATAAATTCTATTATGTTATTCTGAGTTATATTCAATGAACGGTTTATATGGTTTTAATTATTTTTATCAATGGTTTATGTCTTGGTAAGTATAATATGGACACCATACTATTTCTTTGAATTTGTTTCCACAAAAATATATTTTGGTACCTTGTGTTTATTTGAATTTGAAGCAAGAAAAGTACACCTACAACACATTGCCTGCCAATTGTTTGAAAAAATACTACTATAACTAATACAGAATAAACTCAGATATTTCATGGAATTTTCAAGGTATTCTGAAGGGGCTGTCTTACACCCATTTTTAATTAGGCTTTTGGTTCTTCTTCCATGCTTTTTTCTTTGACTAATATAGAAATAAAGAAATTACAAAATATTTAGAATTTTTTCCTTCTCAGAGGAATGTGTTTGGTCCCTTATCCTTCTATTTATTAGAGAAACTATTTTTCCTTCCCATCTGTCTGTTTCAGACTATCCTCATCTCTTGAATACCTTCCCATACTTTCAAAATTTAATATTTCCCCTCCATATTCTCTTCCCTCACCCTCCCCCTCCCTTATACCTTCTTCCCTAGATTCTTGGTCTCCCCCTCCCTTTGAGTTTCATAAGCTCAACTTTGATGTAGCATCTAAAGGTAACATAGGGGATGCAGGATTTGGGGGATTGCTCTAGGATCACACCAAATGTCTATTTTATCTCTTCATAATCTCTCTAGGCCATGCTTCTAATAATTTTGCATAACTTCATGCTCTCCCTAAATGATTTCATATCTCCATAAGACAAAGATATACCAAGATTATGGTTGATGGCTGTTAGGTCTCTGTAGTTTGCAAGATTAGCAAGAAAAAATGCTGCAAGGCCTACATCAAAACCACTTTGGAGTCCTAGGATATATCCCTCCTGGATTCAGAGAGGGATCTCTCTATGTGAGTGTTTTCAAAGATATGATCTTTAAGGCTTATGATATGATTTTAGGCTAGTTATAAAGTACAAGGGTTTTGTTTGTTTTGGTTGGGATGAATATCATAGAAATGAAGGAAGTATTTTGAAGGGTAAATGTTTGAGTAGGTAGAAGATGGTTCAACTGATAGGATAGGTAAGAAACAGTGTCAATCCATTGGGCTATGGAGTCACAAAAAGGTTTAATTGGACAACAGGTTTCAAGAGTGGTCTATGGGGCAAGTCATCTATGTCAAAAGATATCTTTAAGTAGATTTTGTGGTATGAAGCATTAAAAGTGTTTTGAAAGAAGCAAAGCTAATAACCATTTAAGAATCTATTAACTTCACTAGACAAGAAAATCCTTTCAAAGTAATTGTTTGAAGCAAGCCAAAGGACAGGGAAAACCATAGAATTCCTTCAGAAGAATTTTAATAAAGCACACTTTTCAGACAAAAACCCAGTAATCTAACAAATTACCTTCAGAAAATAGAAAACATATAAGAGAAAAAAGGGTAGCTTAAGATCAGGTAAGAACTTTGAACCTATCCTGCTTTTAGCATTCTCTTAGGTAACTTTTCAAAGCTACTATTTGAGATAAACTAGAGGACATGGCTAACCATAGACTTCCGTAGTTGAAATTTACTTAGCAGAATTTTCAAGAACTTTCAAAGACAATATCTCAAGTTGTACTCAGGAAACATGGGCTCACCACACACTTCACTTGTTATACTCTATTGAACTATCCTCAAAGCAAAAATTAGCAGAAAACATAAAGATAAAGATTTGTCAGTGAGAAATAGGGTACTTTGCAGTAAATCCTAATCTATATTTGTTGTTCTTTATCAGAGAAAGTGGAAAGTATGGAAAACATAAGAAAAACACAAATACAGTAAGAAAAGCATCACTTTTGACATAGACCAGGATCCCATAAATCAAATTTTGTATTTGATGTTTAAACTAGTTACAATCTTCAAGTCCAGTAGGTCTTTACAACTCCAAACTTCTCATCTCAGCCTATCTTCGCAATCAAAAAACAAAGCTTCAGCAGCCTCAAAAGCTATTTACATTTAATAAGTATGCAACCAACAATAATACTAGGCCCCTTATATGGTATTTATAGATGAATTGAGGAGGTGGAGTG
Organism: Pinus albicaulis; assembly: GCA_034641835.2. Taxonomy (NCBI): domain Eukaryota; kingdom Viridiplantae; phylum Streptophyta; class Pinopsida; order Pinales; family Pinaceae; genus Pinus; species Pinus albicaulis. The sequence goes on along the minus strand of CM076579.1, from coordinate 993,542,625 downwards.
ATAGGAAGGTTTAATTGTTCAATTAATACAAAGTAAATTCTTCTCGGCCTTTGGGGGCCAAATGGAGAAGTTTTCAAATTTTTTAACTCTGCTAATTGATTATTACATTAAATTTCATCAACTTCAGTCACTTTTGTTGACTTTGGGGGCTTTGGTAGTCTTGTAATTAATTCTGAGCTATCTTTGGCAAATATCCCTGAATGTGCATTCAATTTGTATTCTTTTGAGGAAATAGGCCTGTAGGTGGCATTTTGAGGATTAATTTCCTCAGTGACATGGCATTTGGAGGCTTCCTTTGTTGATCTGTTAGCTTTAGTGGCTTTAAACAGTGATTAGGACTTGATATTGCTTTTGGGCCTTTATAATCATCTTCGGAGCCCTTAAACCTTTTCTGCTGGCTACATTCACCTTTAAAAAATTTTTTTAACCTCAAACTATAGGATTAAACCTTTAACCTTCATCTTTGATTTAATCCTTTAATCTTCAACCTATGTCTTCACTTTTTTTTCTTATTTTCTATGTATAGGTGGATTTTAGTGTGTTGGAGGGTTCGATTGTATAACCAGTGCTCATAAAGCACCAATCAAACCATGAAATTAACCCTAGAAGCTTCTATTCTACATTTTTCAAGCTTCAGAGATGATGATCTTCGGCTCTATCCCTTTATGGACTGTGGGAAGGGTTTTTGTCTTTAAAAACGCCATCAAACCTGCAAAAAACCAATAAAAACGTTAAGTAAAACCTCTGGGGGAGGGTTTTGACTGCTTTGGAGGCTGGTAGAGGTGAAAGAGTAGGTTATGCAGGTGGGAAAGGAAATTTCATGGCGGATAGGCAAAAATCTGTGAAAACTGAGTCGAATTGGAATATAGGCGCAAAAATAGGCAAAGTAGTTTTGGAAATACTGCTGGAGGTTTTCGCGCGACTTTCAGGTGGTAAAAATTTTTTCCCAGAGGGAACTCAATTCAATCAAAAGGGGACACATGGATTTTTCAAAACCAGTAGTCTTGCGTGATTTTGGATCGTTAAACCCTAACATGGAAATTTGTGCGAAACGCGATGTTGACCATTGGATGAGGAGGTGTAGATCCAATGGTGGGGGAGGAGCATGATGGGGAGAGGTGCATGGGTGAAGGATTTAGTGGGAGTTAGGTGTCAAGAGGAAATTGGAAAGGAGGTTAAATAGTAGGGTGTGGGACCAATGGTGACGTATTTTATTTTTGTCATGGGGTGAAATTTTAACGGGCAAGGTTAGAGATGTGGGTTTGACAGGGGTCGTCGGATCATTAAGATCTATTGTGTAGATCGTTTGTGAGCATTGATGGATAGATATCAGTTGGGTGATCAGAAGTTGAAGAGGGAATGCGATGACCATTGATATTTACAGATCTATGGTGGGAATCACTTGATGGAGTGATAAGGTGGGGAAAAAGGAACGAAGGAATGTGTTTAGGGGAAAAATAAGGGGGGAATGAATTAGTGTCGTTAGCTCATATAGATCTACAGCCAGGATTTAAGCGGAATTTTTTGAGTAGGGTGGGGGAAATACAAAGAAAAATGCATTTTACAAAGGAAGCGACGGTAAAATAAAGGTAGTGGAAGGGGCTTAAGGGAAAGCGCTAGGAAGTGGTCCCGTGGGGAAATAAAGTGACCAGAAGCAGAGAAAACGGGCTGAGGGTTAAGGATTTTTAGCACCACGTCGCGGGTGCGGGTCATATGAAAGAGGAGGAGATAAATTTTTAAGCTGTTAGGGGCTTAAATCCTGTGTATAAAAAAGGTCGCTTTTTAGGCCAAAAGAGGGGTTTTTAAGGGTTTTTTGAGGTTTCGATAGATAAAATAGGGTAATTTAAACCATAAAAAGGTGTTTTTTATAGGTTTAAAAGGGATTTTTGAGGGTTTTTTAGGAAAATGAAGGGTAAATGAGAGAGGAGAGGGGGTTATTTAGAATAAAAATAAGCGATATGGGGGCAGTTTGTGAAGATGAAATGGGGGGAATGAAATGATGAAAATGGAACCTTTTAGGAAACAGTTCTTTCTTTGGGAACAACAGGATTTTGAAGGTTTTGAAGTGAAAATATCAAGGAAATAGACCTTTTTGGACAAGGAACATAAAGAGGCTTTAAGAAGTCACAAATTTTGTAGGAAATTTGTTTCTTGAATACTAAAGACTTGTTTTAGCCATCATTTGTTGAAACAAAATTTACTGATGGCTAACAGTGGCTCCACTTGGGGATGGCACCTCCTTGGAGGTGTCAAGAAATTCCGAAATTGATCTCTGGGATGTAGATCTGTGCCTTATCCATTGAAAACGTTTCTTTTCTGATCATGTTGTTTAGAAAAGATGATGAGTATTTCATATCAACAAACAAATTTCTCCTAAACATTCTACCTACACAGCCTACTTTTCCTAACATTTTTTCTTCATAAGGTGCTCTTGGACATGCAAACCTTTTGACATCAACATATTATTCTTTCATTGAAAATAGGAAACTAATATAGATCTACCTTTATTTCTTCCATGAGTTCATATTAAACAGTTGAAGTCATAAATTATCTACCTAAGCTACTATCTGCCAGGATTAAACTGTCTGACAGATCTTATTGTCTATTTTCTAAAATAGAAATTTAAACACAGTCAAATCAGGATTAGATTGTCCAATTTTCTATGGTGTCTATGGCTATATGTACAAGCTATACATAGACTTTATTTGCAGAAAATTTAAAACAAAATTGTGAAGGCTTAAGACCTGAAAATTTAAAACATCCTTCAATCTTCACATGAATCAAATTTTTATATGTTATAGTCATCCTTTTTCTCTACCTGGTTCAAGTTTTCAGTGTATTAGAACCATTCTTTTCTTATTCTTTCACTTATATTTTGGTGTGATTAGAGCCATTTCTTTCTATCCTAATCTAATCTACTGATAAGCCAAGATTTCATTGTTTGGATAATCTGATTCACTAACCTATCAACAGTAAATTGAAATCTATATAGTCATGATTAGGCTGTATGAATAAATAGCAGTGTTATTTTGGTAGTGGCATTTAAGCTTGCACACTTTCATATTTTATTTTCTTTTTTGGTATGGGGTTGTACCTTTCTTCTTTCATTTCTGCCTTCTTTTCTCTTTTTCTATTGTTTTTGTATTTTTATCTTTTTTTATTCAAAGTAAGAAACGAAAACTAAACTAAATGCTCACAGGCTGAGCTTTATTGACATTCCTACCTACCCTAATCTAAATTTGAAATATTTACATGCTTAGTTGAAAAATTTTCTTTTCCAATACATCCAGTCAATCAGATGGTTCCATGACTCATCTTTGCTCATCTCTTTGAGCAAGCAGAAAAAGTGCAACCATTTGATTGGTATAAAAAATGAGTAGAACATCTGACTACTTGTTAGAGATAACCATGGTACATATTGAATATTATTCTTTAAAATCAAGGCTATCATAGAAGGTGACAACATTTTATGCATTTGGCTCTTGCAAAGGATCCATGCATAATAACTTGAGCCAATTAGGACCTCCACATATTATTCCATAGGATCAACAAAGAAAATATGATAAATCTCTTATTTTTGGCCCTCCATGATTGGTAGATTATTTGCCTTTAAAGCATCAACTTTGAGGACTGCATCTTCAGTATGTTCCTTGGAAACATCATCATCCTTCACCTGCAAATTAGCAAGCAGTGAAATGTCTTCTTTCTCTAAATCTATGCTTGCGTCTGATGTAAACTCAGGTTCTTTGGATGACAGATTTATATCAGAAATGGGAGAAGGTTCCTCTTGAAAAGATAATATATCCTTAGTAGGACAGTCTTCTATTTTTTTTTCTCCCCTAAAGACTTGCCAGTACTTTTCACTGTTTGGGACAGCTGGTCTGAATTTTTCTTGAATTATGTATTGTTTGTTTTCACAAGGTCTCAGACATGTACTAGAAACAAGGGCTAACCCATTGGATAGACTGATTTTGTTTTTAGGAACAGGGTAAGTTGGGATTCTTCAAATGATTTTAACAGGTCAATAACATCATCCTTATAGGCTCTAAGTTTGGGATTTTTAACAATGTATTCCCCATTCACTTGCCTAATTACCAAATCTGCATTCCCATGAACGATTATCCTCTGGGCTCTTAATTTTTTCAATAAATGCAACCCTAAAAGGAGTGCCTCATACTCTACTATGTTTCTTATCCATTGAAAATTTAATTTATATGAATGGCCTTCAACATGATTGTTTTCTAGATTGTAAACCCATATTCCTGCACCTGCACTAGTTTTACTACATGACCCATCAAAACTCATATTCCACAGAGGACTAGTTTCAGATTTCCCCACTATCCTCTTTGTCTTGGGTGCCATTGTGTGGTTATGTGATATGGGCACTATGTTGATGATTATCTTGTTCCAATGAAGGTTTGGAGGCTAGCTTCTTGTTTAGTATTTGATCAATTTATTCCTCTGTCAAAGGAGGGATTTATTTTTCGACATAGACAGAAGTACAACGGTCCTCCTTTTCTTGTGTTCACTGGTTTTGAGGTTGGATGTCTTCTTGAGCCTCTTCTAGGGGATCTTTACTTGTGCTTGCAGGAAAAATTTTAGGATTTTTTATTGTTTCCTGATCTTCTTCTGTTTCCGACAGCTCCTCATGATTTTTATGATACTCAATTTGAATACAAGGTTCATGAGTTGTTTCTTCTACATTATCAGGATGCCACTCTTCTTGTGTAATCTGAAATGAGTTGTAATATAGAGGGAGAGTCCCTATATGTGCTAGTTTTCCTTTCACATCAGTTTCTGTGTTTTCTAAGTGGCTACTTGATTCCTTAAAGCACTGCTCACTATTAGTATTTTCATTTTGTTTGTAAAGATCTCTTAACAGTAAAACACAAGTTATAGGTAGGCAATCAATAATTTCTTGACAACCTTCCTCATCATATTCTATAAAGTCTTGATAATCATACATGTCTTGCTATTGTCTAGGTCTTGTAGTGGTTGAGTTTGTGTTTGATCAGGGAAAAGCATGGGTTTCTCTATATCATCAATATTCAAATTAGCCTCACCTAGAAGGGATGATGAATCATCATTAGTTATGTTTTCAGTTGGATCCTGAGGTTTTTCTTCTATTTATTGATTAATTTCTTCCTTATCTAATTCATCTAGGTTTTTATGATAGTTGTCTTGAGTATGAAATTCATAGATGGCTGCTATGAGATCATCAAGCTGCTAATTTCTCAAATCTTCATAAATGCCTGCAAGGTATTCTATAAGGCCCTCAGATTGATTAAAACAACTTGCATCCAATGATAGATACAGAGATTTTTCTTTATAATGATCATAAAACATTATGTGGAGGTCTCTTAGAGAAAACAAACTACCAGTCCTCAATCATTCATACCAATCCCTTGCCTTTCCTTCTAATGTTAACATGAAAATTTTCATAAGGTAGTCTTCATGCCATTCCACTTTTAACCTCCATAAATGTATATGAAATTTGATGAGATGTAACAAAGGGTCACCAAACTCTTCACCTTGAAAAACAGACATGTTTTTCATCCAATCTATTTGAGGCATTAATGATCTCTACTCATTGGGGCATATATTATTTGTATCCTTGGATCCATGTTGGTAAATCAGAAAATATGTCACTGTATCTTGTCAACCAATTTAGAGTCTTCTACTAGGGGAGTCATTTGGTCTTTTGGGAGTTGTGGAGTCGCTAGGTGAAAATTTTTAGCTTTTTGAAGGTAAAATGTTTTATGGTCCACCACCATTGATTTTTTTAAATACCAATCTAAAATATTTTGGGTCTTCTGAGGTCTTAAGGATGTACAAGATGTAATTCACTCAAAATTTTCCCAGTGGAGTCTTTGGAAAAACCAGTGGGGTCAGCAGGCCTACTGAATACCAATGGAGTCGCCAGGTGAAGGATTTTTACTTGTTTTCAAGGTTTGGCTTTTGTTCACCATCAACAATCAATAATAACCAGTCTTGGTGACACTTTATTCATTTAGAAATAGGGGTTCATTGAGTTGTGAAGTTATATATTACTCAATAAATATCCCCAGTTTGGTTTCCAGTATGTTAGGTCTCTGTAGTTTGCAAGATTGGAAAGAACAAACGCTGTAGAGCCTTGTTGGACGGATAAGTCATTCTTGCAGATAAGAAAGACCTCCCAAGTGTCCTATGGACAACTAGCAACAAATGGACAAATACAAACTATTTTCTCTAGATATTGTTTGACATGGAATTAATTATAACAGGGTTTTAGAAACCTACTTTTAATCGAGCGTTGATATTCTTTCCAGTGGCTTGAAGAAATTTGTCGTCAAGGATTTGCAATCACAAACACAAGAAAATATCAAAAGCACCTGTATAATAAATGAATTCATAAATCAAACATCCATCAAGATGATCAAGGAATTCAAGAAATGAGATAATTAATTAAATAACCCATTGAGAAAACAATATTCATTCGTATTAACTTAAATAAAGAAGAGCCTTACAACCGTGTCTGCCTTGATGTCATACAGGTCTTCCTGGGGTCCAGAACAGGCGTTTCCTTTACTCTGACAAGCCTTGCACTCTCTCAGCTAAAAGCACATGGGTGTGTAATCATTCCCATATAATGATGGCTATGAGAGTATGAGTTTCTACAACATTTCTCCTCAAAAATTCTCCAAGTCTAACACATCAATTGTAACCCTTGAAGCTGCACTATGGCTTCAATTTATAGGAAAATAGAGGAGGTTATGGTTCCACATAGGAAGGGATAGAATTCTCCTTTGAAGGGATTGGGCTCCATAAACCAAGGGGTAGGCTCCCATAATGGAGGAATGAACATACATGATAGGAGTGAACCTTCAACTGGATTACTGCTTCTAGAAGCTTCCAGATTTGACTGCTAGGCTTCTAAATGTTACTTTCCACCTTTGCTTTACTTTTTACAGGGGTCCACACCCTTAATGAATAAAAAGTGTATTTGGCTCCACATGATTTATAGCCAAAAGGTGCGGCACCGCAGGAAATACTAAGAGAAAGTGCGGTACAAATGTTTTTAAGAATTTTATGTGATTTTCTCTTAATTTCAAGGCTTGAATTTAGGAAATTTGATGTTGTAGACTTCTATGGGAGTACTAAAATGTCATGGTGACAAATTTTAGTGTAAAAAATTGCTCGATAAAATGCGAAGTCTGAGAGCATTCGAAGAGTGATGTGCTTTATCATTTCAAGGATTAGCCTGTGGACACCCTAGTTGGAACCCTGTAAAAACATTCAATACAAATCATATATATCATCACTGAGGTAGGAATTCCCATACTAAGATCAAAACTAACTAAACTTGTTCTGATACAGAAATGATTTTAATATTACATCAATAGTGTAGACACATCATCGATGCATCCATATGTATTGAATAGTCTACTGCATAATGAATAATAAAACTCCTCGTAGCCTGGATGGTGGAAACTAGATCCAGGGTCTTGATTTTTGCTTCCTAAACTAGTACGGTTCTATCCATGCGATTAAATGTGTTGAAGTCGAACATGGTAGAAACCACTTGATTACCAGTCAATGATGTGAACTGTTAACAAGTGTGAGAGAAACCACCAATAATGACAATGGTTCTCAAAGTACTTAGTACAATCCATGAAATGTGAATAAGTGATCTAAAGTCGAACATTTCACAGAATTGTTCGATCGAAGGTCAATGATGCAACCTCTCATCAAAGGTGAGAAACCGGCCATTAAGGCATGCATATTCCTTGGTACTGATGGATCCTAGATCCACTTCATAGATGATGAGATGTCGTCGATAAAAAGTGATCCGTCATAAGCAAGCTCATGACACGAAACCATAGATCAAGTTTTGAAGAATTTTTTTGCAAGGAATGACTCAGTATGGTCAATGCGAATGGAGACAAATGTTTGCAGATGAATGGTTTGTTTGAATGTCCTCTTGAACACATAACGACACTGTGGATAGTTTGGTGACAGTTGCCCTAAGATAATACCCATAAATCGGCTGAAGACCTTCAATGTGGTTTGATTAACTGGTAGGCAAAGGATTTCCCAACCCAGGTAGAAGTGTAACAAAAAGTGTCATGTTCAAGAGTGGTGTAATGCTTTTACAAATCAAAGTGTAACAAATGAATTTGTTTTCTCTCTTTTCCCCCACCATTTCTGGAAATTCCCTGTTTATTTTTTGACAATCTTGAGGAGGATAACATTTGCTTGTTTATAAGCTCATCCTTTGGATGAGTCCAACTTAGTTTAAAATCGAACCCTAAGAAGGAGTGGTCTATTCCTGTTTGTAATTGACAGGTCCTTTACTGCTAAATTTTAATGAGTCCAGTATAGGAGAAACTCGGTGTTTTTCATTTTTAGGGAGTCAGAAGAAAAAACTTAAGAAAAATCCATGGGTTTACTTTTTCGTAATTTTAGTCTCTCAGGCCCAAAAAGGGATAAAACAATGCAAGAGAGAACTCTATTAACTATGACTAGTCAATGTATACATTTTTCGTAAATAGTCCATTTCAGTCTGGAAAAGGGGTAAACTTATACTGAAAGGACGACAATTCATTTCCTTTAACGAGTTCGAATAGTTAATTACTCGGCAACCTTTTCATTTTTAGAGAGTCTGAAAAGGGCTAAAAGGAGGACTCCATGGTTTTGATTTAAAAAGTGATAAAAGTATACTCTTCGTCAAAAATGATCATTTTTCCTGAAAAATCTGGTATTCTGCACAAAAAACTCAAAAAATTAAACATACTTGTTTCAATAATAAAAAGATTTTTAAAAACCATCTTTTTAAAGTGAAAAATAAACAAATTTAAATTTCATTTATTCGAAAAAACTTATAAAAAGGAGTTTTTCAAGTTCATTTTTTCCATTTGGGTTTGGAGTGAAAATTTTAGAGCTTTTGGCAAAAAAAGCTTCGGAGAAGTTTTCAGACAAACCGACCATTGAAATAGAAAACCGTCTGCTCCAGGTAATCCAAATCCTCTTTTCCTTGCTTTTCATCCATTCATTTTCTTAAATTAGGGTCTAAATTTCATTTTTGGGAGGAAAATTGGTTCAAAAATCCACCCTCGAGGGTCCGCAGGTAAGACACTATGTACCTGCAGACCCAGACATTTTCTCACAAAGGAAAATGTCAGGGCCCCACACTTTTAACACAGAGCCCATGCAGAGCTACGAACTATCTCTGAGCATAAAGTGTGGGGGTGCCATAACGAATTTAAAAACACAATTTCTTCCCAAATTACCCAAAATTTTTGTTTTAAAATGATTCTAATCCTTCATTTTACTCATTGTAGGATATATACAATGCTCATTTTATGAGAACAGGAACATGAGGAGGTATATGAAGCAACAATGGTCCATCAACCTACTTTGTAAGTCTTAAGGGCATTCGGGCTATTCAAATTCTGGGCTATTAGTGGCATGAGAGCTCAAGTAGATCTTCTCACTTGGTTGGTAAACAAGTGGGACGTTCAGGACTAGTGTTTTGTGATTGGAGGCCACCAAATCGAATTTGAGCTGGAGGACATATATTTTTTATTGGTTTTTCTAAGAGAAGTGAACCACTTTCTCTATTTGGGGCTAGGCCAGGTGACCAATCTATTGCTAGCCTGCAATTAGAGTTTTGTAATGATGAAGCCAATCCTAGAGACAAATGGATTGATATTAAAAATATCGTCCGTCCCGAGTTAAAATTTATTGCATTTACCGTTGTCAAGTTGTGCGGAAGTGCAGCTTTTCATGTAGCTACTGGATCTCAGATGCAGATTGCAGTAGATTGTTTCCAAGGCACCATATTTCACTAGTGCGAGGCAGTGTTGGCTAATGTCAAAGGACAACTAACTAGAGAAAAAAATGGGAAGTTAAACAACTTCGGGTATGGATCTGTCGTGGTTACCTTTTCTTTAGAGAGGATTCCTATATTAGCCCCACAACATATTCCTGTTGATGCTGGTAGACCTCAAGAACCTTGGATGGTTCGATGGGTTGCTTTGATGGCCCATCACAACAAGGGTGGGGAGATTGTTCGATTTCCCTTGACTTATTTTCATTGGTTAGAACACCAAATTTTGGTGATAGAGGATTTTCCTTATGGGGGCATGGATTTCTGCGGTGACCGAGATATGCCACTTCCTCCAGGAGCTTAGTGGGATGAGTCAGGTAAAAAATCTCCTTGAGATGTTCTAATTTCTAATTTTTATTTTGTTTTTAAATCGTCGAAAACTAATAAAAAAAAATTCAAATGCAGAAGTGGGTCCACGTTGACCAGCCACTCTCTGCCCCTTTGACTGGAGGCAAAGGGATGCAACACCACCACCACCACCACAGGATCAGACATCAGAGATCTTGACTGATTTAGAAACCATTTGGAGTGGCTAACTATGGATATTACTGAGACTACCATAGATGACATCCCACTCCGTTTACAGAGATATGTCATTGGTGTTCTTGGATCATTCAGGAGATTTTTGAGTAGAGTGGCACATGCAGTAGTGTATTACCATGATCATCACCACGGATAGTGGATGATTGACTATATAGAATCATTTTTTTGTATCACCTTTTTTTGATCATAAGGTGTTTTGAACCTATGATCGAAGATTATGTACTATTTTTTTAACACTGCATCTATACTATGATAGACTATTATTTCCAGTTACCTGTTCAATCATGTTATCGAATGTTGATTTATTACTTTATTATTACAAATTTCTGTTTATAACACTAGAATCTCTTGCATCTGCTAATGTGTTTAAATTTCTTGGAATGTGTTGATACTCAATATAATCGAACTCTAGTTCCAAGAGACGAACCCTTAAAAATAATCTTAATAATATTGGGTTTCTAATGGTATATACTCGGTTTAACTGTAATACAACGAGTTCAGAATCTAACGTAACGATCAAAATCCGAACTCCAAATGAAATGGATTCCGACAATAATTTAATAACTACACTATATTCAGCAATATTGTTCTTTTTTTGACCGAGGCTTACCCATGCATGGATACTAACTTTTCAGTGGGTGAATAAATAACCCAAGCTGTGGAAGAGATGTTCCGTGTACTACGACAAGTGCCATCAGCAAAACCAATATATGTTTGAAAGGACGTCGACATCTGCGATATCGAGAGTAATCCAAATAAGCAAGAATAGTAGTAAAAGAACACTTAAGCTAGGCACACATTTCTAATATATAGCACACCAACTAGAAAGTAATTAATATACAAAGAAGATCTCCACACAAAAATAAAGCATAATATATCTTCAGATAAAGTCCAATTTTGGGTTTACCTAAAGAGACCCCATCAAAATCAATCAATTCATAGGCCCCTTTTGCAAGCTGTCGCTTAAAAATATAAGGACCATGCCACATCGGTTCAAATTTCCCAGCCCCTAGTTTATCTTTGGCTTGATCATAAATCAAAACTAGATCTCCTTCTGAAAAATTACGAGGGGTAACACTTCTATCATACTAAGCTTTCATTCTTTTCGCATGAGTCTCGGTAGCTAATGCAGTGGTGCGTCGATTCTCATCTAATTGAGCCAAGTATAAAAAAACATTTATCCTCTTCAGAAGTGGCTGGTAATAACTCTATGGCTATTTGGAGTGAAGGTATCTCGCATTCAATGGGTAATACCGCCTCTCAACCATAAACTAGTTGAAAAGGGGTAAAGTCTGTCGATGTTTTTGCTGAGCTTTGATATGCCCAGAGCGCTGAAAAGAGCATGGTATGCCAATTTGACTTATGAATTCCAATGATACGTTTGATCATGGTGACTAAGACTTTATTAATTTCTTCAACTAAACCATTAACCTGCGGATAATATGGTGTAGAACTGTCATGGCACAGGCCAAGTTGGTTCGTTAACTCGGCCATCATGATATTCCGAAAATGGCTCCTGTGATCAGTAATTATCACTTGGGGTACACCAAAACGAGTAAACACATGATTGCATACAAAAGTAGCTTCATTTTTTCCATCTACCGCAAATGTAGGCATCGCCTCGGCCCATTTGGTAAAATAATCTATTGCTAGAATAATATACCAATGCCCCCCGGCCGAGTGAGGGTTACATATAATGAAGTCAATGCTCCATTTTTCAAAAGGACCGACAACAATTATAGGGTGAAGAGGAGCAGGTGGTGCATGCATTTTTCAATCGAATATTTGACAATTATGACAATTTCGGACTGCATAAATACAATCTTTAAATAAGGACGACCAGAAATAACCTGTGCGCAATATATTTTGGGCTGTGGCGTACCCAAACATATGACCACCACATGCTCCATAGTGACAGTAATTTAAAACCTTTTCAACTTCTTTATGGGTTAGACAATGTCGAAAAAATGAGTCTTCACCATGACGGTATAGTGTGTCGCCAAAAATATGATATTGTTGAGACTGGAAATGTATTTTTCGTCATTGTGACTATGAAATCTCAGGCCAAAAATATTGGGTCTGAAGATAAACAATAATATCTCCATACCAAGGATCAATGGTACTAATAAGAAACAAGGATTCATCCGCGATTGGTTGTTCCGCCATAGTTTCTCTATCAGTACGTGGGAAATCACACATAAGTTCAGAAAATATCAATGATTTCTTTGATTTGGACTTTTCAAATTCCAAATCAAACTCCTGTAGGATAACAATCCATTTTTAGTATTTCCCTCCTAGCAATTGTTTTGTCAAAATGTACATCATAGGGTTACAATTAGAGATCACTTTTGTTTTGCTTAAAAGTATGTAATGACAAAAATGTTGGACAACTTGAATAACTGCCAAGGCTAATTTCTCCACATGTGAATATTTGATTTCAGTCGGATGTAAATTTCGACTAAGATAGTAAATCACATGTTCACCATGGAATTCATCTTCTTGAACTAAAACCATCCCTATTGTGGAATCGGAAGCGGTGAGGTATCTTGGTTGTAGTTGGGAGGATGCAGTAACGATGCATGGGTCAACGCATTTTTCAGAGCATCAAAAGATCTATCAGTGACCTCATCTCAAAAGAAATGAATATTCTGTTTCAAAAACCTAGTGAAACCTTTCATTAACTCGGCGTAATTAGGAATTAAACGTCGTAAAAAGTTTTCCTTCCCTTGAAAACTTTGGAGTTGGTGAAGAGTAGAAGGAGGAGGTAAATTGATGATTGCCTCAACCTTCGACGGGTTTACATGAATGCCGGCCTTTGAGACAATAAATCCCAATAATTGTCTGGATTGTATGCAGAAAACACATTTGTGAGGATTCATACGAATCTTATAATGCCTACATCATATAAAAATGGCTCGTAAATGAGTAATATGATCTTCTCTATGTGAAGAATGAGCAGGAAAATCATCGAGGTAGGGTTTCACAATGTGCTTAATGTCATGAAATGCATAAGACATGGACCTTTGAAAATTAGCGCCATCATTCTTAAGGCCAAAAGGTAGTTTGCGATAAGAAAAATTTCCCCATGGACAAATGAAAGTTGTTTTAGGTTGATCTGTAGGGAGTATGTTAAATTGATTGTAGCCAGAAAATCCATCCATGAACGAGAACACTTTTCTTCTAGCACAATCGTCAATAGTTTGATCGATGTAAGGGGTTGGATAGTTGTCTTTTGGAAAAGCTCGATTTATATCCCCATAATCGATACATAATCATATTTTTCCTTGTTTTTTATTGACCGGAACAATATTAGATACCCAGTCTGTTAACGGGATCAGATAAATAAAACCTGCACGAAGTAATTTTTCAACTTCGGTTTTAATAGCAACATCTTTTCTTGGATGGATCTGATGTAATCTTTGTCTAACGGGTTTAGCATTCGAGTATGCTTAATTTCATGAACAAGAATCGACAGATCGATTCCTGGCATTTATTCATATGACCAGGCGAAAATGTCATGTAATTATTAAAATAGGGCTTTATATGTGTGGATTTCATCAGTTGTACAAGAAGCACCTATATGAATGTTTTCAAAAATTCCAGGTCTTACTGAAATGTCAAGAGGAACCGTTGTAGAAATATTTTCTAAATTCGATTCAGAATCGATATGTGAGAGATGATTCTGAGGTCTTTAGATGTAATCAGTGGTAAAAATGGAGGAAAAATCATTCTCAAAATGATCGAGATCAGGTAAAAACAAAGACCTATGATTAAGATCTTCCCATGCTAACTCATCTACCGACAAGAATTCATGAATATGGTCATCAGTATTGAATACTTGTTGAGCAGGATCCGGAATTGGTGTCGAAGCTAAGCTCGATATTGAAAATGACTCCTGATTGATCACATTCACTGGATCAGACTCATTTGAAGGAGTATCAGAAAATGACTGTACATTTTGATATGCTAACTCAAAAGGACTCAAAGTCATTGGGCCATCGAAAGAATCCAATTCTGATTCTGAAGGTACTATCCAAGGATCATAAAAAAAAAGAGTACTTGATGTAATCATATTGATATTGGAAATAGGAAGTTGTATGTTGGGAACAGGCAGGGAAAAAGTTCCTAGTAAAGCCGAATCTTTAAGCAAACCTACTCTGACATCCTTATAAGGGATAGTCGATTTTCCGATATGTTGGATGCTATCAGTAGAGGCTGGGTCGGATGAATAATATGAGAGCTGATCTATTTTAACGATATTTCCTTTATGAGGAAACATGATGAGACGAAAGATGGATGATACAACAACAGTCATGGCATAATACCAATTGTGACCCAGGATAAGGTTGTAATCCAGAGGGGCATCAACTACCTCCACATCTAAATTAACCATTTTTCCTTCGACCTCTATTGGTAGATCTTGTAAGATACCATACAGCTGAAAACCTCTTCCGTCAAAAGCTTTGAGAATAGTTGGTGATTTGTTAATGGTTGGAGAACCAAGTGATTTCCAACATTTTAATGACATAATACACGTAGAAGCCCCTTCATCGACAACAATACGAAAGATACGTTTGTTTTTTACTATTACCAGAATTTGAAAAGCCATTTGATGGGGTAGGCAGGGTGTACAATTCTCTAAATAGAAGATCATGAGGTTTTAATCCTGGAGATCTATAGCTCCTAAGGCTGAAAAAAGTAATTTTCTTTGGGCTGGGCATGATTGCAATACTTCCAAAGCTGACATTGCTGAAGGGGAAATTGCCAAATCTTCAACAATATTGTAATTCTGAGCAGCTCTCGCATGTGGATTGAAAGCTAATTTACGAAGTACACCTTTAGCAGGCGGTTTAATCACTAAGTTAGGATTTTTTTTCTCGATCTGTAATGGATCAGAAACTGAGGGAGATGTAGTTGACGCAAAATTGGATGTTTTTGCTTCTTTACCAGTTCTTTTACTACCATAATCTTGCGATCGCATCGCAACCATCAAGATATTCTCAAGCGTGTTGGAGGAAGATCCAACCATGTTACTATCTTGAGCGGGAAATGGATCCTTCAAGAAAATAGGTATAGGAAAACCCTTAACGAATTTTGATACCTCAGCTCTATGCGGGCACTCTTTTGTAAAATGATCCTCATCACAGATGAGACAAGGATATTGAGGTTTGTGTTTTTCGTCAGTTGGTTCAGTTGTATCATTTTTATCTTTTTATTCTTACCTTTCTTCTTACCACCAGTTTTAGATTTTTTTGTAGATGACTCTACAACATGAATATCAACGGAAGCTTCTCGGGAAGAATCTCCTTTGGGTTTATCGGGTAAAGTGATAATAGGAGAAGTGGTCTTGGAAGACTTCTTCTTACTTTTACCAGTGCTAATAGAACTAATTACACCATCAACGGCATGAGAGCCAGAAGGAGTTGTAGGTAATTGACCAAGTCAAGGTACTGAGCTTGAGCAATGACTTGCTCTTCCATAACAATGCCTCTCTTAGCCACATCTTCAGTAATTTTGGGCAATAACGATTTAATAAACCATTCAACCAAAATTTGATCGGGAATAAAGAATTTCACTAAACGCCTTCTATGTCTCCATTCATGAATGTGATCATATATGTATGTAGACGTAGACTATTTTAATGAAGTCAACAATTCCGTGTCATTGTCGTATCTGAAAGGCAACTGAAAATGGGTTAACAAAGCAATAGCTAGTGCATTAAAATTATTAAAAGAGCCGTGTGGTAACTCAATGTACCATTTGGCAGCTATACCAATGAGAGTTCTTTGAAAAAGACACAATCGAATCGAATCATCGACTAGTGAATTGGATGCACACCAAAGGTGATAAGTCATAACGTGATTAGATGGGTCCTTTCCTGACTTACCTTCAAACTTTGGAATATCACTGGGCAAATTGTTAGGCATCGGCAGCCAAAATGGAAGATAAAAAATGGGATCGTTCGTAAGGCGCGATAGATCCAGTAAATCTAAAGTTGCTATGAATGGTAACTGATGGCTAGGGCCTTGTGTGATCAAACAAGTACTAGGAGGAGGATATCTAGGATACCCTAGAATTGGATGCACATTTGGGATCGTGAAACCTCCTTGGTAACCAGGATTAACCGTACTATACTAGAGTTTTTGAGGTACTTGATAAGTATACCTAGGGTATGGCTGATACTAATATACTGGATTTTGTGTAGCCTGTCCAAATTGATATTGTCCCTGGTACAGTTGATAAGTAAAATATGGTTGACTAGAGACAATCGTACTAGTACCAGCTTGTCCTGTAGGAATCTAGACCGTAGTCTGAATTGTAGGTCTTAACTGTGGCACAAAGGCTTGAGGAATTTGCACTAATTCAGGGATAGAAGAAACCAGAGTTACAGTTACTCCAGAAATAGGTGTTGTAGGTTGAATAGAAGTTGTAGTAGCTGCAGTAGTTTTAGGTGGAGTCTGAGGTGTACTCGGCCCGAGCTGCTGAATAGAACCAGATGCAGGGACTTGAATAGTAGGCTAGACAGGTTGCTAGGTTGGACCAGAAACTATAGTATTTCCAAGATGATTAGGTAACTACACATTAGGTTGCATAGTCTATTGAATTTGAGATGGATTCCACACCATGTTCATTCCAGGGTATTAACCCGTAGAAGGTTGTGCATATGAAGGACCATAACCTGGTTGAATGTAGGGTTGATAATTAACTGGTAAATTTACAGCGCCTTGTAATAATGGTTGACCGGAAGGAAGTTGGAAACCTTGAGTTGGGTACTGACCTTGAGGTTGATAACCTTGAGGCATGTACTGAGCATGGGGTTGATAAGGACCCTGAGGAATATACTGAGTCTGGGGTTGACCTTGGGGTATGTACTGTCCTTGAGGTTGATAACCTTGAGGTATGTACTGTCCTTGAGGTTGTTCTCCAAGTAATATTGTCCTACAATTTTTCCTAGTAAAAAATTACCTTGAGGTTTCCCTCTAGGCAGTAACTGACTACCTTGAGGTTTCCCCCAGGCAGTAACTAACTACCTTGAGGTTGCCCCCCAGGTGTTAACTAACTACCTTGAGGTTGACGATTTGGAATATTACCAGACATCATAAAAATTTTTTCTGCGTTCAATGTTTTAATTTTAGTTCCATTTGTACCAGATGATAACACTTGTTTAATTGGTCGAGGAGTTGCTCCTGAGAAAGTACCAGAGATGTTGAGTGTGGAGCCTGATTTTCTTCCTGATTCAAAGATCCTTGTTTTAGCTGGATGTATACCCCAGGAAAATTGTACACCCTTTCACGCGGGGGGGTGCGGGGGGCACTTGTCTCCCCCGCGGGGTCTAGGGGGGCCGACCCCCCCAGCTGGGGGGTCTGGGGGCCAGCGGTCCCCCGGCGAGGGTTTCGGGGGCAGTGCCTCCGAAGCCAAAAATAGATGTAAAATTGCCTTGTAAAAGTATATTAATTTATAGTCAATCTGGGCTGTTCATTAGGCGGATGATCTGATGGTAGAAGTTATGTTTAGTTTAGGGTTTTTTTTTCCCTAGAAGGCAACCCCTCGCTTTTATGAGGGTATTGTATTGTGGCTATGTATTGTATGTGTATTCTCTGAGCGAGAAATAGATAGGGAGGCTGTGAGAGAAAACAGAGGATATTACAGCAGATCCACTGTAGGTTTTGTATCTTCATTTTTCTGGATAATAGAAACGAAGGACTGGATGTTCGGGGTGGACGTAGCCCAAACTGGGTGAACCACGTATATCTGTGTCTCTCTGGTTTTATGTGTTTTGTGTGCTTTTATTTTCCGCATATTTTATGTGTTGCATTGCTCTGTAATATTTAATTTTCTAACAAATAGTATCAGAGCCGAAGGAATATTTGGCTGATAAACTCGCAGGAAAGAAGGGTTCCTGGTTCGAGTGGGAGAAATGGCAGAAGACGCTAAGTTTAGGGTCAAGAAATTTAACGGCCAAAACTTCCCGTTGTGGAAGATGTGGATGGAAGATTATCTGTATCAGAAAGATCTATACCTAGCATTGAGCGGAAAAGCAAAGAAGCCGACGGCCATGATAGATGCAGAATGGAACATTCTTGATAGAAAGGCACTCAGAACAGTATAGTTGTGCCTTGCGGCGTCAGTCGCCTTCAATATTTCGAAGGAAACAACAACAGAGGGTTTGATGCAGACGTTGGCGAAACTATATGAAAAACCCTCGGCCTCAAACAAGGTATTTCTTATGAAATGACTATTTAATATGAAGATGTCGGAAGGTGGATCTGTTGCATACCATTTAAATGATTTTAATAAAGTTACCAGTCACTTAAGTTCTGTAGGGGTAAACTTTGATGATGAAGTTAGAGCTCTGTTATTTCTGTGCTCATTTCTAGAAAGTTGGAATGGTTTATTTATGGCCATTAGTAACTCTGTCTCTGGATCTAGTACTTTAAAGTTTGATGATGTTTTCGGTGCTATCCTTAGCGAGGTAATGCGACGGAAAAGCTCCGGTGAGACATTGGGTAATGCTTTGAGTGCAGAGTCTAAGGGAAGAAGAATGGAAAGAGGAAAGAGCTCAGGATATCATAGTAAATCAAGGAAAGGCAGATCCAAGTACAGATCGGGGATAATGTGCTAGAAATGCGGAAAGAAAGGACACCTAAAGAAAGACTGTAGATCTCGGAAGGGAAAAGAAGGAGATGCACAACAAGAAAATAATCATGAAGCAAATGTGACAGGTGATGTGTTACAAGATGATTTTATTCTTTCTTTCGAAAATGTTACTGATTCTTGGGTTGTAGATTCAGGGGTTTCATTCCATGCCACACCTGATAAGAAATATTTTCATGACTATGTTCAAGGAGATTTTTGACAAGTTCGTTTGGGTGATGATAAACCCTGTAAAATTTTTGGAATGGGTATGGTTCTTGTAAAACAGCAGAATGGAAACCAATGGCTACTAAAAGAGGTAAGGCATGTTCCAGATCTAAAGAAAAATATGATTTCAACAGGGTAGTTAGGCAGTGAAGGTTGTGTTACAACTTTCACGGATAAAGCTTGGAAGGTCACCAAAGGAACCCTGGTAATAGAAAAAGGTGAAAAGGTTGGTAAATTGTATTTATGCAATGGTATTTCTAACTCTGTTAATGCTTGAACTTCCAAAGGAGCAGATGCAGCATTATGGCATCATAGGCTCGGACATATGAGTGAGAAGGGGATGAATATTCTTCACTCAAGAAATTTTTTGCCAGGTTTGAAGAATGTTGATTTGGATTTCTGTGAGAATTACATTTATGGAAAACAAAAGAGAGTCAGATTTCTCAAAGTTGGGAAAGAAAAGACGAGTGAAAAATTGGAGCTTGTGCATATAGATGTATGGGGACCTGCTCAGGTATCATCGTTCGGTGGCTCTCGCTATTATGTTACGTTTATTGATGATGCAACTAGAAAAACTTGGATTTATTGTATTCAAAATAAATCTGATGTATTTGATACTTTCAAGAAATGGAAAGCTTTGGTTGATATTGAGACAGGAAAGAAGTTAAAGTGTCTCAGATCAGGCAATGGAGGTGAATATTGTAGCAAAGAGTTTGATAGGTACTGTTCAGAGCATGGAATTCGTAGAGAGAAGACAGTTCCAAGAACACCACAAGAAAAAGGTGTGTTAGAAATGATGAACAGAACAATCATGGAGCGTGCAAGGTGCATGAGATTGCATGCAGGATTGCCGTTGCAATTTTGGGAAGATGCTGTAGATACTGCTATTTATCTAATAAATAGAGGGCCTTCAAGTTCCTTGGATGGTGGTATTCTAGAGGAAGCATGAACAAGTAAAAAGGTAAACTACTCTTTTTTAAAGCCATTTGGTTGTGAGGCCTTTGTCCATATTAATAAAGAAAATAGAACAAAGCTTGAGGCAAAATCAAAGAAATGTACCTTTATTGGATATGGTGTTAATGATTTTGGTTATCGCTTATATGATTATGAAAATAAAAAAATCATTAGGAGAAGAGATGTAATATTCAATGAAAAGGTCTTGTATAAGAATCAGTTGCAGGAAAAGAAACAGGAAAAAGAAAGCAAGGAATACGTGGTTCTTGATGAGATAACTGAAAAAGTAAAGGTGCCTGAAAATGATAATAATCAACAACCACAGCAACAACAACCACAACAACAGCAACAGGCACCTCAAACACTTGAAAGTGGTGTTAGAAGATCTACCAAGACAAGTAGACCCCCTAAACAATATTCTCCTTCATTATATTATTTATTGCTGACTGATTCTGGTGAACCTGAATGTTATGAAGAAGCAATGCAGGTTGAAAGCAGGAAGAAGTGGGAGCTAGCCATGGAAGAAGAGATGGACTCCTTAATGCATAACTAGACTTTGGACTTAGTCAGGTTTCCTGCAGGTAAAACTACATTGCAGAATAAATGGGTTTACAGGCTGAAGGAAGAAGATGGAGGAAAACAGAGGTACAAAGCTAGACTTGTGGTGAAGAGGTTTGCACAGAAGAAAGGTATTGATTTTGATGAAATATTTTCTCCTGTTGTTAAGATGAATTCAATTAGAACTATTTTAAGTCTTGCAGCAGCGGAAGATTTACATCTTGAACAGTTAGATGTAAAGACAACATTTCTCCATGGAGATTTGGAGGGAGAGATATACATGCCGCAACCAGAAGGATATGAGGTCAAAGGGAAAGAAAAATTGGTGTGTAGGTTAAAGAAGATCTTGTATGGCTTAAAATAGGCTCCAAGGTAGTGGTATCTAAAATTTGACAAGTTTATGTCTGAACAAGGTTATACTAGATGTCACTCTGATCATTATGTTTATCTAAAAAGGAAAAATGATGGCAAATATATTATATTGTTATTGTATATAGATGACATGCTTGTTGCAGGATCTAACATGCAGGAAATAAATGTGCTCAAAAGAAAATTGGCAAATTCATTTGCAATGAAGGATTTGGGAGTTGCAAAACAAATCCTTGGTATGAGGATAACTAGAGACAGAAAAAATCACAAATTAACATTGTCTGAGAATGAGTACATAGAAAAGGTGTTGAAAATATTTAATATGCAGAATGAAAAACCAGTTAGTACACCTTTTGCTAGCCATTTCAAACTTAGTAAGGAGATGTGCCCAAAGACCCAAAAAGACATGGATTATATGTCTAAAATTCCATATGCATCAACAGTTGGAAGCTTAATGTATGCAATGATATGCACAAGGCCTGATATTGCACATGCAGTGGGAGTTGTAAGTAGGTACATGAATAATCCAGGAAAAGAACATTGGATGGTAGTAAAATGGATTCTCAAATATTTGAGAGGTACCACAAATCAAGCATTATGCTTTGTTGGTTCAACATTTCTCTACAGGGATATGTTGATGCAGATATGGCAAGTGATAGAGATAACAGGAGGAGCACTACAGGATATGTATTTACTGTAGCTGGAAAAGCTATCAGTTGGGTTTCAAAAATCCAAAGTATTGTTGCACTTTCAACAACAGAAGCAGAGTATGTTGTTGCTACAGAGGCTAGTAAAGAAATGATTTGGTTACAAAGGCTTATGGGTGAATTGGGTAAGAAGCATGATATGGGCACGTTATACAGTGATAGCCAAAGTGCCATTCATCTTGAAAAGAACTCGGCATTTCATTCTAGGACTAAACACATACATCTTAAGTACCATTTCATACGGTCAGTATTGGAAGATGGAGAGTTGAAGCTTGAAAAGATACACACTAGACAAAATCCTACAGATATGCTAACAAAAGTTGTAACTAGGGAGAAACTGAAAATGTGCTCAGTTTCAATTGGTCTTCAAGGATGATGATGAAGATGAGGAATAGCCAGGTCCAAAGAGGAGTCATTGGTCAGCAAATGTAGTAGCGATGGAGTTGCTACAATCAGTCTCCAAGTGGGAGATTGTTGGGTGTGGAGCCTGATTTTCCTCCTAATTCAGAGATCCTTGTTTTAGCTTGATGTATACCCCAGGAAAATTGTACACCCTTGCACGCGGGGGGTGGGGGGAGGACTTGTCCCCCCCGCAGGGTCCGTGGGATAGTGGTCCCCCGGCGAGGGTTTCGGGGGCAGTGCCCCTAAAGCCAAAAATAGATGTAAAATTGCCTTGTAAAAGTATAATAATTTCTAGTCAATCTGGGCCGTTCATTAGGTGGATGATCTAACGGTAGAAGTTATGTTTAGTTTAGGGTTTTTTTTGCCCTAGAAGGCAACCCCTCACTTTTATGAGGGTATTGTATTGCAGCTATGTATTGTATGTGTATTCTCTTAGCGGGAAATAGATAGGGAGGCTGTGAGAGACAACAGAGGATATTACAGTGGGTCTACTGTAGGTTTTGTATCTTCATTTTGCTAGATAATAGAAAGGAAGGACTAGCTGTTCATGGTGGACGTAGCCCAAACTGGGTGAACCACGTATATTTGTGTCTCTCTGGTTTTATGTGTTTTGTGTGCTTGTATTTTCCGCATATGAGTGACTGGTACCCCGAAGGAATAGAAGGACCACCATATAAAAATGTTTCCGAAGATTTGGAAAACATGGATGACTCACCTGACATAGTAGATGAAGGATAATAACCTCTTGGTGTAGGATGAAAAGGAATTCGAGGTGGCAAAAAACTAAGACCTGGGTTTTCTAAAAAATCTGTCAATGGTAAATACCAAGCGTCAGTTCTAAAATGACTATAAAATATCGATTCACGCTCACTAAGATTCAAAGTTCTTTGGGTTTCAGGAAGAGTTACGTCTTCTTCTGGACCAAAAAGTTCTTCAATAAATATGAGGTTAGAAGGAAGATTTTCAGTAATGTGATGTCTTACCCTAGGTGAACCAGGATCACTAGAAGTTGGAGTAAAAAATCCTGAAGATGATTCCAATATAGCAGGTTCAGTGTCAGGCTCAGAAATTTCAGGTTCTTCAGCTAATTCATTGGAAGGAGAAATACTACCAGTAACTTAAAAAATTGAAATTGGCTCTTGAGTATGCTCTATTGTTTGTGATTGATAATCATGATGAATAAAATAGATGATTCTCCAATTTCTGTTGATCTAACTCTACTGTCACTAGGCGACACTAGGGCTCGCAACCCTTCAAGTTGTCTTGGTGTATACTTAGGGGGCTTCCCCTGGAGTCTAAGAGATTGTCTTGGTAATTCAGCCATGATTAAAAACTATTAATCACACATAATCAAATAAAATTTCAATGAAAAATCCTAGAGTAACTAAGGAAACAAACAAATGAATCACACACCTAAAAAATCTAGGAGATCAAACTACACACAAAAAGTAACTTCCCACACTAAAAACACTAGTTGGTGATGAAATCCAACATCGTAGTATTTTAATGTAGAAAGGGCAGTTGGAATAGTTACCTTGACAACATGCTTAATGAAACAGACCGGTGCAAGTTTCTCCACTTAAACCATCTCAAGTGAAGAATAACCCTTTGGAAAGTCCAAGTGAGTCTAGTCGATGTCTGCTCCAGGTACAGTGGGATCTTTCCTCCACCGTCACCTTAGGAAAAAACCGTAAAGATTATGGTCACTATGTTTACTAACAGGAACTAATATACCTGGGGGAACAATCTACGATCTGACATACGCGCAAGGGCAGAGTAACAAAGCTCAATCCCCTTGAAGGCTCCTTGACATAATCCAAGGTATACCAACAAGTGACCCCAGGCTCCTCGACAATGGTCTATCCGAGGTTTACCGTTGTTAATACGCGCACATTTGCTATCGTTCCCAATGGGATAGAATTGATTATCCCACTGGTTCAGATATGACCTCGTGCTTGACTCCTTTAAGAGGAGCTTCCAAAAGCATACAAGCGACTATTGGATTTTTTTCCTACCGCAAGATCAACTACTTGTTTGTTTTAATTGTCTTGGAGAGTTGTAGGTTTTAACCCTGAACAGAAATTATCTACACACAAATCTTATAACAGAAAATAAACAATAGCGAGAGCATAAAACATAAAACAGATAAACACAAAGATTTTCCACTGGATCCCAAATCGGGATGACTAGCTTGATATTTCATTATATTCCTTTTAGTGTTACAACACATATATATACATGCCGAAGCATACATAAACCCCAATCCATTCACCCTGGATTAGAACATAACCCTAGTTCCCTTGACCGGATCTACAAAATACCAGGGGCCGAAAACCATCGTACCCCAAAACCATGTGCAAACTCGTGCACAAAACATGGGTGGGTCTTCCTATGAGTGGGACCGCATACCAAATTGTTTTTGCCGGGGTGCTGCCCCGGACCTCGACAGGGGGGGCTGCCACCCCCCCCGCCACTCCCGACGCAACGTACAGTGCGTGGGGCTAGTCATGGAAAGAGTATAACACATACCCAACATTCTCCCACTTGTTGTTTTCTTTCCACAGGGGGCCGCAAGAGAGCTTAGTCATTGGGCCAATTCTTCAACACCCATTGTTTCTCTACACTAAGAGAACTTCTAAGTGCTTACATACTTCATCAATGCATCTGCAACGTTCTTCAAAGTGTCCACCTTTACCAGCAACACCCTTTAAGCCTCAACCATATCTCTAACAAAGTGATATTGAACATCAATGTGCTTTGTCTTTGAATGATAAGCAGGGTTCTTAGCCAAGAAAATTGCACTTTCGCTATCACAGTCTATCCTTATAGCTTGCTATACCAACCCCATACTTGAACACAGTCTTTGCAACCAAACTGCTTCCTTGCTTGCATGAGTGGCTGCTATGTATTCTGCCTCTGTAGTTGAAAGAGCCACTACAGACTGTCTTTTACTCATCCAACTGACTGCGCCTCCAAATAGGCTAAACACATACCCACTCGTAGATCTTCTTTGGTCCAGATCTCCAGCCCAGTCTGCATCAACAAAACCACGAATGTCCAACATTCTTTCCAATCCTGGTCTTCCCTGGTAGCACAAGCCATAATCACTAGTGCCACGTAAATATCTAAAAACCCACTTCACTATTGTCCAATGCTCCTTCCCTGGGTTTGACATAAACCTGCTCAATACTCCCACTACATGTGCAATGTCTGGTCTAGTACATACCATTGCATACATTAGGCTACCCACTGCACTTGCATATGGAACACGGGACATATACTCCTCTTCTTCTTGTGTCTTGGGACACTGTTCAGCAGACAACTTTACACCTACAAGAATAGGAACATTCACCGGTTTACTATCCTGCATATTGAACCTCTGCAATATAGTCTCGACATACTTCCTCTGGTTTAACCAGAGCTTCCTCTTTGCCCGATCTCTCTTAATTTCCATGCCCAAAATATAGTTTGCAGCACTAAGATCCTTCATGTCGAATTTGGAGAACAAATAGGTCTTCAAATCTTGGATAATTTCTTTGTAATTTCCAATCAACAACATATCATCCACATACAAGACCAAATAAATAACATGGTCATCAATTAATTTAAAATAAACACAGTGATCCTCCTTGCTTCTGGTGAAGCCAAGTCCCCGTATATAGGTATCAAATTTCTGATACCACATCCTTGGTGACCATTTTAACCCATACAGAGACTTCTTCAACCTGCATACCAGTTCTTTCTTACCCTTCACCATAAAGCCTTCAGGTTGCTTCATGTAGATCTCCTCTTCTAGATCCCCATGAAGAAATTTTGTCTTCACATCCATCTGTTCTATCTCAAAATCAAATGCAACAGCAACAGATAAAAGTAATCTAATAGAAGTAACTTTGGCAACAGGAGAAAAAATATCACCAAAATCAATTCCCAACACCTAGGAATAACCTTTTGCTACCAACCGAGCTTTGTATTTCTCCACCTTGCCTTATACATTCATCTTCTTCTTAAACACCCATTTTCTCCCAATGGGCTTCCTTCCAGCCGGCAACTCCACCAGATCCCATGCCTCATTTCTGTGCAAGGATGCCATTTCATCAACCATGGCATCCTTCCAGAGTTTTCCATCCTTTGAATCTACTGCCTCCCTGACAGTTCTAGGATCATCATTAGTTATAGTTAAGTCAAAATGTGAATAGAAAGCAGATGGACTATGCCTTTCCAGTTGCCTTCTTTCCCGAACTGATCTTCTCAAAGCTGGAGTTTGTGGCTCTTCCTCTTCTGAGTCTTCTTCTGTTGTAGATTCTGATTCATCCTCCTTTAGCTCAAACTCTATCTTCTCAGGTTCCTTTGGTATGATTTCATGTTTAACAACATCTTTCACCTCTCTAAATACCACATCTCAGTTGTACACAACCTTCCTTGTTTCTGGGTTCCAAAGCTTGTAACCCTTTAAACCATCCTTATACCTAATAAAGATGCACTTTTCAGATTTATTATCCAACTTGGTCCTTTTCTCCTTTGGAACATGTACATATGCATCACATCCAAATACCCTTAGATGTGAAAGAAAGGGTTTCTTACCAGTCCATACCTCATGTGGATTCTTATCCTCCAACGCTGATGAAGGTGATTTATTAACTAAGTAACATGTAGTCTCCACTGCCTCTGCCCAGAATTCTTGTCCTAACCCAGTATCACTGAGCATGCTTCTTGCCTTTTCCATCAGTGTTCTGTTCATTCTTTCTGCAACTCCATTTTGCTGAGGTGTGTATGGAGTAGTCTTCTGCCGTTCTATACCACACTTCTTACAGAACTCTTCAAATTCCTTCTTGCAGAACTCCCCACCATTATCTGTCCTCAGTGCCTTTATCTTCTTCTCTGTCTGGTTTTCCACCAGAGCCTTAAATTCTTTAAATTTGTAAAAGACTTCAGATTTCTTCCTCAAGAAATATATCCATGTATTCCTTGAGAAGTCATCTATGAATGAAACATAGTACACAGACTTTCCCAGTGATGGAACTGACACAAGTCCAAACACATCACTGTGCACAAGTTCTAATATCTTGTTCGCCCTCTTAGCACCAGAAGGAAAACTCACCCGATTCTGCTTCCCATATACACAATGTTCACAGAAATCGAAATCCAGAGATAAATTAGACATACCTTCTACCATACCATTTCTATGCAGTATCCGAAGGCCCTTCTCTCCAATATGTCCAAGCCTTTGATGCCATAGCATGGTCTTTTCTCCAGAGACAGCTAGGCTTTCTGCTCCACTTTCAGGAACCATAGAACTGTTACACCCATCAATAACAGTGCTACCTTGTAGCTTGTACAAAGTTCCAGTCCGAACTCCCCGCATTAATACCAGTGCTCCCCGAACCATCTTGCAGGCATCTTTCTCGAACACTGTTTTTACACCTGCATCATCCATCTTGCTTACAGAAATCAGATTTCTGGCCAATGCAGGAATATGTAGAACACCAGGAAGTGTTCTAATCCTTCCACCTTGCAGCTTCAGCTTGACCTTTCCATGTCTGATGATTCTGGCCTTCCTATCATCCCCTAGGAAGACATCACCACCATCATATTTCTCATACTCGCAGAAACAATCCCTATGGGGAGTGAAGTGAAAGGATGCACCTGAGTCAATCAACCATGACTCATGATCTACATGTGTATTTGAAGAAGAAGCCAAATACACATCCCCACCTTCATGAGAGGTGGTTTTTGCCTCTGTAGAAGGAGCATCATCAGATCCCTTTCCTTTCTCAGGAGCTTTAGATCTGCATTCCTTTTTGTAGTGTCCTTCCTTTTTGCATTTCTAGCACACCTTTACAAACTTTCCAGGAGATTTAGATCTCCCTTTAGATTTGGATCTCCCACTCGAAACCTTATTCTTGTTTCTGTTTTTCGATCTTCCTCGTACAGATAATGCATCTCCATTTTGACCCTCCATATTTCTCCGTTTCATTTCCTCTGACAATAAGGATGAGACAATGTCATCAAAATTGAAGGTAGTTGTATTGCTACCTATTGTAATAACCAGACTGTCCCATGAGTCTGGTAGAGAACACAACAAACTGATGCACTTATCAACATATGACAACTGACTTACCACAGTATTGAAGGCATTCAGATGCTCTGTCACTGAGTCTCCATCCTTCATCCTCAGGTTATACAACTTTTTCCATAGGAACAAATTATTCACCAGAGACTTAGATTGGTACAAAGTCCCAAGTTTTTCCCACAAATTCTTCATCCTAGCTTCCCCAGATACATTCAACAATACTGAATCTGAGACACACAACCATATTGTGCTCTTAGCCTTCCGATCCAGTTTCTTCCAGTCTTCATCTGACATTGTCGTTGGTTTAGTACCTGGATCTACCACGATCCACTGATCTTTATCCACCAACGGATCCTCCATCTTGAGCTTCCACAACTCAAAACTCTGACCATTAAATTTCTCGATCTTTATCTTTCCGCCGCTCGCCATCTTCTTTTAGCGCAAGAATCGATCCCACAGATCTCCCACTGAACAGGGTCTTCCTCAGGCCCGAGAAAAAAAAAAAACCCTCAGCAGCAAAGGCGTCCCCTTTAAGCCGAAAAAACTCTGATACCAAATGTAGGTTTTAACCTTGAACAGAAATTATCTACACACGAATCTTATAACAGAAAATTAAAAATAGCAAGAGCATAAAATATGAAATAGATAAACACAGAGATTTTCCCCTGGATCCCAAATCGGGACGACCAGCTTGATATTTCATTATATTCCTTTTAGTGTTACAACACATATATATACATGCCCAAGAATACATAAACCCAAATCCATTCACCATGGATTAGAACATAACCATAGTTCCCTTGACCGGATCTACAAAATACCAGGGGCCGAAAACTATCGTACCCCAAAACCATGTGCAAACTCATGCACAAAACATGGGTGGGTCCACCTATGAGTGGGACCGCATACCAAAAATAATTTTATCGGGGCGCTGCCCCGGACCCCAACAGGGGAGGCTGCCACCCCCCTGTTGCGCCCGGCGCAACGTACAACGCGTGGGGCTAGTCATGGAAAGAATATAACACATACCCAACAAGAGTTAATTACTCCCTACTCCAAAACACTAGCCTAAGCTATATTGGTGAAAAGAGCCCTAGAAATATAAAAATTACTCGATTGATTTTAATTTAAGAATTTATTTTAATGGGCCATTTCTTAGGACAATAGGTGCAAAAGTGAAATTGATGATATGTAGTGACCCGACTCAAAAAACTCTAAAAATGCATCTATTATGAGAAACAATTCTTGTTATTTCAATGAATTCTATCTAAAGGAAGAGTTGAGAAATGCAATATTTAAAAAAAAAATATTTCCTTCTAACAAGAATAAATGAAAAGACATTTAGTTCCAATGAGAACTTCAAAATGATCTATTGCTCAATAAGAAATCCCTTTTATTCAAGATCGAAACTACAAACGAAGTTTTTCTTCAAAAGAAAACTACAACTTCTAGAAATAACACTCAAAGCTAAAAACACTAATTTTGAGATGTAAAAATTATAAAGACTAAATATGAATTACAACTTCAAATATTTTGAGGATGCCTAGCTTAGCTTGTAATCTAACTAAGGAATTTTTTTGCTTGAATCAGAAAGAACTCAAAAAACATCCAATTTCGGTTTTTTAAGTGAAATTCCAAACTTATCAACAAAAGTTTTTTAAAGATTTGCAAATGAAAAAAATGGGATCTAAATCTCATAAAACAATTTCTTCTATGATGTTAGATTCAACAAGAAAGCAAGGAAATACCAGGGATCTAAAGGTATACCAAGGTTTCTAATCTTTGAGCAGTATAAAGACAAAGAAAAAATCATTATAACATGCAGATCTTTCAGAAAATCATTCAAAACTAAAATTGCTGAAATAAAGCCTTAACCAAAGCTTCCTAACAGAAGATACAAGTCTAGGTATTCACTGAGAATCTAACAAACTAATCCAGAAAAGAGGATTTTAATACTTTTCAAAAATTTTCAGAAGGTCCACAGGATTGAGTGCAAACCAGTGCAGTCCCGCACTGTGTATACAAGAAACGTGCGGAGTTTCCCACACTGTCTATAAAGGAAAAGAGCGGACACTAGAAAACTAAAGAAAAATAAAAAAAACTCTGAATCATTTCTCAGGGGTTCTACAGGGATAAACTACCCAAGCCAGTATAAATCAATCAAGATTATAAAAAATAAATTCACAAGTCAAAAATAAAAGAAATCAAAGTTCAAGATTAATTCCCCAGTGGAGTCGCCATTTTGATGGACGGATAAGTCGTTCTTGCGTACAAGACAGACCTCCCAGGTGTGCTACAAATAGCTAGCAACAAACGGACAAATACAAACTATTTTCTCTAGATATTATTTGACATGCAATTAATTATAACATGGTTTTAGAAACCTACTTGTAATCCAGCGTTGATCTTATTTCCAGTGGCTTGAAGAAAGTTGTTGTCAAGGATTTGCAATCACAAACACAAGAAAAGATCAAAAGCACATGTATAATAAATCAATTCATAAATCAAACATCCATCAAGATGATCAATGAATTCAAGAAATGAGATAATTAATTAAATAACCCATTGAGAAAACAATATTCATTCGTATTAACTTAAATAAAGAAGAGCCTTAAAATCGTGTCCGCCTTGATGTCATACATGCCTTACTAGGGTCCAGAACAGGAATTTCCTTTACTCTGACAAGCGTTGCACACTCTCAGCTAAAAGCACATGGGTGTGTAATCATTCCCGTATAATAATGGCTATGAGAGTATGAGTTTCTACAACATTTCCCCTAAAAAATTCTCCAAGTCTAAATTATTCATTGTAACCCTTGAAGCTGCACTATGGCTTCAATTTATAGGAAAAGAGAGGAGGTTACAGTTCCACATAGGAAGGGATAGAATTCTCCTTTGAAGGGATTGGGCCTCATAAACCAAGGGGTAGGCTCCCATAATGAAGGAATGAACATACATGATAGGAGCGAACCTTCGACCGGATTACTGCTTCTAGAAGCTTCCAGATTTGACTGTTGGGCTTCTAAATATTATTTTCCACATTTGCTTTACTTTTTACAGGGGTCCACACCCTTAATGAATAAAAAGTGCATTTGGCTCCGCATTATTTATAGCCAAAAGGTGCGGCATCGCAGGAAATACTAAGAGAAAGTGCGGTACAAATATTTTAAAGACTTTTATGAGATTTTCTCTTAATTTCAAGGCTTGACTTTAGGAACTTTGATGTTGTAGACTTCTAAGGGAGTACTAAAATGTCATGGTGAAAAATTTTAGTGTAGCAAGCCTACATCAAAACCACTTTGAAATCCTAGGATCTAGCCCTCCTAGATTCAGAGAGGGATCTCTCTATGTGAGTGTTTTCAAAGATATGATCTTTAAGGCTTATGATATGATTTTAGGCTAGTTATAAAGTACAAGGGTTTTGTTTGTTTTTGTTGGGATGAATATCATCAAAATTGTTACACCATTTTTTGGTCATCTAACCCATTATCATTAGATGAACCCAAGTACACCATGTAAGACCAATTTTACCCTAAGTAAAATTTCTTTCACCACGTGAAATAACTTATTCGTTTATACTTCCCAGTCATATTTAACCCATAACAAGGAAATTAATTAAATAAACCCTTATTTATTTAAATATTTCCTAAGAATAAGTTATTTAAATCATTATTTAAATAATATTCTTAGTTAAATTTGACTAAATCATCCATAAATAATTAAATAAACTATTATTTATTTAATTATATTCCCATCATTTCCTAAAATGATAAATAAATCATTTATTTATTTATTATTTATAAATAAAGGAATTGACCCAAGTCAGGAATCCTTTTCCCTCCAACAAATATAATAAAATATTCCTAAAGGGTGCTTCTAGAATTCGATTAATAATATTTTATTCATGCACCGAGTTCTAGACCGCCCTAATATTTTGTCATAAAAAGAATGGGTTTCCCCATTCATTAATCACCTCCATTGCATTAGATCACTCTCGATCTACTCTTGGTCACCATTTTCCATTTTTTGTGAACTCCCATTGAGTTCTATGTTTGTTTTTCTACACCACTAAGAGAGAGGAATGTTAGATCTGAAACACTGAGGACTTTCAAGAACCCATCCCACTAAGGAGAACCGGAAAACACCTTTCTTGTTTTCCTCTCAGGTGCCCCATTCTCTAATATAATATAAAATTCTTTTATTATTTCTTGTCTTGTCCATTGAATGCATGGAGCCATATTATATTTTAGCTGCTTAATATCTTTTATTCTTAGATCTGAATTTGTGCAGAAAACTTAAAGATATTTTGCAGCCATAATCGATGTTAGGGCTATTTTTTATGCGTAGCTAAAGTGATCTTTTACGACGAAAGATTCATACTAACAATTGGTGACTCCACACAGGTTTTCTTTTGCGACCGCTGTCGTTTTATATATTCCTGCATATCCAGCTGTTTCAGACCCTAGGGTTTCTCTCCAATTTTCTGTTTTTCCTATTTTTATGGTGCCTTTCACCTCTAAAACCCTCAAACATTAAAATTTTTAACTTCCGTGTGTTTCTGGCCCTATTGCGCGGGTCACAGACATCAGCCTCCGCTGAGATGACAATTTTTTCTGAAATATGCCGCCGAGAGTGCCGGAAGTGAAGGTCGCACTTTTTGGCCCAGAAAATGCGTCCTGGAGCTTTAGGTCGCAGAAAACAGCCCAAAAACTGTGACCTGAGCGAAAAACATGTCAAAAACTGCGACCTGGACTTTTTTCTGTAATTTTTCTGAAAATTTTTTGGGTTTTGTCTGAACCTATGTCAGGGTTGTCTGACCTCCGTCTTCGCTCGTTTAGACCTATTCTTGCTCCATTTTACTCAACTAAGTGGGAATCTAGCCCCCTAGGGCTTCAGTACCCTCCACTTTTTTTGGGAGAGTTTTCTCTGTTTCAGAAAGTCTGAATTTCTAGAGTTTCAACCTTTTTTCTTTCTGATCTGATCCCTCCTTTTCAGATCCCTACATATCATCTCTTCTCCCTTTCAAAACACCTCATATAGTTTTGCCGCCTTGTCCCTTCTACCTTTAGCTGATCCCCTCCTTTCTAGCAGCAACCTTGCCTCTGCCTCTTTGTTGTTATTTGCACCTCTTTTCAGCAGATTTCTCCTTTAGATCCCCGTCCCTCCTGACCTTAGATCTATTGGCCTCTTTTTAGCGTTGTTTGATTAGATTTTTCCCTCTTATAGACTAGTTTTGAGAGACCTGCCTTCTTGGGTTAGATTGATGCATTTTTAGCTGTTACTTTTCTGTTCTTTCAGTCTTATTTACTGCAGATTTATTTTTCAGTTACACAACACACTTTTTATTTTACTCTCAAAACGTCGGGTTTAAAAAATTAAAATTAACGCATGCCACACACTGACCCTAAGCGAAGAAGAGCCTAGTTAACACCTCCTGGCAAAGACTTTAAAATCAATTCACACTGCACCTCTCTGCCCTTGTTTCGACATTGACCTCACTTGATCTTGCACTGCCTTGCCTTTGTCGGTTTTTCTTCTTCCCATCATCATTGTGCCTCCAAGGCATTTATCCCAGAGACTTCTTAGCCTTCACCCTCAGTTTCTGGTTGGTCGACTTGCTCCTTCCCATCGTTGTCGAGTTAGTCCTCCCCCGAGTCCACCCTCTCACTCATCTTTTGATTCTTTGTTTTCTCCCCCTACTTCTGGTTCTCCCCCTGTTACCTTCACCATGTCTGGTCTAGGGCCTAATGCTAGTGGCAACCCCGGCCCTAATGCTGGGACTGTTACTAGTGGAACTGCCACAGGAACTCCCTCGACTACTCCCTTACTCCCCTTCATGGTAGGCCTCAGTCTCCCCGATTTCAATCAGTTGATCAATGATCTTATCCGCCACGATGTTGGTTGGCCTGCTATGCCAACCAAGCTCCCCTCTGACATTCCCAAGTTCGAAGGCCTTGCTGGAGAAGATCCCTCCAACCATATCCGATCTTTCCACATGTGGTGTTCATCCCATTCCATTACTGATGATTACATCCATCTTAGATTGTTCCAACGCATGCTTACAGGTGAAGCTTCTAAGTGGTATGTTGATCAGCCCACTTCCTCTCATACCACCTTTTCGACTCTTGCCCGAGCTTTTTTATCTTACTTCCAGCTTCCCCTTCGTTATGAAAATGGTATCTAACTTTTGACTTCTTTCCGTCAATCATCGGCCACCCGCCTATCCGATCATGTCCAGGAATGGCGGAGAAGAAAGAGCCTATGTCAATCTCCTACCTTTGAAGACTGTTTCTACATGGACTGGTTCCTTAGATCTCTCTTGCCACCTATCAAGAAAGATGTCGCATCGCATTTTCCTCAAACCGAAGAAGCTGCCCTCCAAATGGCATTAAAATATGACCTAATCTATGCTCAGATGGGTTATGTTTATACTGTTCTACCTGATCTCCCCAGACCTGGTAATGCCCATGCTCTGGGGGCACCTCATGCCGCCAACAGTATCATTGGAGCTATCTCTCCTCCATCCGCTCAACCTCCCATGAGCTATGGTTTTTCTGGGGGAGGGGGCACCACTTCCTGCACTTCTACCACTCCCAGTAGCACACATCCAGGATCCGACATGCCTCCTCTTTCTGCCCAACCCCCTGTTTACCACACTATTACCTAACCTCATTATCATCCATATCCACAGCCTAGTGCTCCAACTCCTCCAACATTAGCACCCCGACCTCCCTTGTCTTCTCAACCCCTACAACAACAACCACCACCCCCTTAGGGGTAGGTGTATGCCCAACAGAGCACGACCAATCCCTTCCCGCAACAATGCTTCATGGCTACACAACCACTTCACGGACCGGTAACCACTTAACCTCCTCCATCTGGTACCTCTGATTACCAGATCCTCATGATGAACTCTGACCAACCTATAACCGTCGATCTTAACCTTCACACTCAGTCCTGACCACACCCCCAGCCTCCTGCTCGATCTGTCCCCAAGTCAACTTCTTCAGGTTCTACAGAGCCTCTTTTGACAACTAATGGTCCCTTGCATATCCCTCCACCCAACGTTGAGGTTCATACCAATATTCCTAAGGGAGCATTATGCCGAAATGCTGCTTCTGACCGAGATGCCCATTCGTTTAGCATAGTAGATGAGATGGCCCAATCTCCTATTGCCATTTCAACACTGGAACTCCTCCAGTCATGCGCCTCCCAAAGAAAAGCTCTAATATCTGCCCTGGGCACTATAGATCCAACAGATGAACAATTGATTGTTTTTAATGCCCATCAGTCAGAGTTTTCTCCTCTTCCTTCTTCTGTAGCTTTCCAAATCTCAGTCAAAATCCGAAACACTAACATTTCCCGGTGCATCATTGATGAGGGGGCATCCACCTGTGTAATGTCCACTTCGGTTTGGAAACAATTCAGATCTCCTTAGCTGGCCCCTTCCACAATCACCCTTCGTGCGTGGGATGGCCATGCCTCCCAGCCCATTGGCCTCTTCCATAACTATCCTATCACCCTTGCGGGCAAGACTGTTTGTGTCGATGTTGAAGTTATCGACGCCCCTCTTGACTATAACATTCTTTTAGGGCATAGTTACACCTATGCCATGTCTGTCGTCCCATCCGCAATCCACCACAAGATGTTTTTCCCGCATAATGGTAATATTGTCACCATCGACCAGGTGACGTATCATGAACAAAAATCTCAAACTTCCCCTGAGTCCACCATCTCTGTTGTCACCAACAAGCAAGTTGTTGATTCTTTGACCAGTGTTTCCCCCGGCATCTACAAAGACTCCTCCTTGCTTGGAACTTTCCCAGGTCCTCCCCCTCCTTTTGTCTCTGATCTCAGCTTGGCGAATGTTTGCATGATGTAATCGTCCCGGGCCAACCTTAAGCAGCCCACTTTGGCTAGTCAGAAACCTCAATCTCGCCCACCGCAACCTACTCCTAGCCCTTCGCCTCAGCCAGCCGGACCTCTCCCTTCTGACCCTTCCCCCACTGCTAATACCCCTGTGCCTCTCTACCCTCTTGGGTCGGTTCCACCAGGTCTCAATCATCTTGGAGCCATCCCTCCTGGCCATTACTTCGCTGGTCAAATATCGTTCCTAGCTCCCCCACCAGGACTGTACACGGTACTTGTCATGGCCACCCTCTCTCTTCCTAACCTAACCCTTGGGATTCACTTCTGGTATCTTGACCCTCCAACCGCTACCTCACCTGGTCAACCCAAACCTTATCTTGCTTTGACCCCAGTTCAACCGGTCCCCATGACTTCTCCCGCTGCAACAGTGCCTCAGTTACCTCAACAGGACCCACCTCCTGTTATGACCGCTTCGGGTAAGAATGGAAAAGCTCACAGAGGGGCATCAAAGGACAAGGCTGCCCCGACAAACCCTGCCCCTCCTTAACCTCCAAAGCATACCATCCAATGTGCTTTGTGTGATGTTTTTGGCCATGCCACCCATACATGTCCTGAACTGCCTCATCTCAAGCCCATGGTTAACGTCGCGTTCCCTGAGTCCACGGTCTTGAAAGCCTTTGTTCCTTCCACGACTACGGCCAAGAACCCCAAGACTATTCACACCAACCACCCCTATGCTTTGTGT
Organism: Pinus albicaulis; assembly: GCA_034641835.2. Taxonomy (NCBI): domain Eukaryota; kingdom Viridiplantae; phylum Streptophyta; class Pinopsida; order Pinales; family Pinaceae; genus Pinus; species Pinus albicaulis. The sequence continues at coordinate 993,505,679 of CM076579.1, read as the reverse complement.
GATATCCATGGCCATTACACCCACCTTTGTCCTCGCCTCGACGACTTCCGCTCCTCTCTAGCCGCGGTCCGCCAATTCGAGGCCAAGCACAATGAGTCCAACTCTCCCCTCTTTACGCATTTTGCTTTGGAAAAACTACTAGACATGACTGATCCCATTGACATTCCCCCTCCTGATGTCACGATGACGGAGCCTTCGTCCACCATTTTCTACCTATCATCATCCATGAGACCCTCGGGGAACATTCCCTCTAAATCCTCCCCTGTTGTTTCGCTTGAACTTCCTTCCGCGATCACCTTAGGCTCAACATCGGTAGATCCTTTATCTGCCTACTCTTCGGTCACCCCTTGTGACGATGCGCATGTGAACCTCTCTTCTCATGATGATGAGTTAGGTAGCTTCGCTGCGTCAGGTGGTCTTTCTTCCACCAGTCACCCCATCTTCTATCACGATGATGACATTATGGAAGGAATCATCTACCCTGACTTTATCTATTCCCCCTGACATCGACCCCATGCGTTCACACCACATACCCCTTGTGGCCATTCCATTGAAACCCAATGTTTGAGTAAGGGGGCACCCATATTTGAGAGACCAAGAGCAGCACTTCTCCACAACTCTCCTAGTGTATCTGGTCGTGCTCATTTTAGTACCATTATTCTTCCACATTTTGAAGAACCTCTAGTGTCCCATATCACTTCAGATCACTCTAGGGATGATACCCCTTATCATTCCTTCATCTTCCATCAACACCCCAGTTTCTTAGACATTGTTGTTGACCAATCTATCAGTTTTATAAGAGAGCATCAGTTCATTATCTCCAAATCCTCTTTTTGGGATAGTGACACCATGTATGCCAACCCAGAAACTTAAAGTCCATTTGATTCATATATGCAGTACTACAAGAGATTGGTAATCCTCCATTTCCTTTCTCAATCTGCATAACCATAACTAAAACAAATGGCACACCACATCATTAAAATGTGTTTAGATCCCCATTTTCCTACATACATTTTGGCATGACCACAACATGCTTGGGGGCACCTAGGCCCCTCAACCATACAAATCTCAGATCTCAGCCAAAAATAGCCTTGAAACCCCCTTTTTCTGACAGGTCACACTTTTCAGGTCATTTCCAGGGATAAGTCGCAGTTTTCTGCCGAGTACCTGCTAACCAGGTCACAGAACAGACCCCAAAAAGTGCGACCTGGCCTGTCCATGAGCTCTAGGTACCTGTTAGTTTTTAGTACCTTAATACTTCATCAGGACACATTGTATCCACGAAGGATCTGTTCATCTCTCCTCCAAATCGAATTTCTTCTCTTACAACACTTGTACTTGGGGCACCACTTTGCCTCCTTACTTGTCTTTGTTCATGTTGATTTTCGTCATGAGATACCCTATTGTACTCATGTTTTTATGGTCCCCCATTGGACCTTCACTGTGTGGCAGCACCATCGAGTCGCCCTTGTTTAGAGCATCCGAGTTGAGTCATCATCGCATTTATGGAGTCTATCCCAAGTATTTTTGTATCCCGCTATAGTCCTCCATCCTTTCTTGCTTAGTCCCTCTCTCGTGTCACACATTATGGCCTTCAGTACCCCTTTCCCCTATCCCTCATGATATTATGTCAGTCGCATCCAATCCATTCATGCTCTTTATGCTCTAACAAGGGAATTCGTCCAACTTCTCTTTCATATCCCTCATTCCACCATCATCATCAGTGTCTACTTGTTCGTCGCTCTACTATTTTCCCTCGTGCCTTAGTTGGGGTTCCTTTATTATCTCACCTATGGTGGCCCTACTTCTGTCGACATCAGCTCATTTACTCCAGAAGCCAGGTCTAGGGGGCAGTGTACCTTAGTTCGAGCTCTTCTCAACATGACCGTGAGCTATACACTTGATGGTCCAGTGATGCAGCAGCAGCTATTGGTGATTCTCGAGCATGTGTGAGATGTCTCAACCCTCATGAGGGGGTGGCCCTGCAGGTAGCACCCCACATGCCCGGATGACTTCTTCATTTCAGCCCTTGATGCAGCTCCTCCCATTTGATGATATTGGCCTCAGCCGCTTGTAGCGCCTCTTCGATTTGCATGTATTAGTCAGATTTTGCGAGCCCTTCCCCGTGTGTAGGGGACATTTGGGCGTATTTGTATCTCATGTACTAAAATATTCTTGTATAAGTCCTGATGGTTATCCCAGGCATCACATGTATGTGGGATTCATCATTTTATTTAGCTGGCTCATGTTTAAACCAACACATGTTTCCTTATTGTGTTCCGTGGTTTTCCGGGCACCTTATTCTTTGTACTTTGTCTCAATGGGCATAGGTATGCCTCCCCTGCCGCCTTTAGCACAAGTACCACTTCATAAACTAGAGACTTGTTGCACCTGTAAGTCTCGTCTCCTCAGGGTCTAGTCCTTTAGCACCTTCGTCTACCTTACATTCCTCTCTCTCATTTCCCTCTTATTGTCTAGTGATTGAGCTCTTACAACCACTACCATACCACCTTTTAACACTCGTACGTTGGGGGAAATCACACACCATTTTTGGTCATCTAACCCATTATCATTAGATGAACTCAAGTACACCATGTAAGACCAATTTTACCCTACAAAGTTTTCACCACGTGAAATAACTCCTTCGTTTATACTTCCTACCACTTTTAACCCAAAACAAAGAAACACTGCATAGAATCCTTGGATTAGAGTTTAATTATTTATGTATGTTGTTTTCAACTGTTATTAAGAATATTATTAGTTAAATTTGACTAAATCTTTCCATAAATAATTAAATAAACCATTATTTATTTAATTATATTCCCATCATTTCCTAAAATGATAAATAAATCATTTATTTATTTATTATTTATAAATAAAGAAATTGACCCAAGTCAAGAATCCTTTTCCCTCCAACAAATATAATAAAATATTCCTAAAGGGTGCTTCTAGAATTCGATTAATAATATTTTATTCATACACCGAGTTCTAGACCGCCCTAATATTTTGTTATAATTAGAAGGGTTTTCCCCATTCATTAATCACCTCCATTGCATTAGATCACTCTGGATCTACTCTTGGTCACCATTTTCCATTTTGATTTGTGAACTCCCATTGAGTTCTATGTTTGTTTTTCGACACCACTAAGAGAGACGAATGTTAGATCTGAAACACTGAGGACTTTCAAGAACCCATCCCACTCAGGAGAACCGGAAAACACCTTTCTTGTTTTCCTCTCAGGTGCCCCATTCTTTAATATAATATAAAATTCTTTTATTATTTCTTGTCTTGTCCATTGAATGCATGGTTACATTATATTTTATCTGCTTAATATCTTTTATGCTTAGATCTGAATTTGTGCAGCAAACTTAAAGATGTTTTTCAGCCATAATCGATGTTAGGGCTATTTGTTATGCGTAGCTAAAGTGATATTTTACGATGAAAGATTCATACTAACAAAATTGAAGGAAGTCTGTTGAAGGGTAAAGATGTGAGTAGGTAGAAAATGGTTCAGCTGATAGGATAGGTAAGAAACAATGTCAATCCATTGAGCTATGGAGTCAAAAAAGGGTTTAATTGGAAAACAGGTTTCAAGAGTGGTCTATGGGGCAAGTCATTTATGTCAAAAGATCTCTTTCAGTAGATTTTGTGGTATGAAACATTAAAAGTGTTGTGAAAGAAGCAAAGATAATAACCATTTAAGAATCTATTAACTTCACTAGACAAGAAAATCCTTTCTAAGTAACTGTTTGGAAGGACAGGACAAACCATAGACTTCTTTGGGTAGAATTTTAATAAAGAACACTTTTCAGACAAAAATCTAGTAATCTAAAAAATTACCTTCAGAACATAGAAAACATATAAGAGAAAAAAGGGTAGCTTAAGATCAGGTAAGGAATTTGAACCTATCATGCTTTCAGCATACCCTTAGGGAAATTTTCAAAGCTACTGTTGGAGATAAACTAGACGACAGGGCTAACCATAGACTTCCCTAGTTGAACTTTACTTAGCAGACTTTTCAAGAACCTTCACTGGTTATACTCTATTGAATTATCCTCAAAGCAACAATTAGCAAAAAACATAAAGAAAAAGATTTATCAATGAGAAATAGGGTACTTTGCAGTAAATCCTAATCTATATTTGTTGTTCTTTATCAGAGAAAGTGGATAGTATGGAAAACATAAGAAAAATACAATTAGAGTAAGAAAAACATCACCATTGACATAAACCACGATCCCATAAACCAGCTTTTGTATTTGATGTTCAAAGCAGTTACAATCTTCAAGTCCAGTAGGTCTTTACAGCTTCAAACTTCTCATCTCAACCTATCTTTATTCAATTACAAAACAGAGCTTCAAAAACCTCAAAAGCTATTTACATTTAATAAGTATGCAACCAACAATAATATTAGGCTCCTCATATGGTATTTATAGATGAATTGAGGAGGTGGAGTAATAGGAAGGTTTAATTGTTCAATTAATCCAGAGTAAATGCTTCTCGGCCTTTGGGGGCGAAATGGAGAAGTTTTCAAATGTTTTAACTCTGCTAATTGATTATTACATTAGATTTCATCAACTTTAGTCACTCTTGTTGACTTTGGGGGCTTTGATAGGTTTGTAATTAATTATGAGTTGTCTTTGGCAAATATCTCTGGTTGTGCATTCAATTTGTATTCTTTTGAGGAAATAGGTCTATAGGTGGCATTTTGAGGATTAATTGCCTCACTGATGTGGCATTTGGAGGCTTCCTTTCCTGATCTGTCAGCTTTAGTGGCTTTAAACACTGATTAGGCATTGATATTGCTTTTGGGCCTTTGTAATCATCTTCGGAGCCCTTAAACCTTTTCTTCTAGCTGCATTCACCTTTAAACTGTGTTTTTAACCTTAAATTATATGATTAAACCTTTAACCTTCATATTTTCTTTAATCCTTTAATCTTCAACCTCTGTCTTCACTGTTTTTTCTTCTTTGCTATGTACAGGTGGGTTTTAGTGTGTTGGAGGGTTTGATTGTATAACTAGTGCTCATAAAGCACCGACCAAACCATGGAATTAACCTTGGAAGCTTCTATTCGACATTATTCAAGCTTCAGAGATGATGATCTTCAGCCCTATCCCTTTATGGACTATGGGAAGGTTTTTCTTCTTTAAAACCGCCATCAAACCTACAAAAAACCAATAAAAACGTTAAATAAAACCTACGAGGGAGGGTTTTGACTACTTTGGAGGCTGGTGGAGGTGGAAGAGTAGGTTATGTAGGTGGAAAGGGAATTTCATGGCAGAGAGGTGAAAATCTACGAAAACCGGGTCGAATTTGAATATAGGCGCGAAAATAGGAAAAGTGGTTTTGGAAATACCGCTAGAGGTTTTCGCGTGACTTTCAGGTGGTAAACGGTTTTTCCCGAAGGGAACGTGATTCAATCAAAAGGGGATGCATGGATTTTGCAAAACTAGCGGTTTCGCGTGATTTTGGATCGTTAAACCCTGGCATGGAAATTTGCACGAAACACAATGTTGACCATTGGATGAGGAGGTGTAGATCCAATGGTGGGGGAGGAGCACAAAGGGGAGAGGTGCATGGGTGAAGGCTTCAGTGGGATCCAGGTGTCAAGAGGGGATTGGGCGGGAGGTTAAATAGTGGGGGGTGGGACCAATGGTGACGTATTTTATTTTTGTCACGGGGTGAAATTTTAATGGGTGGGGTTAAAGATGCGGGTTTGACAGGGGCCGTCGGATCATTAAGATCTACAGTGTAGATCGTTTGTGAGGATGGATGGATAGATATCAGTTGGGCGATCGGAGGGTGAAGAGGGAATGCATGACTGTTGATCTTTAAAGATATATGGTGGGAATCGCTTGATGGAGTGATAAGGCGGGGAAAAGGAACGAAGGAATGCGTTTAGAGGAAAAAGAAGGGGGGAATGAATTAGTGTCGTTAGATCATATACATCTACGGCTAGGATTTAGGTGGAATTTTCCAAGTAGGGCGGTGGAAATACGAACAAAAAGGCATTTTAGAAAGGAAGCGAGGGTAAAATAAAGGTAATGGAAGGGGCTTAAGGGAAAGCGTTGGGAAGTGGTCCTGTGGGGAAATAAAGTGACCAGGAGCGGAGAAAAAGGGCTGAGGGTTAAGGATTTTTAGCGCCAAGTCGCGGATGTGGGTCATATGACAGAGGAGGAGCTGAAATTTTAAGCCCTTAGGGTGTTAAAGCTTGTGTATAAAAAAGGTCACTTTCTAGGCCAAAAGAGGGGTTTTTAAGGGTTTTTTGAGGTTTCGATAGATAGAATAGGGTAATTTAAACCATAAAAAAGGTGTTTTTTATAGGTTTAAAAGGGATTTTTGAGGGTTTTGTAGGAAAATGAAGGGTAAATGAGAGGGGAGAGGGGGGTTTTTAGAAAAAAAATAAGTGATATGGGCGCAGTTTGTGAAGATGAAATGGGGGGAATGAAATGATGAAAATGGAACGTTTTAGTAAACAATTATTTCTTTGGGAACAACAGAATTTTGAAGGTTTTGAAGTCAAAATATCAAGGAAATAAACCTTTTTGGAAAAGGAACATAAAGAGGCTTCAAGAAGTCACAAATTTTGTAGGAAATTTGTTTCTTGAAGACTAAAGAGTTGTTTTAGCCATCATTTGCTGAAACAAAATTTACTGATGGCTAACAATGGAAACTTGAATTTGGTTATCTCAACATTGAAGAAGTTGATCACTGGGATTATTTTGGACACTATTACATATATTTGGAGACTAGAGTCATACATCTCCGAAATCGACAAATTGGTGAAAAAAATTGTGTTTATCATTCCTTCCCATATTAGAAGAGCTTAAAACAAACTAGTGGATCATTTAGAAAATAAAGGATGGGAAAACAAGCCCTATATTCTCTCCTCCCCATGGAGGGATATTGCCTCCTTAGGTTGGAAAGTAAATCATTGGAAGCTCATGGAGATTGATATCCCAACCCCCGATTGATGTGAGGGCCCACACTATCTTTTATGATCTCAACTGTAGAAAACAATCTTATTGGGCAAGGGAGGGTGTTATGAAACTAGCTCCAAAAATAGAAGAAAAAAGAGATCAACGCCATATAAATCAACCACTTGGAGGGGGAAAACTCATTTACGCTACATAAATGAACAATTATTGGATGATACAAATGACAAAACATTCTTTCTACATATAGGAGTCCATGGGGTCACAATATAATCCTAGCCAACATAACAATAACAATGTAAGGGCACAAAAATAACAAAAAGGGCGGTATACTAATAATTACAATAATGGGATACACTAGTATTATAGTGACCTAACATGCCTCTCTCCTTCAAAAAAGTGTTGTCCTCAATGCTTGATTATTTCTATATTATTCTGTATAAAATTCTCATCCTCCCACGTGGAACCTTCAGTGGGTAAGTTGTTCCACTTATCGAGATACTCTAAAATTGATCGATATCGTTTTTTTTGAGTTCTTATTTCTGTGACTGCTTCAGGTTTAAATATGAATTTTCCTTCCTCATCAAGTTTTGAAAATCTTGTTTGAACTGCGAGTTTTTCACCTATAATATTCTTTAAGCATGAAACATGGAAATCTGGGTGCACTCGGGAAGACATAGACAACTCCAATTTGTATTCCATAGGACCAATATTTTGTAGCACCTTCTAAGGACCATAGTACTTTAATGATAATTTATTATACTTCTTAGATTGCTTAAGGGACGTTGGTTTGTATGGTTGTATCCATAAAAATAACCCATCGCCTACATGATAACGTCTTTCACTGTGATGTTGATATGCCTATTGTTTCATTCAAATCTACACCAAAGTTAGGTTATCCTTTAAGTTTTGGAGAACTTGTTGTTGATGCTCGATGTGATATTCCACTACTTGATCATCCATATTAGCTTTCATTTGATCTTTCAAACCATCCACCTTAGCCTCCATTCCATGTCTTCTTTTAAACTATCTATGTCATATTTGGTTGCTCTTTGTGAGATCGAAATTTTTTTCCCTTGGTATCGTAATTTTTGATACATCATACTGCAATTATTCCTCTTCATGCGTCATAGTATAGTTTTCATAGGGATTAATGGGTGTACAATTATTTTTGGGAGGAATTATAGAACCTAAACAATTCTTCAATATGACCTTGGAATCACTTTAAAATGTTTTTTCAAACAAATGTTATGGAATTTTAAAAAACAAATACATACTTTTTTCTTTCTTTTTAGGAGGTTGATATTAAAACTTAAATATATTTCTAATTTAAAATCTTAAATATCTGAAATTCAGTCTTGTATTATCCCTCTAAATCTTCTTTCCAATTCCATAGGTTTGACCTGATTTGGATTCTTCAAGACAAATTTATTCCCAATCTCCCACAATGACCTAATTATGGTTTGGTTCAGTAGAGAGAACTTGTACGGTGTGCCACGTGTCACTCTTTCATCCTTCTGCTCTCAAATTGATACACGGGAAACTACTATCAATGTATGTTCGATTTATTTTTACAGAATTCCAATCCGATACTTGAAGAGAATTATGACGATTTTCCCAAGGTCACCTCTTTGAGATGAAATTAGGGAGCGTGCAAAATCCCTAATGACCACAGATCATATCTCTGAAAATATTATGAACCAATATCTGGAAGTTTTACACGAAGTTCCTCAGGATAGTTTCGCATATGGTTTTTGTATAGCTTCTAAACCTTTGTAGAAAATAAGTTATAGCTAAAAATCCACGATAACTTGTTTGCAGATGCGAAACCCTAGAATCCAAACTCTGATACCAAATGTTATGAAACCAACTCCAAACATAGAAGAAAAGAGATATCGACACCCTAGAAATTAGCCACTTCGAGGGGGAAACCTCCTCTACATTACATAAATGAAAAATTATTGGATGATACAAATTACAAAACCTCATTTCTATATATAGGAGTCCACCGGGTCATAATATAATGCTAGCCGATATAACAATAAAAATGTAAGGGCACAACAATAACAATAATGGCTTCAATGGGGCACAATACTAACAATATGGGGACTACATGGGTACAAAAATAATAATAAGGGGGTTATACTAATAATAACAATAAAGGGATACACTAGTATTATAAGGACCTAACAGAGGAGTACAATGCCACAACTGTCACCCCAATCAATAGAGAGAGGATGGCCATGGCCATTTCATTCTCCATCTAGTAGTCTGATTTAATTGGGAATCCTCCTCATGGAGATTAATGATGTTGCAATTAAATATTTGGGCCTTTGACCATCCAAAGTTTCTCAATGGAATCATGCTTAATAGACAAGCCAAGTTTCATTTTGTTTTAGTTTTCACCTTGATGCATTGAGTTCTAGTGCTTTTCGTCAAAGTTCTTGTCTACAATAAGGAGATTTGCCAATTTCACTTTGTTATTTATTATTACATGGAGGGGGAAGTTCCAGGTTCTCTTATCCAAGTCTCCCCTACTATTGTTTCCATTTATACTCTTTTGTCCTCCTTCGGGCACATTAATTTTGTTTTGAGAGAGATTATACGCTCCATTGATAAAACTAACTATAGACGGAGGTGCTTTTATTTGTGTAGAAACATATAGGAGGCTATGAGGTTTGCATTTGTAACCTTTTTCTTGATCCACTCAACCCAAGAGGGCACTCTTCATCATGGTAGGCACCTGTACATATATAGTCTTCAATTCAAGAACATTTATCTTTATGTTCTATTTAGTTAGTGATATTTTGAACAAAAAACAAGAGTTGGATGGGTGAATTCTTTTGGTATTAATGTAGTTGGTATTTTAGCATCTAAATTTTCTCTTTTGTAGCATAATTTTAGTATCTGCTAATCTATCCTATGTGGCACTTTGAAGCCCTATGTTTCTTTTTCTATTTATCACCATAACCTTTTGCATCCCCTCAATTTTAGCTAGTATTTTAGCTTTTAGAGTCTTTGTCACTCACTCCACGATCTCATCCCTTTCACAAACTCCATGATCTCATCCCTCACTCCCTCCACTTATTTCTTCACTATGCCTCTCCTAATGATACGATAAATGGCTTGGGGATGTAGAGGCTTAGCCAAATGTGTGGAAGGGAGCTCTCATGCTCACCTCCATGCCTATAATTATGTTAGGTGTTATTAGAAACAAACTTGAAATCATTTCCAATAGAAATTTGAGCAAACATATGTCAAAGTTCATGTAGACGAGGATGAGTATATTGATGCTGAAATATTAATTTTAGTGGATAAATGGGTGTCGAATTTGGTTCATACTCAAGGGAACCTTAAATGGTATTTGTGCACAATTGACCTATATTGGAACATTCATTTTTTATCAGAAAGTTCCTCTTGGAACACAATGAAGCCAAAAGAGAGATTGTGATGTAGTTTGAAAAACTCCAACTAGAGTGTTGTGATATCAGCTTAGAACACAGAGACATGGCCCTATTCCTAGTGATTATTGCAGATCCCCTACATAACGGAATAGGACTAGCCTCATCAGGATCCCTTTTTGATCCGACAGAAGTTTCCACTTCATCTTGAGTCACTGTCATGGCTCATAGATTTGCATATTTTTGTTTTAGTCTAGTTGTTTCTAGGTTATATGTTTATGTGCATGCAGTAGTATTACTATTGACACAATTTGGTTACCTATATATAGTTTTTTAATGCTATTCTTATGAGAGGAAAATGGTTTACTAGATGTACTCTTTAAGTTATATTTTGGAAAAAAAAATATTTTCCCGATGTTGGTCTAGATTCCCTAGTGGAATATCAACATGAAAAATGGGATAGTCATGTAATCTTATTTTCTAGATAATAGAAATTTCTCAACTTGTAAAAAGAAAAAACATTAATAAACCCCAAGAGAAATATATATGCATTTTCTTCACAATTCGATACCAAGCCCAAATTCCATGCATACTTGAAAAATGTTGTTCCTTTGACACAGCACCCCCAACCTCCCCACCAAGATATCACACCCATGGGTTAAAATTTGAGGCCCCATTAAACAGAATAATATGTGCATATTGGTCTACACTGGTGAAATTTTGAAGGAGGCAGATGAAGTTACCAGATAGGTTTGGACTTGGATAGATCAAGAGGAGGAAATATTAGGTCAAATTGTGAGAAACACTTATTCTACATGAAGAAAATTTTATGGAGAAGAAATCTTTAGGCATTGAGAATTAAGATTCTTAGAAAAGAGATAATTTTCCTTGACAACAATTAGATTCAGAGGAACCTTCTCATCTTGAAACTTATCCCAATTATATGCAACCCAAAGCCTCTAGCAAACATACATAAGGGATAGAAAACCACGTTTAAAAAAGTAATTTCCTTAAAATAAACCAAGTAAGACAAATTTCAAGAGCCAACCATTTACACCCAAGAAGAAGACCACTTAATTATGTAAGAAGCTTGTATTAGAGAAAGTGCTAGACAAATTGAGTTTATTCACATTCCAAAAATAGGTGCTCCAAGGATTGATACAAATATGACATAAAGCACATTAAAAGGGGTTTTAAAATCCCTATTTACTCAAGATTTCCTTGGGCCAAAACTTAGTAGAAAATATTAACCTTAAGCACACCATCCAAGTGCGAAATTTTGGCCCAAAGGCTCGATTTTGGGGTGATCATGGACAAAAAGCATTGATACTCATACCATTGCTTAAAAAAGTGTAAGTATGGAAATTCAAACCTCTATAATCTTTAATCGCTAGTGATCTAGGCACACCCTGTTTAAGGTATCTAGTAACTAAGAGAAGAAGCCCTAAAAGGGGGGGAAGAATGCCTGAAAAAATGATTCGGGTTGTAAAAGGAATGAAATAAAAGGCATGAAAGGAAATGAAACACACACACAAACACACAGTCGAATATAACAAAGAGCACAATAATATAGTGAAAACACAATTTCTATTGATAAATAAAATAATATAATACCATAGAACACAAATTGGCTAGAATGGTGGTAGTTGTCATAGAAGGGAGAGAGATGAAAACTACACACATTCGAAAAAAAACTATTACAAGATATTGAAAGAATGGAATTTTGACATAAAGAAAGAACCAATGAGGTCCAAAGTTTTAACCCTAGAATATGAAGTACCAAAAGGTTTGTAGGCCTCGAGTTAGTTGGTACATCAACTTCTTGGGGGCACAACTTTTGCATACAATGTTCATTTGGGGTGCATAGTAGCCCATTGGAAAGAACTACCCAATGTTACAAATTTTGGATGGGGCTAGGGATTTCTATAGCATATCTTGGCCCCTCAAATTTTCAAGAAACATTGTTTAGGGACTTAAGCAACCCTAGAAGTTTGGAACCTAAAAATCCATAGAAAAACTGCAAAGAGGATAAAGAACCATTGAATTAGTGGAAGAGGTGGGTGGCAATTGATATCCAATTCCTAGATGAAAAATCCCATCTCATCTACAACCGAGAGGATCTAATCCAAGAGAAAATATCAAACAATGAAGATTTCCCCAAGGTACCTTTTGTTGATGGAATTTTTCCACGAGTCATATTTTCCTAAAACAAATCCTTTAAAATAGCTTTGTACCCAAAGCTAATTTCATTAATGTTGGATCCTTAAATCTTATTCCTCCACAAGTCTTCATAGCTCATACCACTACCCATTTAACTAAATGAAATCTCCATTGATTAAATTCCCTAGTCCATAGAAGGAATTTCCATGTCTCTTTAGCTAAGAAAATCCTACCCTCCACGAGGGATAAGAGGACTAGAAATTTAAACAAAAAGAATCAAGGACCAATTTAAGCAAAAACATGTTAATTAATTGGACTTAGTCAAAATATTAATTTCATGTTCATTAAAATTATAAGTTTCATTTTAAAATCATAAAATTAAAGTTAATATATTAATTGTTACTTTATAGTATATAAATTAATTAAATCAAGTAAGGAAAAGAACATTTTCAACATAAATACAAATGTATAAAAATAAATGTGCAATAGTTTTTAATAAAAATTAGAAAATATGTACTAATTTTGTACTATAAAAGTTATCACTGGTTCTTCCCTAGCATTTCTACCTTAACTAGTTCTTCCCTTCCCTAGTGTTGTTGGCTCTCAACTTTGCTAGTTCTTCCTTAGTTGTGCCTTCTCTGGCACCCTTTCCTCACCTTTTCTCTCTTACTGTCCGTACCTAGCATTTCTAGGTTAACTAGTTCTTCCCTTCCCTAGTGTTGTTGGCTCTCAACTTTGCTAGTTCTTCCTTAGTTGTGCCTTCTCTGGCACCCTTTCCTCACCTTTTCTCTCTTACTGTCCATACCTAAGAGTTGGTATAACCATCCCCTATCCAGATTGGAGGTACATAGTTTTCTTTGGCATCAAGGTTACCATCCTCACATCTTTCACATGCCTCAGCGAGCTTTCACATCATTAGTTCATTAGCTCCTGTACTCTTATAAGTATAGATATGTCATTTCTGACTCTTATCCATTTCCTTTTTCCTTTTTGCATTTAACCTGTGTCACTTATATTTGACTTTCCAGTTCTTAATTTTCATTACTCACATTTATTTTGCTAGCATGCCCAAGGGGGCTCTCTACTTTCCTATCGAACTCCCAAAAATGGACTCTTACATTACATCTCTTGCACTTAGGTAAGTGCAGGTATCAGGATCTTACCCTATTCCATTTTAAAAGTTGTTTTCATAGTGATTAGACTTACATCTTATGTTTTATAATCTAGCTAATGCTTTTCTTACATTCTAGTTAGATCTACATACATCGAATTTAATAGTTTAGTTGCTATTTTACTTTCGTGGTAGTTCAGCTTGTTTGTCTCCCATCCTATCATTCTCTACTTGTCATGCATCTCGTTGCTTCTCAATCTTTCATATCTCTTTGTTATATATATATATATGCTTGATATCATATTCCCTATGTATGATATCATATTCCCTATGTATGTGTCATAGCTCTGTTTGTTACATCGATTATCGGGGCATGGCGTCTCATGCAAATTTCCTGAAGACCGATCCATCAAAATGTGAAAAATGATAGGAAGACCCATCCATCAAAAGGACAAAGTTCCTGGAATAGTATAGCTTTAGCAACTAATCAACATTATTTCTAAAAGGTAAGCGATGCTCGCCTCTTGGTGCCTCTTCAGGAGGGGAAGCTTCGGGCTCTGAATCTGATCTATCCACTTCGTAGAAAGAAATGGCAGGCGGAAAACGCGTTGGGTATCTGGCAACTCTGCGTAATAAAGCGGGATTACTTAAAATGTCTCTCTTATTTTCAGCACAAAAAAATTGATTCTTTCGTTATAGGAGGTCACTGGCTTCCCATGAAACCACCCACACTTCAGGATCTCGGAAAGATAACACATATCACGACTATATGCAACAACTACAGATGTCTCTTTAATAAAAATTAGAAGATTTTGAAATAATTTTTTACTATTTTCTTATTATAAAAGTTATAGTTGGGCTAAGCAGTGGTATTACATATCCAACGATTGTAAACAAAATTAGCAACTCCCTGCATGCAAAAAAAGATATAGCTCGAAAATATTAACAATTACAACATTTCGATACTTTTTACGATGATACATTCTATAAAAAATATTTAGTATACCAATTATTTCAAATATAATTTAGTGAAAAGTGTGGTAGTAGTTAGTTTTTTTCGCTCCTTCTGGTAGGAAAAGGTTATTGGTTTCGAAGGTCTATATCCTCAATTAATCTTATAATCTTCATCAACTACTTTTTGAATTTCCTTTGAATATACGTAATGGATATCATAGGATTTGAGGAATTTGGTTGTGAATTATTGTTCAAATTTATAACCAAGTTTTTTTTGGGTAAGTTTTTTGTTTTTATTTTTTTATTTTTTTTAATTTCTTTATAATTGATTTAATTTCAGATGTGTATTAATGTTCATTTTCATGAATTTTTGAGGTGACTAAACATAAGGGTCATCTTATTGCATTGGATAGATTTTTCATGCATTCAAAAAATTCTTCAAATTTCTTAAATTCTCTTGTATTCCATGAGTAAAAAAGATAGACTGAGGTGGTCAAATATTGTTTTTTTTTAGATCTAGGACAATTGGTAACTGGTGAGAGTTGCCTGAGCAAGGCCCGGGTTCAAATCCTACTGGCTACCACTATAAACCTAGGCTAGGTGCAACAGCCTGCAAGCTGCACACAATAGCAATTAACTTATACCTCAACAAGAGCCGAGACGTCCACTATGGGGTCGCCTACTCTTCTAGCCAAGACACAACAGGCATATGTCTCCACGGAGATTTGAACCTTGGTGGATGGTATGAAAACCTTCAGCCTCCACCGTCAGACCTCCGCTTCACGGACTGAGGTGGTCAAATATTGTTAGTGTGAGGGGTGGAACCAGTGGGAGGGGTTTTTCTTTGCCTGGATGAAGAAACAAAGACACAATATGCTTGGGTTTGGGCATCACAACTAATAATCAAGTTGCATATGTTACACTTTGGAAGGGATTAGAATTAGCAATAGCAAGGAAAATCTCAAAAATTATGGTGTTTGGAGATTCAATGATTGCAATCCAAGTGCATCACAAAAGTTTGTTCTTTCTCCAATATTGCAAAGGATTGTTTTACAAACCCAAAATTTTGAACAAATCAACTTCTTCCATATGTATAGGAAGTTGAATACCACAATTGACACATTAGCGAATAAGGAGGTTATATTGGAACAAGGGTCCTTAGAATTGGATAAAAGGTTGATAATAAACTATCCCTTACCATGAATCAAATCACTAAAACCCTATGATCCACAAATTATAAGTAAAGTTTCCCACAGTTGAGTCAATGCTCAAATATATAAGGTCGGAGACATCTTATTCATTTACCCTCTAGATCAATGGACCCATGCTTGCATTCCAGTAATGGCAATGAGGGAATGGTGGCTCCCATTAACTTCTCAGCCATGAAGATAAAAAAACATGTACCTCTATGCAATTCATTGCAACATGTGTATTGGAAAAAAAGGCTCAACTAAGCACATGCGGTCTTATAATTTAATATTTCAAGGTATTAATTGGAATATAAAGGCAAGGAGTTCATTGAAACTATTAACACATTGAATACAATGCATAATGGAATTGATCCCTCAATCCCCTTGCATAATTTATTAGTCATGTCAGGGAAATCAACGTGATCGAGGAATGGATTTGGTAACCTTACAAATTAATGCTTAAAAGTGGCAGAATAGTAGTAGAGGATGACATACTAGGTTTGGTGATGTTTGAAATCAAACTTGCATGGTAGTATTGATGAGTGTTCAATACAATCAGAAACGTTAAATTTCAAGCATACGGGGTTATATTTGGTGTGTTGTTGTTTGTAACCAAGATTGCATTGCACTTTCACTTAGTACTCACATTAACGAGCTATGGAGGATGTCAACCATGGGTAGTCAAGGAGAAATATAACACATACCTATCATGGCAGACCTGGGGACATCATCAGATGGGAATGAGCAAGTTAAAATGAATCATTTTCTAAAAAGATTTCTAGAGTAAGTGGAAGGGTTGTTTAATGATTTGGGTCAAAGGAGCAATGCATAGGAAAAGTAAAGAAAGACATACCAACTGTTAATGAATATAAGAATGAATTGTTGCAGATAATAATGGAAAAATTTCAAGCTGAGGCCTGAACATAATTGGAAGTAATGAATATTAGATTGGTAGAGGTAGAGGAAAATTACAACAATGGAGAAAATTTCAGACTCGTAGAGGTTGAGACCAATGAGTGACTTATGAAGAAAACAACAAAAAAATAATGGGGGGAAGGAACAATAGAACAAAAATGATGGATTTTAGCTAGAAGGAGAATCTGAAGAGGCAAGACTTCATACGGCAGACAATTTACTAAACCTTGAAGTTTTTTTATGTTATGCTGGTATAAACTATTATAAGGATTTATTTTTTAAGGAACATGGTAGACATCCTTTTAGAATATTAAAAAAAAAAAACCATAAACACAACTGTTAATATTTTGTACATCTAAATGTAGTATAATTATGGAACATGAAGAATTTTGTAATGGTTCTAACTTAGAAACCATATTTTCTTTTTAATATCAAATTCATATACGTCCTTTTGAAAAAACAATTATTAGTGTGATTAGATTTCAAGGGTTTTAATTTATAAGGCACCCAAGTTTGAAACTCACATAATTGGGAGGAGATGCCAACCATGTTAAATTTTGGTGTTTCCCAATCCTTCTGTGATCTTCAAGTAATTTTGGTAGCTTATATGCCCTTGCATCATAGTTTCTTAGACCACAAGATAGTCTCGTAAGTAATGAACATACTAGAAAAAAAAAACAATGAAGATGCCAAATAAGAGCTAATTTCCACCCAAGGTATCCTTTTAGTGATGAAACAAGAATCCTTTTACTGCATGTAATATTCAACAACATGGAGATGTCATGAATTTAAAATATTTGAAGTTTGAAAAGACATATGAAAAAGAGCATCACAAAGCTATGAAACCAAACTCCCATGAGATTAAACCTAGCTCACCAAAGGAAACCAAACTCTCAAAAAATGAAACCTGCAAAGATAGGATGAAAAAAAAATCAATTGAAACAAAAAGTGTAAAAAATCTAGAGAATCAAACACCCAAACAAAAACCGAGAGCTAAATATAATATGATTTTACATAGAGAACATACCTGTAATATAAACACAAAAACTAGAGACTGCATATTACCATACAAAGGTTCACTGCAAATCTTACAAGGTGAATTTCTAATGGCTTGACCTTGCTCCCATCTACATTGTTTCCTTCTCCCTTGTGAAAAACCATAATCCCAACTTTTCATTGATAATATGCAGCAAGGGATTCAATTCATGGGCTTTCCATAAGCCCAAGAATACACAAGGGTAGTGGGATGCCTCACGTTGGATTTGATGATTATCGAGGAATCACATGTGTAGCTTCAAAAAAAATTGGGCGAGCTTTCATATGTATGGTAGAAGGTTATGCCATGGCTTGGTTAGTTAAACAACCATTAATCCTTAACACCCCCATTTTCAATGAAGTGGACTTATTGGAAAGCAAATCCATTTGAAACATGATTGTTTCAAAGGAATAAACCTCCTTTTGAGATAAATCAAGGCTAGAGGTCACATTGTTGTTAGATATAATATATTTTGACATCATTGATTTTATGATAATGATAGAATTTCATAATATGATCAAATAATTGATTCTATAATATTAGATAAAATCCATGTTTCAAAGAGAGAACATGCCTAGGCTTAGTTAATGGTGGAATTTTCTAGTCCCTAAGAATAAAAAAAAGTTTATAATTTTCCTCTGAAGTTAAGGATGATCCTCCCACACAAGCCACCCAAATTTACAAGTACAATATTATGAGAGAAATTGATTCCAATTTTAAAATAGAAAAAAACTTGTATACAAAGGTTTTGGATTTGTGTTTAAAGTATTAACCAATCAAAAATTAATATGGAAATTAAAAAAAATATTAATATGTAATAAGATTGTGATTTAATAAATTAATGATTAGAATGGATGTATATTAAGTTTCATAAATGAAACTTTATTTTCCAATAAAGAGAAAGTGTTAATATATATCAAGTAAGATGAATAATGTATTGGAATCAAAAATTCGCTATATAGCATTATAGTCATAATTATAGAACATGTTATTATACATGCCGCCTGCAGGTATAACGCAACAGATTTGGGTTGATAGCGACATTAATTTGTGTTTCAAACAAAAAATTAAAAATTTATCCAATGTTACACATTATAAATTAAAATTTATGATTTTTTAAATATATTTTAATGTAATTATCTCAAATCTTATTGGTTGAGAGGTTCAACATGTTATTGCAAATCGCATAAATATTTGTTCATGACTCACGACAAATCCACATGCCTCGAACTCAAATGTTGGTACCTTACTGTGAGCAGACTACAAATTCCAAGGCGACGATCACGATCATAGATTCGGGAAGTCCATTTACAAACTTTTCATTTATTATTTTAAATTGTAACTTTTCAGGGTTCCAAGCTATCACTTGTCAGGGTTGCAAGCTCACGTAACTCCATAATACACATAATAATTACTGGAGATCCTAAATGGATATAGAGTGAGTTGTCTTTCATCCTAATGGGCCAGATGGTCAATTAAGAAAACTAGGATCAAGGATCATTGTTAACGCCAAACACTATGAGAAAATCCCGGCCCTTTTTTTTCTTAACACGAATTTAATGCCAAATCGATCATGTTTCCATGTCAAAAATTACTATACAATGCACCACCAACTATTCACATATCCTTGCATTAATGGCACCTTAATGCAAGCTGTGAAAACATTATGTTTGTACAACAGATCGTTGTGTTAATGGCCTCTTAATGACGGGTGTGACACCGAAGGACCCTAGTCAATGCAACTTAAAAACAAGTTGTACAATGCTTGCATAGGTGTAGAATTTATGTTGTTAATCTTTGTTATGTGTAATTTTAGCTATAAAAAAATTGTGCAATATAATACTTATAAATATGAATCAAAATTTTAGGAGTGAACATATATATATATATATACCTTTGACTTTAAATTTTGATCGAAATTTTAGGCATAAAACTTCAATTTAGGTTCTTCAAAACTTTTATTAACATTGTCAGTGAGATATTATGAATCCTCGCCAGATTTATTTCAGCCATAAAGGCCATGTCTCGGGGGTTGCGGACTTCATCTGTCCAGTTGCACTGGCGATCTTCCCATCGTCGGAACAAATCTCATTGTGATCGATGAAACTCTGGGCTCTTGAGGTGGGTTATGGTAACCCAATGCCACCTCTCACCACATTTCTCATTGTTGAGTTACGTGCTGCGGAAGTTCGGCTCTACAACTGCATGCTCTTCGGCCATGCCTCTGCCACTAGAGCTCCACAAAATCCCGTGGTTATGTGAGTTATGCTTCGCTAAAGTCCTTTTTCTTACAACGCTAATGGTCAGTTCTGAATAAGAGTTGGGTAACCTGTCTAGGCACCATGGATTGAATCCACAAGTCACATATGAAAAGATGTTGATTTCTCTGTTCTCTGGCTCGACTGGTGGCTCAACGCTGTGTACAGTGACTCTATGGTTCGAGCAGGATGCCAATGTCTCCGACAGAGATCCACTTGAACATAAATCTGTGGTAAGAGTTTTGATTGCCAATTTTCTTTTCCAGTTAGAGTTTTTCATAGAACAAGATTTGGACATGGGTTTCATCTTTAAGTTTTTAATTCTTGAATTCTTACTATTACTAACACTGCGTAAAATGGTTTGGCTCTTTGATTATTGGTTAGGTACCTTTTTAATAGCTAGGAGCATTCCGGCAAAAAAAATTCAACGTTGGCTCAGTTCTCCCTGATAACAGTGAGAGTTCTTTCTCGTTCTTCTGAGACTTACTTCAGAAATTGATTTCACCCAGTGACGTTCGACCATCCTCTGCTTATCTTGCAAGCGGGGTGTCTCTGGCTGTCGAGTGCTTGGAACCCAGTTAAAAGCTAGTTTTACATTTGAGGGTTTAATTTAACTGTCCCAATTTAGGTTCGGTCCCATTTCGATATGGGATAACAGGGTAACAGGGATTATTCCCATTTCCCATTACTGTTTAAGAAGTTATAAGAGGGTTTAAGCTCCAAATCTACGTCTCTATATTCCAATTAAGAATGTAATGGATCATTTCTTTGCAATGTGGTTGCGACTATACATTCAATTCATAATATTTTGGTTCTCGACAGTTACGCTGATTTACTATCTAAATAGTTTCTTTTCTTTTTTTGAACTTCCTTGCTACCTATGATTTGTTATGCCGCAAGGATTTTTCTCTCGCAAAATCTAGTTTCTTATATGATTAAGGTCATTATTCAATCCAGTTCTTTAAGTCTTTTAAATTATAATAGCACAATTTTGATTCACGTCTTCCTTTGAGGCATTTATAAATTTTTAATGTATGTAATAGTTCCTTTATTATTATTTTTCCCCTTCCATAGTTCTAGCAAGGTATTGGGATCAGAACCGGGCCCAGTTATAGGGTTCGAGTTCTAAACCCTTCACCGACTGATTTTTCCATACATTATATGCTATGATATCTCCTCCATGTAGAAGTAATATGAAGTTTTCTACTGTATCAGTTATTATGCATAATTTTCAGTTCAATAGTACATGCTTCTTTCTTTTACTATGGTAATTTGTAATTCTAATTATGCACTTCTGTAACTATTAATTGGTTCACATAATTCTTGCAGTAAATTTTAATTTACTTTTCGATACAGTAATGTAACGTGTATTTTCTCCATATTTTCTACTACCATTCATATTCTAACTTTGGGTAAAGAAGCTTTGCTCCAACTTTTAGCATCTTCTTTCTGTTCTTGTTTTTCCTTAAGTTTAAGTTTTGGTGATTAGGGATTTAACCTTTCGAATCAACCATTTCTTTCTTATTGGTCAATAGAATTCACTTGTTATTGCAAAGCTGTACGACAAAGTTTTATGGCTACTCTGTAAGGTGCGCTACCAATATATAGTGTGTATTTTGTATTGGGTTGGAGCTCTTGCAAATTTAATATAAACTCGCCACTGTCATGCCAGGAGATGATCTTAACGTACAAAATCAGCATTGCAATTTAGTGAGTGATATGGCTCTTGTCCTTGGATTCATTAGGTTGATTTCTAAACATTTATTCATATTAATTTTTTTGGGGATCCAAGACTAAACTAATTGAAAGTCAGGATAAAACGTGATGTTTAATCCTGTGGGGCAACCAGGGATAGTAAAATATTTAAACTATAATGCATAAACCATCCTTTCAGATAACTTGCAAGTTCTGCCAAGTGGATATGGGTTGGTCCCGAGACTACACTCCAATTAAATGCAGGTGTCCGTGCGCCATCAATATCCCATACGAAGGCCTGGCAATTATCTTAAATAACTTAATGCATATTATCCACCGGATAAGTTAATCAATAAAATATTTAAATGGGTGATTTTGGGAATTGGGTGTTTTTGGTGATTGTAACATTATTAATACAACCTCACTGCAGGTTGGTCTATGAGAGAAGTTTAACACTGACGGCATGCTCCTTGGGAGTCGGGTGTTTTGGTCATTGTATAATATATGGTGCAAGTTTATCATTAAACAGGTTGTAGTAGTACACTCCAATTAAATGCAAAACCAACGCAAATCTATGAAATTAAATAATAGCATTTACAAAGGGTAGTCACACATACCTAAGGATTAACAGTTCACCAGCAAAACTTTGAAATTTAAATGCGTAGTTCTTTATGTGCTCTCTATTATCAATCCTCTGTAAATTTTCGTGTGCTATCTATTTTCAATCCTCTGTAAATTTTCGTATTGGCAGTTCTTTGTGCGTTATCTATTTTCAGTGGCCATATGCTGTGCAGTTGACTGCTGCTACTATCTACTTTCAGGTATTTTTCTCTTATTATTTTTATATTTTTCTAGTTTTCAAATCACCATTTAAGTGTTTTGCTATTATTTTTTGTTACTATTATAGGTCTTGATAAAAAAAAAATGGACTCTGTTCTATGTGTAGCAAGAAGTTGAAGGTATCATGAGGAAGGTGTGCATTTAGCTTAATTGTGGATTGTGTGGCTGGAGAAAAAAAATAGTTGCTTTCTACATGGAAGTCCTGAGTTCAAGTATGTATTTCTACTTACTTTGTCTTAAATTGAACCAGTCAAAACTTTATTTTAATGGGCTTTATTGATTTTCAAATTCGGGGCTTCTAGACACAGATTTGAAGTTGATTTTGAGTAGAAAATGTTACTTGACTCTGGCAATACCATGCCAGGTACTATGTGAACTAATGATAGATGTTGTATGGTGTGCTATTTATCTCCTGTTTTATTTTGGTAATAAATAAGAAACATAAGCACAACTTTAATGACACATTGTTTTCTATTGTCTTTCCTTGACCTCGATTGTTCATTTCTACAAGTGACATGTACAAAACTCTTTTGTTATTTAGGTTACCCTGAAGACTCGACTAAACTTTGTATTTGGATTTTTAATTCTTTAATCCTATAATTCTAAGTCATAATACGTTTCTCTTCAAAAGAGAAAATGTTTTAGAAATCTATCCTTTCAATATCTGGTTCTTTTATACGCTGCTTGTACTCTTACTTCTCAATAATTTGTACTTTTCCATAACTGAGAATTTAAGGTAGAACACATTGTTATGTTTAGGGATTTGAAAGGAATTTGGCTTGTGACCTAAGTACGTAGCAACATTAGTTGGGTTAAGATATAAAATAATACAACGTTGGAGTTTGGATAACTATTGGAAAGAAAATTAATTTTATTCTATTGTTTGTAGATATATTGTAAAGTTGTCATATAATTGTTTTCAATTAAACACAAAAAGAAAGGATCAAAGAAGTATCCCTTCCTTATCCGGTATCTGTCGAGGGGATTTGGGCATCTATTGTTTCACACGTTTTCAATTTCATGTATTGAAGTACTCAGATGAGAACGAAATCTTGGTATAAGCATACTTGTAGTAATTTTTCTGAACTGATCCATCAGTTTCCTATTATATATTTATTACATCTATTTTTTTCGAACTGATCCATGAGGTTTTTTATTTGCTTTTCAGATTTATGCATCGATCTATACTATATGCTGCTACTAGTTTTATTTTTTCGATACGACAATATTCACTAGGAGCGAAGTATCCTTGGCCCATGTAATTTCACATGATCTCCTTCATACGAGATATCATGGCTCATGCAGATAACTTCATAAATTTTCTAAGTAAGCTGAATCATAATAGTTCTGAAGGTAACTGTTTGACTTTACCCAATGAGATTATGCAAGTTCCTCAGTCTCTTATCCATTTCCAATCTACAAATTCTATGCAAAATCCTTTCTCGGGAAATTCTGTTTCCAGTGTAACTCAAAGCAATCAATCTGCTAAAAAATTGACTTGGCCATAATCTTATCACAACTTTAATGATAAATTGTTTTCTATTGTCTTCCGTTGACCTCAATTTTTCATTTCTACAAGTGACATGTACAAAACTCTTTTGTTATTCAGGTTACCGTGAAGACTTGACTAGACTCTGTATTTGGATTTTTTATTTTTTAATCCTATAATTCTAAGTCCTAATACGTTTCTCTTCAAAAGAAAAAATGTTTTATAGATCCATCCCTTCAATATCTGGTTATTTTATACACTGCTTCTACTCTTACTTCTCAATAATTTGTACTTTTCCATAATTGAGAATTTAAGGTAGAACACATTGTTGTGTTTAGGGATTTGAAAGAAATTTGGCTTGTGAACTACGTATGTAGCAACATTATTTGGGTTAAGAGATCTCTGTAAATATTTTATCATATATTGCTAAGATTGAGATTCAGATATTTTTTATTTTGACTTCCTAATTTTTTTTTACGTGGCTATATAAAATAATACAGGCTTGGAGTTTGGATTGCTATTGGAAAGAAAAATAATTTTATTCTATTATTTGTAGATATATTGTGAATTTGTCGTCTAATTGTTTTCAATTAAACGAAAAAAGGAAGGATCAAAGAAGTATCCCTTCCTTATCCGGTATCTCTCGAGGGGATTTGGGCATCTACTGTTTCACACGTTTTCAATTTCATGTGTTGAAGTACTCAGATGAGAAAAAAATCTTGGTATAAGCATAATTGTAGTAATTTTCCTGAACTGGTCCATCAGTTTTCTATTATATGTTTATTAGATCTATTTTTTTCGAACTGATCCATGAGTATTTTTGTTTGCTTTTCAGCTTTATGCATCGATCTATACTATATGCTCCTACTAGTTTTATTTTTTCCATACGACAATATTCGTTGGGAGCGAGGTATCCTTGGCCCATGTAATTTCACTTGATCTCCTTCCCACGAGATATCATGGCTCATGCAAATAACTTCATAAATTTCCCTAGTAGGCTGACTCATAATAGTTCTGCGGGTAACTATTTGACTTTACCCAAAGAGATTTGCAAGCTCCTTAGTCTCTTATGCCTTTCCAATCTACAAATTCAATGCAAAATGCTTTCTCAGGAAATTCTATTTCCAGTGTGGCTGAAAGAAATCCATCTGCTAAAAATTTGACTTGGCCATAAGCTTATCATTGTATATGATCATGACGGAGTTTTCTTTCATTAAATTTAATGGTGCAGCATGTAATGGACACAGGATGTGCAAAATGTATTCTTTAAACACATGCTCAATTTTGCTTTGTCGACTGGTTTAAAGCTTAGAGCTTTACTCTTGTCTTGAAGAAAGGGTAGTTGCTTCCCTTTCACTTCATAGGTATATGAAAACCCAACTGTGTGCACTCCCATAAGCTATTTATGATAGAAAAGCACAACTAATTATTAATTGGTCTACAACATTTGAATTGAGCTATTGAAGAAACATGTTGAAAGTTATATTTATTATGTCCCAGTTGTCCAATCTAGAAAGGCTTATAATTGTTACAGTCAGCCACGTGGTAGTCACAAGGAATTTAGGCAAGGTTTTTCTAACACTTGCATCCCAGATGACTAGCATTTAGCCATGGCCTCAAGATGATGTATTGCCTTTACTCAATAGAACACTTTCATCCCAATCATCCTCTGACCTTTTTCTTCATACTGAACGAGAAATCAATCAATAAGTTACCTTTTTAAATATTAGAAAGAAAAAATAATTAACAAAATTATCAAAATTTAAAATTATTAAAAATTTGGTAACAAAAGTATCTATTTAAGATTTAAAATTCAAAAAAAAAAATAGTGGCTAAAATTGAGGAGAATTTGTCACAAAAATCTTCTTTTAAATTGTAGAATGAAAAAAAAACTAAATTGTAATTAAAAAAATTATATGTGATAAAACTATAATATTAATAGCCTTTAAAAAGTAATAAATAATTATGATTATTACAATTTTAAAAAATACAAATGAAATTACAATTAAATTTTAAACTTATAATTACATTTAAAATTATATAAAATTATATATATATATATAGAATCCTATGTAATAAATAGTAATATAATTTATTATAATGCAAATAGAAAAGAATTATAAATAATATTAAAATACAACCTAGCATTATAATTCTTGTTGAAGTATGACATAGTTAATAGCTAGAATTTTATTGGAAAACATACATTCTATTTCAATTCCACGTGGTTTTTCCATTGTGTTTCTATTTCAATTCCATGTAGCTATTCCATTGCGTTTCTATTTCAATTCCATGTAGCTCTTCCATTGCGTTTTTATTTCAATTCCAGGTAGATGTTCCATTGCGTTTCTATTTCAATTCCACGTAGTTGTTCCATTGCGTTTCTATTTGACTAAATACAGTTATTACATTATAATTTTAAAACTTCAATCAATGTCATATCATACTTAGCTTATATATTTTAATATAATTAGCTTATATCATAAATAAATTATATATTTTTAGTCAAATGAAAATATCAACACCTGCAAATAAATTGTGCAAAAGGGTGAGTAGAACACGGACAAATCAAGTCAACTATAATTTTTTAGTTAGATGTTGTACTTCCAAGAACGTATAGAACATTGGTATGGTGTATGGCATAGTTTATTTCTTAAAATATCTATCTTACTATTACATATTTTTCATTAAAGAAATATGGCTTGTGATCTGTAATTAGTTTTGGTCATTTCATACTTCATCACATCATATTTTCTTAAAATTTTGAAAGAATAATAATTAATAATATTTATACAAATTACTAAACAACAAATTTCTATATAATTGAATTCTTTTATATCTGTGATTAATATTATGAATTATATTCTTTATATTCATAATAAATAAATTTCAGTAATTAGATAAATATAAATATATCAAAATGTATAACAAATAATTAAATGCAAAAGATGTTATTTTACAAAATTTAATAATACAATCAATTATAATATAGAATTAATCTAGTTATATAATATTTTTAAATTTAAAATATTCATTTTTTATTGTTTTTATTTCCATTTAGCTATCTTAAAATTAAAATTTTATTAATACAATATCAAATCCAATAACACATAATTAAATGGAGAAACTATTATTTTACAAGATTTAATTGTAGAATCCATTATGGTTTAAAATTAATCTAATTATATGATAAAACTAACTATTGATCAAATAGCTTTTCAAGTCAGAACCTAGAGAGTGTACACACTCATACATACCATCTAACTATTGAGCCAGATGAACCTTAATTACATAGGCTTTCACACTAACAGGATGGTTTCAACCACTCCCGACATATTAGGACTTGAGATCTAATCTTAGCATCTCACTCCTATCATGATCATAACAACAATCTAATTATGAATTTCTCCATTAATTCCAACACTCCCCCTTAATGGACAGAAGGTACTGTATAATAACATACGCTTGCTAGTCTAGTCGCAGCTAGGCTTACAATAAAAAACATGAAAACAACTTGGTAACAGAGTTTGCATTTTTGTCTTTATGCTTTTGACTCCATTCTTCTTTATTCTGAGTCGAGGTTTCATCTTCACTTTCCTTGCCATGAAGTAGGGATGTATTTTTACCTCATTTCTTTCCCAGTGATGGAAAACTTGAACGCTTATCCTTGCCCTTCTCAAAATTATAATAGGCTTAATAGGATTGTCACTATTAACATCTGCTCACACAGAAATATTCATGAGACCATCACAGTTTATGTTCTCTCCAGTTCTGTCTTCTTCTGCGATGTCTTTGCAATTAGCTTCATATGGATCATCGAATTGATTTTCAAGACTTTGTTCCTATTTACATCCTTCCTGAAGATCAATTCGTGACTTTTCAATATCAGGATTTTGCACAACATATTGTGCCTTTTGTTTCTGGTGGTCATCAACAGAACCGCATCATTTTCCTGAACAAAAATACAGAGTTAAAAATACTACTCATACTAATGCCTCCAAATTCCAACATGAGAATATCATCATCATCATCATCAAAATCAAAAATATCTAAATTATAGACACGTTGTTAAAAGGTTCAGCTTATCTAGTTTTCAAATTGCAATTTCTGAATATAATTATTATAATATATTATTTCATTTCATACCATAATGATTTTTATATGGTTTATTTGTTTTTTTAACCTACTAGTGGAATAAAAGCTCACCGATGTTGCCGCACTATATGTATATGGAAAATGCAAATCGTTTTAACCTAAACAAAGTTTAAAATATACAACCTGCATTAATATGGAGTTCAACATAAAATTCCTCAAACTGCTCAAAATTCCGCACTAATATGGGGTTAAACATATACAAAATGCTCAAACTGCATTAATATGGAGTTCAACATTAAATTCCTCCTAGATCTACCTCAACTCTGAATATATTATTCACCCGAAAAAGCAACAACAAAAATAAAGATGCAAAGTTATTCATGATTACAAAGGAGCTATTGGTCGAAAATAAGTTCATATAGAAAAATACTTTGATTTCTTTTTCTTTTTATTCGAACCTTGTTTCCACTCATAGATTATGCACAAATGGTTGGCTATATCATTTACATGTGGAGATTTGGAATAATAGGGTATGCTCTTGAAGTTTAGAAAATATCATTTGGAATTAAAATCCAAATATTCTAAGTTTTAACATTTTCTTCTTAGCCAATGCTTTCAAATGAATTAAAATTTGATAGTGAAATTTTTAAAATAATTACATTATTATAATATTAAATAAAAATAATCTTATGAAGCAAACCATAAAAGTAGACATGTTTACAAAGAGAACATTAAATAATTATCTCTCACAAAGTGCGTGTAATATTTAGATGAATATAATATTTTGAAATCTACTTGTTTAATACAAAACTTTGTTCTTAAAATAATTTATAATGACCTTTTTAAGCATATCTTATATAAATAAGATAAAACTTATTAATTACATAAAGATAAATAAAATATAAACAATTTTAAAACATCGCATAAAAGAAGTAAAAACATCACATAAAATAGGTGATGACAAATGTGTAGTGGAGAACAATTCGAGAGGTGAAAGCTTCATTTTAAGAAATACACTATATATTTTTTGTACATATATTATTGATTTGTAAATTATTGTGGATATTTAGTTTCACGATAAATTTGTTAATAATATATTAACATATTGAAATTTTACACTATTAAAATTTTATTAAAATTTTAGATTTGTATATTTAACTGTAATTAGTACATGCATATGAATGAAAAATATGTAGAAAAGTAGAGAATGACCAAACAAGCTTTCTCACACACATAAGACACAATCAATTCTCTCTGGGAAACCCTTTTGGGAGAAAACCTAACAGGAAGGTGAGGTCGCTTCGTTCTCTTTCTTTATTTGGAAATATTGTTGCATGTACAAAGAAGTAATGTCTGTGGCCCGTGTGCTACTACATTACACAAATATATATGTGTGCTCTACCTCCTATCTCTCCTAGCTATATTTTCTTATCTATGGAACAAAATTCTCTTCAAATAATGAAATGCCTCTTCCTCCTAGCGGCCCAATTATAACACAACCTAATAGCCTCCTAGTGGTTAAGTTTGACTACATCAAATCTTAACTAGAGTTACAATATAGACTCTTCTAGAGACCTCTACATCATAATCACCTAGCTAGCCCCTTTTGCATGACTAATGGGGGCTGACGTGGCATCCTCCTAAACTATAGGTGTGAAATCAGGAAGGTCGACTTTTGAGTGGCAAAAAAATTGCATACGAACTTTGATTGACTCGCTTCTTACATAGTTGGAAATATCTATGCATGTAGAATAGCATGAAATGGTGTAGTTCCAAACAAGTAAATTTTTTCCCACTAAAATCATCCTTTGATGCCTAAAAACACTCCTGGAAGGTTTCATACCTTGTTTTTCCAAACTAGGTCTTGCTAGAAAAAATGGCCCCATGAGTTGATTCCTCCGCTTTTTCCACTCCAAATGCATCGAGATGGATTCCAAACAATATAATGGTCCAATCCATATCAAACCTCCCCATTTTGGGATGATTTGTGTTCAGAAAATATTCTACTGAATGAGGTGAGGAATTTTTTCCTCCACCTTCTCTTTGGTGTACCACTTAGCTTTGCCTAGAAGTTTTCCCTTCAACCAAATCTGCCAAAGGTCATGTTGCCCATGTCTTGTAGTTCTATACCTCTTCTTCAAAACTATATCTTCTATTAACGCTGCTTGAGAATTTGGTGCCATATCCTCTAAAAAAGGTAGTACTTGTTCCTATTATTGATCTAAAATGAAGGGCTCATAGAGTTTCAAATTATCTGCATTCACAACTCAGTAAATGCACATATATGGTGGTAAATTGAGTGGATAGGATTTATCACCCACCTTTTCCAGTATCTAAAAGGGACCATACCTCAGAGCCTTGATTTAATTTTCAAGCACCTACAGCCTCTCCTTGTTCAACTATAAGCATACTCTGTCTCCCACCTTAAATGACTTCTTTGTTCTTTGCTGATCATGCCTGGCCGTATACTTCTCCTGCGACTTTTGTAGTGTTTCTTGTAGTTGAAGATGGATCTTCCTGATCATCTCTTTAAAATTTGCAGCCTTCAAAATATCTCTTGTAAGACTTTCCCTCACTCCTCCTTGCTTCCCATATGCAATATCCAAAGGTGAAGGTGGAAAATATCAAAAACACGTTTCAAATGGGGACTTTCGTGTAGTTGTGTGGACTCCTCTGTTATAAGAATCTTTTATATATACCATATTTTCATCCCAGTTCTTCAGATGCTTCTAGTTTTATCCCCTAAGAAGTTTCACTAAATTCCTATTGACTACTTTTGTCTTCCCATCTGTCTATGGATGGAATGTTATATATCTCTTCAACTTTGTGGCTATATTCTCACACAATGTAGTCCACAATGCATGTTGGAAATATGATGCTGAGTGTTGTCCTTGATGGCAACCCACTTGATGAAGATGATGGCAACCTACTTAATGAAGTTGTTCTTGATGAGCTTGTGAATGCTATACATCTAATGTATCCACAATCAGTATAGAAGGTGCAGAAGAAAGAATTTCCAGAATGGGCCAGAACAGTGATGAAAAGTGTATGTCATAAGGAATACGCGAGTTTGTCTAGGGGAAGTCGCGTATGCACGCGGGAAATAACGTACCAAGTCGTGTATGCTCAATTGCGCTCTAAATATGTAAAACCAGGGGTTACTACCATGGTATTGACCCATTGTATTGAGCGTTGGATTGTCTATTTGATCCCGTACAGGAATACCATCAGAAGTGATGTGGTTTTGACTCATGGTATTGATGAAGGCCAAATCTATATAAGGAGAAGAAAATCATTGTGC
The DNA here is from genome assembly GCA_034641835.2 of Pinus albicaulis. Taxonomy (NCBI): domain Eukaryota; kingdom Viridiplantae; phylum Streptophyta; class Pinopsida; order Pinales; family Pinaceae; genus Pinus; species Pinus albicaulis. The sequence continues at coordinate 993,474,300 of CM076579.1, read as the reverse complement.
ATGGGGGTGCAAGTGTCTGGGCTTTAATGAATACTTCACTCTAAAGTATATCTGCATGGTTGAACTCTGCTCTTGATTGATAGATCTGAATCTATGATGCATCTATGAACATGGTGAAGGTTAAATATCTCTAGATCTAGAAATGGTGAATCTCTTGGATGATCTGAAAAGAAGTGATGAAGACCTGGCGCAAATCTGCTGAAGAACTTGAAGAAATCTGGGTAAGTTCATAGATCTGATCTGTTGTGCAAAGTTTATCTTTTACAGATCTATACGCAGGTTCAGTTCGTGAAAAGCGCGTGTATACACGGATCTGTTTCAACAAAGTCACGTATGGACAGTTAGGGTTATTCTGGTAAATGCACAGATGTATACATGGGTTCACTTCATAAAAAGTGCGTATATACGCGGGTTTGATTAAATAAAAGCGCGTATGATATCTGATCTTATGGTTGCTCAAGGTTGAATGTGTTTCTGCATATTTATTCTGAAGTCTGGGTTATCTCTGATATTCTGGTTACAGGGGTTTCACTGTTCTGTTTGATGCATTGGGAAAAGGTTGTTTATTGACAAGTAAAGGGTTGTGTTGGAGCTGTTTGATCCAGTTTGAAAATTGATGAACGTGGTTTGCAGTGGATCTGAGGTTTGAAACCTTCAGTCTGAACGTAGAAGCTTTCTGCCAGTAGAGGCTGGTGCTAATATCAGGGGGTAGTAGCTCCCTTCCAGGTGAGGCTGGTAAACGAGAGCAGGGGGTTGTTGCTCCCTTCCAGGAAAGGCTAGTAAACGAGAGAAGGTTGTAGCCTTCTGTAGGTGGGTGCCTGCGTACTGGTATGAGTCTGCACCAGTACATGTTGTAAGAAGTTTTCTTAATAATAAAAATTGAAGACTGAGACGACGGCAGCGGTGGTTTTCTCCCGAATTGGGTTTCCACCTAAAAATCTTGGTGTTCATGTGTGGTTGCTTATGTGTGATGATTATTCTATTCTTCCTGCACTTGTTTACTGTTTTCTAAATATCTGATGAATGAGTAATGCAATGATCTAAGTCAAGAACTAAATGCATAATTAGATCACTGGATATACGCGAGTTCTGTAAAGGATATCCACGTATATACATGGGTTTGCTTCAAGAAAGTTGCGTATGGTTTTTAAGAAAGAAATATCAAAGTTTTATTGTCTACACTAAATACTGATTCACCCCCCCCCCCCTCTCAGTATTTTTTCCCAACAATTGGTATCGGAGCATGTCCTTCTGAAAAAGATTAACCGCTAGAAGGAAGATCAAGCAAGATGAGAAATCAAGATGGAACAACATCTATCAAGCCTCCACTCTTTAATGGAAGAAATTTAATCTTCTAGAAAATAAGGATGAGATCCTATCTTCAGTCTATGGGAGCAGATGTATGGGCCATTGTTGAACAAGGATATCAATATCCAGCTGCAATACCAACAGATCCGACTGAAAAGAAGAATTATGAAATAAATGCAAAGGCAGTCAATGCTCTAACGAGAAGTCTAACTGAATCAGAATTTGTCAAAGTTATGCAGCTGAATACAACAAAGGAGATATGGGACAAAATCATTCTAAGTTATGAAGGTGATGCAAAGGTAAAAAGTGCAAAACTTCAAACTCTCAGAATTGAATATGAAAATTTAAAGATGCATAGTGATGAGAATATTTCCAGTTTATTTTTACGTCTTGATGATGTTGTAAATCATATGAGAAATCTGGGAGAAACAATCACGGAATCTAATTTGGTTGAGAAAATCTTAAGATCGCTAACGACAAAATTTGAATCAAAAGTCTCTGCTCTTGAAGAAAAACAGGATCTTCAAACTCTTACTGTGGTGCAACTTCATGGCATATTGACTACATATGAAATGAGGAGAGGAGGATCATCTGAAGTCAAAGAAGTTGTTTTTAAAGATTCTAAAAAAGGGAAATAAGTTCAAAAACCAGAAGGATCAGGATATATCTCAGAAGAAGATGAGGCAAACTTTGTGAGAAGAGTCCAACTAGGAACCAGAAGATTCAAAGGTAAGCTTCCTTTCAAATGTTTTGATTGTGGGAGAGTTGGTCATTATGCTGCAAAGTGTCCTTATAAAGAAACATCTGCTAAAGGGAAATAAGTAGCAAGAAGGAATAAGAACCGATCTAGCACTAAGAAAAGTTACTATACAAATGAAGATAGTGATGGGTTATCTGATAGTGAGGAAGAATGTGAACAAGATCTTAGACTTCTCATGGCATTTGAAAATAATTCTAGAGACGACAAGGATGCTTTTATGGATGCTCTAGATGACAATGATTCTCTTGATCAAAACAATCAACTCAAAATATGCTTGGAAGAAAGTAAAATAATCATAGAAACTCTAAAAAGGCAGAATGAAGAAGCAAAGAAACACAATGAGAAATTAGAATGTGAAGTAGTAAGTCTAAGAAAAGAACTTGAGAAAGTAAAGACTCTGAATCTTAGATTTGCTAAAGGATTTGAAACCTTAGATGAGATTATCAAGGTTCAACGTTCTCTTCTTATAAAGACAGGTCTTGGATATACCGGAGAGTCTTCTCAGGCTTCAGCACCAAATTATCTAAAAGCAGCTACAACTGGTTTACTACATTCAGCCACTCAGCAAGGGAATAAATAATATTTATAGGTAAAGCACGATCATCAAAATTCAAGGAACATTAACAAGGATATCTCTCAAAGAAGCAACAACCAACAGGTAAATTTAAATAGAAGATTTCATGATCGCAGAAATTTCTACTTCAATTGACAATGTTTCTCATGTCACAATTTTGGTCATAAAGTTGTTCAATGTGTTGCATATAAAACCATCATGACAAGAGAAGCAAGAAATAAAAGGATGGATACTGAACCAAAGAACAACACCTATAACAAATTTTCTCCTCTTCAAAATGAAGTTGAATGTGCTTATTGCAATAACTTTGGCCATGAAGAATCTGAATGCAGGAGCAAAGTCCAGCCAAAACAGCATTTTCCTTCAAGTTCCAAAGTATGGAAAAAGAAGGAATTATAGGTTGAAAATTGTGGCATAGCGTTATTTGCAGAAGGTGAAGAAAATCAATGGTACATTGATAGTGGATGCTCAAGACACATGACAGGTAACAAAATCAAACTTCTTGCATATAATGCTCTAGAAAAAGAAAAGAAAGTTACATTTGGAAATGATACTCCTGTTGTAATTAAAGGAAAAGGGTCCGTGTTTCTAAAATAAAAGGTGAAGGCTAATGATGTCATGTATGTGGATGGATTAAGGCATAACGTGTTAAGTGTAAGTCAAATGTGTGATCAAGGAACTGAAGTTGTATTTAGTTCAAAAGAATGTGTGGTTTGTGATCTTGATACAGGTAAAACTATTATAAAAGGGAAAAGAACTCCAAGCAACCTGTATGTATTGAAGAACTGTAAAGATCAATGTTACTTGAGCAAATCTTCAGAAAATTGGCTATGGCATAGAAGGCTGGGGCATCTGAGCTTCTCTCTAATCAACAAATCAAGCAGACTTCAAGCTATTCATGGTCTTCCCAATATTACTCTACCAGAGAGTATCATATGCAAATCTTGCCAATTCGGTAAGCAGACCAGAGTACAATTTAATGCCAAAGAAGGATCATCAGGTAAGCCTCTTGAACTCATTCATACTGACATATGTGGACCTATGAGGAAAAATTCACCACGCGGGGAAGAATACTATATCTTATTTATTGATGATTTGTCTAGAATGTGTTGGATCGGGTTGATTAAACACAAAGATGAAGCATTTGAAAAATTTTATATCTTCAAAGCATTGGTGGAAAGTGAATTAGATCTAAAAATCAAGTGTCTTAGATCTGATCGAGGAGGAGAATATACATCAAATGAATTCCTTGAATTTTGTGAAAAACATGGCATAAAAAAACAGTTCTCTGTAGCTGGCACTCCACAACAAAATGGCGTAGCAGAAAGAATGAATAGAACAATTCAACAAATGGCTAGAGCTATGCTTGATGATTCAGGAACTCCTGACATGTGCTGGGGAAAAGCAGCACATACCGCAACAAACATTCTCAACAAGGCACATGTTTGTGTAAATAGTGACAAAACTCCATATGAACTCTGGTATGGTAATTCTCCCTCTATGAAGCATTTTAGAGTTTTTGAACCTAGATCAGATGAAGGGATACTTCTTGGTTACTCATCTACAAGAAGAGCATACAAATGTTACAATAAAAGGCTTCAAAAGATTGTTGAATGTATTGATGTTGTTATTGATGAGTCTCCTCCAGCTCCTAAAGAAGAAAAACAAACAACAGAAGAAGATGATGGTGAATTTTGTCTTTCTACATCAAATAGAAATGATATAGACAATGGATCCAATGAAGAACCTGAAGATGATTTATCTGAAAAGGCTCCATCCAGATATGTTCAAAAGAATCATCCTGAATCTCAAATTTTGGGAGACAAGGAATCAGGTGTACAAACAAGGAGGACTCTTGTGGGATCTTCTAGCTATCTAGCATTTTTATCCACAATTGAACCACACAATGTCAATCAAGCTAGCAAAGATTAATGTTGGATTAAAGAAATGAATGAAGAGCTTGATCAAATTGAAAATAATCAAACATGGCTTTTGGTACCAAGACCACATGATAAAAATGTCATTGGAACTAAATGGATATTCAAGAACAAGTTAAATGAGAATGGGGATGTTATAAGAAACAAAGCTAGACTGGTTTGCAAGGGGTATACTCAACAAGAAGGTATAGAATTTGAAGAAACTTTTGCTCCTGTAGCTAGACTTGAAGCCATAAGAATGTTTCTTGCTTTTTCAATTTTTCAACAAATCAAAGTTTATCAAATGGATGTTAAATCTGCTTTTCTCAATGGTGATCTAGAAGAAGAAGTGTATATAGAACAACCGGAAGGATTCATTTTGGAAAATGATGAAAATCTTGTTTGTAAACTTAAAAAGGCTCTATATGGTCTCAAACAAGCTCCAAGGGCATGGTATTATCATCTTGACAAATATCTTCATCAACAAGGATTTTCAAAGGGGTCTGCTGATAGCAACTTATACAAAAAAGTTGAAAATGATAAACTATTGATTGTGGTTGTATATGTTGATGATATCATTTTTGGGAGTAATGAAAAATCTATGAGTCAGAAATTTGCTTCTGTCATGCAGCAAGAATTTGAAATTTCCTTACTTGGAGAACTAACATTCTTTCTTGGCTTGCAAGTGCATCAAACTACAGATGGTATATTCTTATCACAAGAAAAATATCTTAAGAAAATTATGAAGAAGTATGGCATGGAAGAATGCAAACCTGTAAGTACACCAATGATAACCAGATGTAATCTCAGTTCTCATGATGATTCTCCCATGGTGAATCAACCAGAATACAGATCTATGATAGGAAGTCTACTTTATCTCACTGGGACTAGACCAGACATTATGCATGCAGTTGGGATTGTTGGACGATTCCAAGCTAATCCAAAAGAGTCTCACCTTCAGGCTGTCAAAAGAATATTCAAATATCTACAAGGAACTCAAGACTTTGGACTATGGTATCCAAAGAATGCTGATCTTACTCTTCATGCTTACACTGATGCAGATTGGGCTGGAAATGTTGATGATCGGAAAATCACTAGTGGTGGTGCATTCTATATGGGGCCCTGGTTAGTATCTTGGTTCAGCAAGAAGCAAAATTCTATTGCCTTATCTACAGCAGAAGCAGAATATGTGGCTGCCGCATCTTGTTGCACTCAACTCCTTTGGATGATGCAAACCTTACAATATTTTCAAATCAAATGTACATCTCCTATCTCCATTATGTGTGATAACACAAGTGCCATCAGTATCTCAAAGAATCCGGTTATGCATTCGAAGACCAAGCACATTCCCATCAAGTATCACTTCTTACATGAACAAGTGCTTGAACAAAAGGTGAAGTTGGAGTATCTTCCCTCCAAAGAACAAGTTGCTGATATCTTTACCAAACCTCTACCTAGGGAAGCATTCGAATATCTAAGACAGAAGCTGGGAGTAGTCTCTGCCAGTCAGAAGAAAAAATCTGCCTAAATTCAAAAGATTAAATTGGATACGCGGGTTTCCTGAATGGCAGTCGCATATATACGCGAGTTCATACACAGAAAACCACATATGGTTGGTTGCTGACAAATTTTTGGGGTCAACATTTCTCAGCACAGCTGCAGTACTGTTTGGTATCTCTGATGATGCTTCAACTCTTATATTTTTGTTTCTTTCTCTGATATTGGGTGAAGATTCCTTGATGATTTGTTGTTGAAAGTGTTTAGGATGCACAAGCTAAGGGGGAGTTTTGGTCACTTGGAAAGGATGCATTGGTTGTACAGTTTCAAGGGGAGCATTAGCCTTGCTGGGTGTAATGCATTTTTGGCAGTATGATGATTTTGAAATATGATCTCTCTCTTGAGGTCCTTTTGGTATTGTTTATAAAAGTCATATGTGTAATTTGATGAAAAGGCTATGACCTATGATGTAATTTGTAATATTCATCCATGTAAAGGGCTTGTTCAGATTTGTAAACCCACTTGGTTGGGTAATTGAGTCAAAATGTGTAAACCCACGTGGTTGGGTACTTGGGTCACATATGTAAATCCACTTGGTTGGATCTTTGATGTAAGTATGAGTCCTTGGTGATAGGAAAGGTCATAGTGTCATGTACTTCATTGAATAATAGGTTTGAAGATTCAGCTTGAACTTGAGAAGAAAAACGTTGTGTTGGTTTGACCCGCCCTTTGTCCTTGATGTCAAAGGGGGAGAGTGGCATGGTGTTTGAATAAGGGGAGAGCAATGTGGTTGTTGTATAATGATTATAATTAATGTATCTATTTTTTCTGGTGCTCAAACTCCATCGTGGTTTCCATCAAGTCCAAAGGGGGAGATTGTTGGCAATATGATGCTGAGTGTTGTCCTTGATGGAAACCCACTTGATGAAGATGATGGCAACCTACTTAATGAAGTTTTTCTTGATGAGCTTCTGAATGATATACATCTGATGTATCTATAATTAGTATAGAAGGTGTAGAAGAGAGAATTTCCAGAATGGGCCAGAACAGTGATGAAAAATGTATGTCACAAGGAATACGCGAGTTTGTCTAGGGGAAGTCGCGTATGCATGCGGGAAATAACGTACGTCACGTATGCTCAATTGCACTCTAAATATGTAAAACCAGGGGTTACTACCATGGTATTGACCCATTGTTTTGAGCGCTGGATTGTCTATTTGATCCCATCCAGGAATACCATCGGAAGTGATGTGGTTTTGACTCATGGTATTGATGAAGGCCAAATCTATATAAGGAGAAGAAAATCATTGTGCATGGGGGTGTAGGTGTCTGGGCTTTAATGAATACTTCACTCTGAAGTATATCTGCATGGTTGAACTCTGCTCTTGATTGATAGATCTAAATCTATGATGCATCTATGAACATGGTGAAGGTTAAAGATCTCTAGATCTAGAAATGGTGAATCTCTTGGATGATCTGAAAAGAAGTGATGAAGACCTGGTGCAAATATGCTGAAGAACTTGAAGAAATATGGGTAAGTTCATAGATCTAATTTGTTGTGCAAATTTTATCTTTTATAGATCTATACGCAGGTTCAGTTCGTGAAAAGCGCGTGTATATGTGGATCTGTTTCAACAGTCGCGTATGGACAGTTAGGGTTATTCTGGTAAATGCACAGATGTATACGCGGGTTCACTTCATAAAAAGTGCATATATACACAGGTCTGATTAAATAAAAGTGCGTATGATATCTGATCTTATGGTTGCTCAAGGTTGAATGTGTTTCTGCATATTTATTCTGAAGTCTGGGTTATCTCTGATATTCTGGTTACAGTGGTTTCACTGTTCTGTCTGATGCATTGGGCAAAGGTTGTTTATTGACAAGTAAAGGGTTGTGTTGGAGCTGTTTGATCCAGTTTGAAAATTGATGAAATGTGGTCTACAGTGGATCTGAGGGTTGAAACCTTCAGTCTGAACGTAGAAGCTTTCTGCCAGTAGAGGCTGGTGCTAATATCAGGGGGTAGTAGCTCCCTTCCAGGTGAGGCTGGTAAACGAGAGCAGGGGGTTTTTGCTCCCTTCCAGGAGAGGCTGGTAAACGAGAGAAGGTTGTAGCCTTCTGTAGGTGGGTGCCTACGTACTAGTATGAGTCTGCACCAGTACATGTTGTAAGAAGTTTTCTTAATAATAAAAATTGAAGACTGAGACGACAGCAGCGGTGGTTTTATCCTGAATTGGGTTTCCACCTAAAATCCTGGTGTTCATGTGTGGTTGCTTATGTATGATGATTATTCTGTTCTTCCTGCACTTGTTTACTGTTTTCTAAATATCTGATGAATGAGTAATGCAATGGTCTAAGTCAAGAACTAAATGCATAATTAGATCACTGGATATACGCGAGTTATGTAAAGGATATTCGCGTATATACGCGGGTTTGATTCAGGAAAGTTGCGTATGGTTTTTAAGAAAGAAATATCAAAGTTTTATTGTATGCACTAAATACTGATTCACCCCCCCCTCTCAGTATTTTTCCCAACAATGCACTGATAAATCTTATATCCATGTCTGAAATGATTCTCCTTGGTATCCCAAAGTGCACCCAAACCTATCCAAATAACAATTTCTTGGCTTCTTTCCCGTTGATGGTATTTTTACAGGGAATTAGAACACTCATCTTGCTGAGCTGATCAACTACCACAAATAGCTAGTCATTTCCCTTCTTGGTCATCGGTAAAAATACGACAAAGTCCATGGAAATACTTTCCCATAGACAAGTAGGTACAATTAAGGGATGATATAGACCATGTTTCTTGTTGCTAGGCTTTTCGATACAACAAATCATGTATCCTCTTATGAACCTAGCTACCTTCTCTTCATCTTGGGCCAATACGCATACCTCTAAACTTAGCCATGGTATTCCCTACATCAAAGTGCCATGCAACCTTGGAGGTGTGATCCTCTTTAATCAGGTGCAATCACTCACCTTTAGGAACACATATCTTATCCAACCTATAGAGTAAACCATCCTTGAGATGGTAGTCAATGGTGTTGTTACCATCGTGCAGATGACTCTGACTCTACAACTTCTAATACACCTCCTTTAAGTCCTCATCCTCCAAACATGCCTCTCTGTATGCATCATGGGTGCATGGCTCCATCTACATAAGAGTCCCCAAAGTTGTAATATTTTATGTGGGTGGCCTTGAAATAATGTTAGCTAACTTGTTTGTTCTTCCCTTCTTATACTTGATCACCAAATGAAGCTGATGTAAAAACCCCATCCACTTGTAATTCCTGGTCTGTTGTAGCTTAATTTGGGCCTACAAGTATTGTAATGGATAATTGTATGTGTTAATTACTATATCCTTTACCATAAGATAGAGCTTCCCCTTATTCACAATTTGTACCATGGTATAGAGCGCCTTATCGTAGGTAGGGTAGTTAAGGACTGCCCCATGAAATACTTCAGAATGGTAGCATACTATCCTTCCTCCCTGCATCAAGATAGCTCCCATAACATACCCACTTTCATTTGTATCCAGTTTTAAATGTTGCTACAAATTTGGTAATTCCAAAACTGGTGGTTGGCTTATATTATACTTTAGCTCTTCGAATCCCCTTTTTTGACATTTTCCTGATTCGAAACTCTTGCCACTTTCTCTTATGGCGTGGAGTAGTGCTTCTACAACTAAAAACGAGGCTATGAATTTCCTCAAGTATTGTGCTTCCCCAATGAAATTCCTAACATCAGAAACATTAGTAGGCACTGGTCATTTTGTGATGGCCTCCATCTTGGAAGGATTTATCTTCAACTCTCCTCCACCGATCATACACCCTAGATACACCAAATATTGTTGCAAAATCTTGCACTGCTTTAGATTTTCTACCAGTTGGTGCTTCTTCAATATTTTGAGCACCTGCATCAAATATAACATATGCTCCTCCTAGGTATCACTATATACCAGTATATCATCCAAATACACAACAACAAATGAATATATAAAAGGGAGAAATATATCATTCATTAATCTCATAAATGTAGTTGTCACATTAGATAGGCCAAATGGCGTGAATAACTACTGATACAAACCATACCTGGTTTTTAAGGCAATTTTCTAGGTATCTTCTTCTTTGAAATAAACCTGATGATACCCAAACTTCAATCCAGCTTCGTGAAGTATTTTTCTTGCTCCAACTGATCCACAAATCATCTATCCTAGGCATGGGGTATATGTGATTGAGTGTGATTTTTTTCAACGCCCTATAATCTATAGAAATTTTCCAAGTCCCATCCTTCTTCGACACAATGATGATGGGTGACCCACATGGTGATGTACTCAGTTAAATGACACCCTCTTCCAGTAGTTGTTACAACTATTTGTTCACCTCACTTGAATTTATAACATACTACCTATAAAACCCAATATTTGGCAATGGGGAGTCTGGAAATAGATGGATCTCATTCTCCACTTCTCTCTTAGGTGGTAACCATTTAGGATATCAGAACACATCCTTGTATGCATGTAACAACTCTAATTGTTGTTTTTGTTTCTTATTACACCCCGCCAAGGATGCCTTGCCTCTTATTTACTCCTATTCAAATTGACTTTCTCTTGAAAAAAATAAAACATACTTCTTGTTGGAACTGATCAATTTATTGGCTTGGCTAGCATTTACCAGTGAGATTTCCATCTTTCCTTTGTTCACGTTGATGATTAACTATATTCCATCCTTGATGAGTCGACACTGGTTGGTTCTCCTCATGAATATTGCATCATGCATGTACATGTATAGACTCCCAAACATGAATCTGTATACATCTAGGGGAACCACATGTATATCTACTTCATCAATAAAATCAACACTGATAGGAAATCTATTTTTACATTGTTTTGTTACCTTCAGATATGCATCCTTATTACCCATCCCAATGGATATGGGTTTGGATTATCACAAACTTCCAACCCCAAATTATTGACCAATTTTGTTGCAATGATTTTTTTCTATGATATTGAGTCAAATAAAGTGTCAATCCTTGTCTTCTTGACATGTATCTTTATATGGAAGTGTTTAGCCATTTATTTCTCTTCATGTTGTTGAAGGCTACTTAGATTCACTTCCTTATGTATTGATGTAGTGAAGATATTCTCATCCACATCTGAGGTTCTTTCAACGTGGTTTCTCGATTCAGTGGCCATGAGATTATTCTTCTCGTTATCTTTCTTCTTGTTCTTTGGTTTAGCTCTGGATGCAACTTTTAGAATTTTTCCATTCTATGTCCATCGATGTTGCAGCGATTGATAGGACCTTTTTGCTAGTGTGTTGTGGATACCATATTCTTATATTTTCCCCCTTTTCTCTTCTTCTTCCCCTCCTTACAATCATCTTGTTGCTCCTACTGCTTTGACCCACTTGGTTTCTCTCTCTTTAGGGCTATGTTTTCGAGGTATTTCTCCTCTATACAAGCCTAGTCCACCGATTTGGGCTTGAAAAACCAAATGCCAAAGATACAAAGCCACACATTTCAATTGATCCAGATGCAATCAAAAAAGAAGCATAAATAAATATTCTTCTTATGCCTTCTTCCCCTAGTGTTTCTCCTGATGCATTGAATCCATTGCTTTCTCCTTCTCCATTGTACCCTTTCTTTCGAAATTCAACTGTCTCAGTCTTATCAAGGCTTCGTGCTTTCAATTTTTTTTAAGCACCAACATAGATAGTAAGTGGAATGGTAGTTAAGTGTTGGAGCTCACTAGCACCATACGCGGGCAATGTGATTTTTTGTCCACAACTAGAGACAATGTTTCATATCCTTATTGGGAAGTCCAACAAAATCAATGTGTGGCTTATTTGAATACAACATTTGCAAAGTATTGATTTTTAGACATTCAAAATATCTTGACAAGTGAGGGTGAAAATGAGATTTTTCCTTTGATTTTTTTTGTTCAACCATCAAATCTCACTGAAGCCTCTAGTCCTATTAAGAGCATAAAATAGGTTGAACAACAAATTAATGAGAGTAAACTTTTGGCTAGTTGCAAAATAGTGGATCTAGTGAAAGAATGTTTCAACCCTAATTATCAACCTACCATCTCAAAAGTTGCAAGAATACTTTCATTGAAGGTACCTAGGTTATTTATTCAAGATGATGTGTGAGTGTCACCTGTTAAACAACCTATAGTGAATTATTTTGAGAGTGTTTTCTTTCAATGGATGGCAAGCCATATTACCTATAAAAAATCCAAATTAGTTCTCAAAGTTCTTTTCAATTGCAATGTGAATAGAGTATGTCATATATTTTCCACAAACCCTTAAACCTCTGCAGGATCACGAGGTTCGTTTACATATTCATCACCCATTAGTAGGGTTTTATAATTTTAGGCCTTGCCGATCTATATCCATGAAATCTCCACAAAATACCCAAATAAAACTTCTCTGATACCAAATTATTTGTAAATTTTCATGGATATTCCACAAGAAAATTCGTCACAACAGATCTAATAATAATATTTTACACTATTACAATTTTATTAAAATTCTAGATTTGTATATTTAATTGTAATTAGTGCATGCATGCGAATGTAAATTATGTATAAAATAAGAGAAAGACAAAATAATTTGACAAACAAAAATAATACACAAAATATCCTCCCTGCGAAACCATTTTGGGAGAAAACCCAACTAGAAGGTGAGGTCACATTGCTCTCTTTCTCTATCGGGAAAGATGGATGAAAGTACAAAGAAGTAATTTTTGTGGCTCATGGGTTGTTATAGTGAAAATATCCTCTCTGTGTGCTCTACCTCCTATATCGCCTAGCTATATTTTCTCAGTTATGGAACAAAAGGATATTGAAAGAATGGAAGGCTTGTTCCTCCTAGTGGTTGGTTATAACACAACATGATAGCCTACTAGTGGTTAATTTTGACTACATCAACTGTTAACTAGAGTTACAATATAGAATATTCTAGAGTATTTTACCTAATAATCATGTGAGTATCCCATTTTCCATGAATAATGGGGGCTAACGCGACATCCTGCCAAACTATATATGTGAAAAGAGGAAGGTCAACTATTGAGTGACATAACTTTTTCATACAGACTCTGATTGATGTGATTCTTGCACCGTTGGAAATATCACTATGTGTATAATAAAACGAAGTTATGGGACACTAAATAGGAATTTTTTTAACCGCAAAAATCATCGTTTTATGCCTCAAAATTCTCCTAAAACATTTCAGACCCTGTTTTTCCAAACAAGGCCCTGCTGGTGAAAATGGTCCCCTGAGTTGGTTCCTCCTCTTTTTCCACTCCAAATGAATCGATATGAATGAAAAAAAATATAATGATTCAATCTAGATCAAATAAAATGGTACATTACCCCACTATATAGGGTCTGATGATAATTATCACATAATATAGGTGAGGGTGAGCTTACTTGTAGGTTAATGGTTAGACAATAGCCAACTAATTAAAAAATTCAGTTAACATTGATTTCATGGATATTATATGGATAATTTTATACTATTAAGCATTATTTTAAGGCCTAATTACTATCTTCAAATATTTTTATGATATGTGGGTAAGTGTGGTTTTTATAGGATGTATAGTTGCCCAAATTTCAATGATATGGCTCTAAGAATGGGAACTGCAAAATATGGTCAATGTTAAGGTGAGGATCATAGTTCTATTAGGATGGATGGTTCTATCCACATAATTACGATGAAGAAGAATCTAAAATATTACATATTGTAACTATGGTTAAGAGTTGAATTAGTCAAACCTAGCCACGAGTAGACTATTAGTCTATGTTATAACTGAGCCACTAGGAGGAAAACAGGTCCCATTCTTTCGAGTGCATTTATTCAATAGATGAGAAAAAATAGCCAAGAGGGATTGAAGAAAAAGAACATAGAGAGGATTATTGAATTGTAGTAGCCCATAGCCTACATGCAATACTTGTACGCAGAGGCACTTTCTATTTAGAGAAAGAGAGTAGAGAAACCTCACCTTCCAGCTAGGTTTTCTCCTGAAAAGGTTTCACAAATCATATCTTGTGTCAAATTGTGGGTTGTAAGCTTTTAATCCATCTTTCCCTATTTTACTCATAATTTTAATTTTCATGCATACAAAATTAACAATACTCTACTTATCAGTAAATCTAAAAATAAATAAAACCTTAATATTATAGATTTGAAATTTTTATTTATAAGTTTATTAGATATGTTTTGATGAACTATCCAGTGGAATATCCAGGGATATTTAAGGTTCATATTGGTATAAAAGAAAGTTTCTTTGGGTATATTGTACATATTTATAAGAGATATAAATCGGCTAGGTCAAAAGTCATAAAACCCTAATCATGGTCGACGAATTTGTGAATGCCCCTCATGGTCTTGGAGATGAGAGGTTGTTTTGGTTGGAAGCACAAGTTTTAGATATAAGACACAATATGAATCTCCTCATGTCGGCCCTAAGAAATAAGCTCATGATACTTTTAGAAGGTGGGGGTTCTAATGCATAAGATAAATTAGAGGGGAGATCAGGAGATTGGGAAGAAAGAAAGAACCAACCGAAGAAAGGACACGAAAGAGATCAACCTAGTTCAAGTGTCATGAATTATTCATGGTCCCTATTCAAAATGGAAGTAGAGGTCGATATGAATCTGCACCAACATGATATTGATTCTTTGAAGCTAAATCAGTTGTTACAACAATTAGAAGTGTATTTTAGTGTCCATCATATTGAGGAAGAGAAAAATATTTCATTTGTGTGGCTCAAATTAGAGGGCCATGCCCTCATTTGGTGGGAAATACACACAAATAACTTGAGGTTGGAGGGATATCCTCTAGTGATTAAGCGTGAGGACTTAAAAAGCCACATAAAGTCAGAATTTTACCCTATTGGGTATGTAGAAGACTAGTGGATCTAGTGGAACTACCTCAAGAATAAAAAAGGGAAGAGTGTGCAGGAGTACACCACAAAGTTCACAAACATGGCCATAATTTTAGGTATCTCCCCAAAGAGCCCAGATGTACTCCTCAAGTATCTGGGGGGTATACGTAACCAGGGAATTTTTTAAGGATGAGAAATTATTTTGAAGTTTAAAACATTGGCGAATCTCACTAGTCCTTGGTATGCAAAATTTAAATTTTTTATTGATATATTTGTAAAATTATTGAAATTTTTAATTATTTTCTATATATTCTCTATATAATTTTGGCGATTTTTAAGTTAAAATAATTTTATATTGTAAAATTTGGGTGAATAATTTTTATAAAAAATGGAAATTGGCGATTTTTTTTTTTGGAAAAACATGGACAATTAGCCCACCTGCGAATATTAGCCCCTAAAAGTTTCCATGTATGTAACCATCTACGAAAACAAGTGATGTTGTTCAAGCCCAAATTGGTTGACGAGGCTTGTGTATAGGCATAATACCCATAAAACATAGGCCTAAAGAAAGGAAAATCAAGTGGATCAAAGCAGAAGGAGAAATAAGATGCTTATCAGTAGGGGAAGAAGAATATGAAAGGGGGAAAGGATAAAAATATGAAAACTATGAAAAAACAATGTGGGTATTTAATTCACCACTTGCAAAGAGGAATACCACATAGCTAAAAATATTATTGAACAAAACATGAAGATGAACACTTCTTGAAGCTACTTAGATGCTTCATGATACAACTATATGGAGATTTTAGTGAGTAACCATTCAGAAAAAAGACTCTAAGATTCAATGTTTCTACACAATCCATTAGAGGTGGGTTTTGGAGTAGCATTTTGAGGAAATATTTCAGGGATTTGTGCAAAGGTGCACAGTGCAAAAGGATATCACATAGGAAAGTTGGCTAGAGGTCAACGTGTGGAACATGGAAAATAGGGAAAGTTGTTAAGATTAGATTAGGGGTTTTTACCCATTGAAATATTGATTAACCATAGTAAATGTAGGATTATTTGTCGAATTTTCACTCTAATTTAAATTTATAAATAGCTAAAGGTGTGATGTAGGAGGGAGAGATGAATGGGAAAAAAATATTATATTTAGGATATTATTGAATTATATTGATGTTTTGTAAGTTTTATGCATTGTAAAATTGATGGATTATACTCGTGAGCCTCGATAGTTGCAATGTAATAAATAAATTTCAAAAGTAATACAAATATTCGATTGGGTTCATAGCATATTGTTGTGCATTATGGTATGTATAATATAATTTCTTTTCTATTATCTATTAATGATTGAATTACTACATGAATTAAGGGTATGCTTCAAATTTATTTTTATGTTGAGAAGAACAATGATAGCATAGGCTCCATGTCTCCCTCATCACTGTAGAACAATATAGATTCTCATAGTCCCTTATAAGATGCCTCAGGTGAGACTTCACCTGCTCGTGGATGATGTTCTAAAGGCTAGTATATGAGGGGTTTTATTGGTTTTTTCACTCTAAAATTGGGTATGCCCTCAAAATTCCAACAAATGATTTAATTTTCAGGATCGATATTTGTGATTGAAGGGGATGTGGATGCTGACAAAGGAAGAGATGCAATAATATATATATATATATATATATATATATATATATATATATATGAAGGAATGTGAATTTACATAAAAAAAAAAGTAGAAACCAACAAATCGATCTTGAGAATTGGATAAAAAGGTATGTATTTATGGACTTCACTGATATTTTCTTTTTTGAATTCCCTATTATTATCACTAAATGGTTTCCAAAAATATCATAGAACATCAAAAAATGATGCCCTATGGTACCATATAATTGGAATCCAAAACTGATTTGAAGTGTAAATTAGGTATACAATGGAGTCTCATGCGTAATCGATTTCCGGTTAAATGATATATTTGAGGGGCATATTTTTGAATTTGAAATAGAATCCACTTAGTCATATAGTACAACTGAGAGGGAAGTTTTCAAAGGAATATGTGGGATATTTTTGAAATGACTGTGTCCATGGATAGATAGGTTGTTTTGTGAGAGAGGAGTGATGTTGCTAGAATCTGATACTATGAGTATTTGAATCTCTTTGAGTGAAATGGGTATACTATAGGATGACCAATGGATGGCCCCAAGGAATAAATATAAGTGATAAATGATAGTGAATGAGGACACGATGAACCACACTAGATCATTTGAAACACGTATACTCTGAAATTATTATGTGATTTTTTTCGAAAGAATTTTAATATACAAATTATGGATCAAAGAAACCTGAATTCAGAGAGGAATAAGAATGTAAGGACATGAGAGAGATAAAATAATAGAAGTTACAAGAAGTGTTAGAGAATTTACATTGTTATAGATAGAAAGCACAACAGAAGAAGCTAGTGGAGTGTTGTGTAGTGGAGTAATATTTTTACATAGAAGTGAGGTGAGAGAGAGATCTACGTTAGAGAATGTGGTAGAAATAAGGGTAGGAAGAAGGAATAATAATGAATTATAATGAATATTGGGAAGAAGGAATTAGTTCATACTAGCTACCCAATGGAGTGCCATGCATAACAGACTGCAAAGGGTTGCGTAGTAGAAGAGTAAGGGCTAAGAAAGGAAACCTTTAGCTCAACATTGAAAGAGAAGAACCAATGTATCCCAGTGACCCTACCTATGACATACCCTATGTCAAACCCACAACCCCGCGTGCATGATTAAGTTAAGAAAATATCACCCAATAATTTGTTGTAATAAGCTTTAGTTAGAGAGGAGAATAGCAAAGGTATTCAAGATAGTGGAAGTAGTAAAAAGGACCTAAGGTACCATAAAATTAGGAAAAAGTGTCACAAAGTAGAAGTATGCATAGAATCACAAAAAAAATTGATCCTTCCATGCGAATGTCAGTATTTCATGACACATGATTAGAGGACCCTAAGAAACATATTTTTGTGTGTGAGAAATTTTTGACTATGAAGCAAGTACAAGATGAATAGAGAAAGGTGACACAATTGGAGACCAATTTCAAAGATCACATGTTAACTTAGTATATGAAATTTAAGAGTACGATGCCAAGAGGGTGGTGGGCCTCCAAAATAAGTAAAATTTAAGGCCCATCTGACCATCCTTTGACATCTTTAAACCTCTATTTCTACATTTGATAATTTATTTTTCAAGATATAATGTTTTCTTAGGAGGATTAGGAGATATTTTGTATATCATGTGGCCTAATACATTAAATGTGTAGGATATTGAGTACTTATCATGCAAATCACGTTGAATACCAACAAGTGATAATTAAGGAGGCTTGTTCCTTACTTCAGGGTAATCATAACTCAACAAGATCATGAGAAATTACTACCTATCTATGGATGTGAGCACACTAAGGGACTATATCCATTTTTTTAAGAGTTTTGGAGGGAAGAAGTCATCCCTTCAAGGAGGCTTCCCCTAACCCACATTTTTTATAGATTATTGAGGCTAGTAGCTCAGTAGGGATTCAAATTAAAGAGGAAAGATACTAATTATCAAAGAAGGAGACTTCTCGCTATTATTTCTATTGCTATGTTGCATGTTTGAAAATTTTTGAGGTTAATGAAAATAATTTATTTTTTCTCATACTAAGTTTGCTTCAAGGGACCTAAGTCTCATTGGGTTAGGACCCAACCCACGTGCTCAAGCCCATTCCTTTATACATTTCTTTTACATACATCTAGTCTAGTTGTGACTTTATGCAAATCGTATTCATGAGGAAAAAATTGTCCTTGCAGGTTTATAAGTGAGCGCCTAACTAAATCATGGTTTCGTAATTGTGTGATGATAAGAAAAAAATTACAGTTTTATTTATGCAATTGTAGTTTCCACTATAAATTGAACTCATTCTTTCCACTATCATCTTGTTTTATATAATTAGTAGTTTGATAGTCTCTTAATCATCTTATTGATTGAACATGTACTTATCATGCAGATGGAATAAATTGTTTCATAGGTTGAATGAGCATAATTTTCATGCATTGGTATCATTCCCATCAATATGCTCCCCTTCACTACTCTTCATTTCAATAAAATGTCCACATGCTAAAAATTTCCTAACCGAGCTACAGGAAACTTCTAGCCTTGTTTGTTCCTAGCATAAGTCATATCATTAATTGTTACTAAGCTTGATATGTTACCTCACATCCTTGCAAAAACTTCAACATTCTTTTTCCATCCTCCAACACACTCGTAAACTCCATGAAATCTCTCTCGGATGCTTTTTATAGCAAAATAGGTGATCTTGTATTAATACATAGATTTCTAGATTATTTATCCTCCATAATTGCATAAACAATTTTTCCTTCATTTATCATCACCAAAAATCATCATTTAAGCATTTAATATGGATTTTAGAAGACCAAAGACCACTTAGGAGCTTTTATTTCATACTTATAGTTTCATTAATGTAACTAGGTTATGATTTCTCTTTTATTTGATAAGTAGAATATGATTAATTTACCTTTAGTATCCTTAAAAAATTTCTTTTCCTTATTACAAGTATAATATATTTTTCTTCAGTCATTTCTTTTCTTGCATAGTTAGAATAGGTCTATTTACCATTTAATAAAATTTTCCATGTACTTCATCTAGCATAGTGGTCTTTTTGAAGCTTAATTTCACTTCATTGCAAGAGCATTTCTTGTTGTACATGTAGTACTGATATCTGTTAAGTTTATACAAACTCTAGATTGATAATTAAAGTTCATGACTTTGGGAGTTGCAACATTATTATTGTAATACTGGGGCTCATAGAGGGAAAGGTAGAGCATTGGGAGAAATCAAACCACTGATAAAGGAGTTCTAGAAATCAAAATTGGAGTCCTAGTGTATCACAAAATTCAAGGAGATTGAGCAGCACGTTGATGAGTTAGAATGGGTTTATGACTAGAGGTTAAAATTTATGTTGGATTGGCTATCATTATCAATTTTGAACACGCAACATAGGGAATGGTTTATTGAAAATTTACTACTGCATATACATGTTCCACTAACATGACATAAATTTTCCACACAGTATGTGTTATGCGGAATTAACGATTGCAGAAAAAAGTGACTTCCCTAGACCTAGTGGATTGGTCT
Organism: Pinus albicaulis; assembly: GCA_034641835.2. Lineage (NCBI taxonomy): Eukaryota > Viridiplantae > Streptophyta > Pinopsida > Pinales > Pinaceae > Pinus > Pinus albicaulis. The sequence goes on along the minus strand of CM076579.1, from coordinate 993,454,184 downwards.
AGAGCAAGAGATGAAAATATCTATAGAGTTTTCTTTAGAGAAGTTATATAATGGGAAATAGGCCCACCTCAAATTTGTATAAATATTTCTTTTCCTCCTCACTTGTAATGTCCAGTTGTAGCTCCAAGAGCTATAATTATAACTTGCACACATGAAAAAAAAATCACAGGATACACACCATCTATGTAGCATAATCTAAAATCTCTATTCAATGAATCAACATACATGAGTGCAAACATAACACAAAGAATATAGGAAAAAAAGATACTCTTTGTATTAATGGAAATGGAAAATACTTTACAACCATAAATAGTAGTTGATCTTGTAGATGTCTCCCAAAGTTGACTTATGCTTCCTTGTCACAAAGCACACCTCAATATCAACCTTAATACATGAATATGATGACTCTTTTAGGTTCGAGGAATTAGCATAATGGTGCTATCAATCTCCAAAAGTCAAACCTGATGCTATGGACGATAGAAAATTTATAGGAGAATGATGGTAGTTTAGGATTTACCATTATGGGCTTGAGAACTACATATGATGGGAGGATGCACTCAAGGGATAAGGGGTGAAGTCTCCAAGGTAGGACTCAATATATTATCCATGTTAACTAGTTAGAACAACCCTTAGAATCTTCTAGAAGAGGAAGTTTCAGATTTATTTTTAATTTTATCGAATTTATAGAATCAACACACCTACAAAATGGAGCAAAAAGTGCTAACCATCACTGGTGTATAACAGATAAACAAGCGTTGAACGCATATGACTAAAGGGACAAGGTGAAATTGGGCTTAAAACATTTATTTTGAGCAATTAATCCCAAAATCTCAGAGTTTTGGAAAGGTCATGCTTATGGATTTGTGAAAGTATGATGAAAACATGTTCACAGATGTTGATTGATCTGGTTTGTAGGCCTATTAACTAGATGTGAAAAAAATGTCCTATAACATATTTCCCCTAAAGTAAAAAATATGAAATGAAAATTGATGACTAAAGTGATTTACATTGAGACAGGTATGGACCAAGAACAACTAGTCGAGATCATCATCTATTACAATACATTTTCATCATGATATATTTTTTGAGGAGGGTATACCCATTCTCATCATATAATCTAACATTACATGTAAAATGATAAAAAATAATTGTCCACTAATGACAAAGAGTAGATCCATGATTGGATGATTGTCTAAATGATCATGAACCTGATGCTTTGTAATATTGCGTTAATCATAAAATTGTATCCCTCATGGATGAAACTATATCTTGGGTATTCAATATATTTCACTCGATCATCCAACGTATGAGTCTAACCATGCAAATGAATAAGCTGAATTCAAACACAATAGACACCATATGTTTACCAGCTAATGATTTAAGTTGTTAATAGACACGAGAGAAAACACCAATTATGTTAATGTCTCTCAACGTACTATAGACACTATGTATCATGTTAATGAATGAGTTGAAGTCGAATAACACACATAATATTTCAGTCGAAGGCCAATGATGAAGACATGTCACTGAGAGTGAGGAAAATTTCCATTGATGTGTGCAGTCCCTAAGTTTCCAAAGGGAGTTTATAAGTCAAATTCCTGGATAGTGAGCTTATGTTGATAAGAAGTGACCTGTCGTAGGAGGGCCTTCATGTATCCCACATCAATGATAGAGAATGGGTATCAATATTTTGGAGACATAATCATATTGATGTAAACATGGTTCAGGAATGGCATATATGAATGAAGGCATAGGAGTGTCATAGAAGATATAAAATGTTATGAAACCAGCTCACAAAATAGAAGAAAAGATAAATCAACTACTTATAAATCATCCTCTTCGAGGGGGAAACCTCCTTTAAATTACATAAATGAACAATTCTTGGATGATACAAGTGACAAAACCTCCTTTCTATCTATAGGATTCCAGTGGGTCACAATATAATCCTCATAACAATAACAATGTAAGGTCACAACAATAACATTAGTGGGATTCTATGGGGCACAATAATAACAAGATGGGGACTACATGGGCATAATAATAACAATATGGGGAGCTATACTAATAATAACAATAAGGGGATACACTAGTATTATAGGGACCTAGTATGCCCCTCTCCTTGAAAAAAGTTTTCCTCAATGCTTGAGTAGTTTTGTATGCTTCTGTATAAAATTCTCATCCTCCCATGTTGAATCTTCAACAAGTACATTCTTTCACTTGATGAGAAACTCTGAAATTGATCAACTTCATAGTTGTTGAGTTCTTGATTCTATGACTACTTCTGGTTCCAATATGATTTTTCATTCTTCGTCAAGTTCTGGAAATTTTGTTTGAACTGGAAGCTTGTCACCTATAACCTTATTTAATCAAGAAACATGGAAAACCAGGTGCACTCTGGAAGATGCGGCAAGCTCTAGTTTGTATGCCATAGTACCAATATTTTTCAACACCTTTTAAGGACCATAATACTTTGGTGAAAATTTATTATACTTAGCTTTCTTGAGGGACATTTTGTTGTATGGTTGTAGCTGTAAAAATACCGGGATGCCTACGTCAAAAATTCCTTCGTTGTGATGTTGATATGTTTGTTGTTTCATTCGATTATGCGCCAAAGTGAGGTTATCCTTTAATAAGTAGAGAACTTGTTATTGATGCTTGATGTGATATTCCACTACTTAAACCTAATAATTTTCTCTTAAATATGATGTCATGTGTTATCACTCGGATTGAACCTCAGGCTGAGAAAGGTAATCTCGAGGTAACCTCAAACCACGCTTAGCCAAGTAGTTAGCCCTACTAGGCTAGGAGAGGGCTCTCTCCATATAGAACAGAATCAAAATGACCGAAGAAAGAAGATTTTAGGCTAGGTATAGTAGCTTATGGTTTTGATTTTTGATTTGTGTAGGGTTTTGCTAGATCAGGAGGAGTCAAACAACTAGGGCAAGGAAATTAGGTCAAAATTCGCAAGGTGTTCTAAGGGGTAAGGTAGGTAGAGTGTTTGAAATTTAAAGGATGATTATGGTGAGTTGAATAGACTAGTGAGGAGTTAGGAAGAACATATAATATGAATTCTCCCTAAACTGAAGAAAATAAACAAATTATGCAAAATTCCCCAAAACAGAGCATGAAAATATGATTTCTGCCTTTAAACTTGAAATTAAGCATATCATAGACATGGAAATGGTTTATGAGCTTACAATAAATTCATATAAATGATAAAAATAAGAAACTATGTCAAAAAAATCATACCACATGGATCCCAAATAAATAACTTCAAATTTATCATTATTGTCAAGGCCAAACTGATACAAATTCGTGTCCTTGAGATTCCAAAGCTCCAAATGAGTCCAACCTCTACAAATTACTGATAAAATACATGATATAGACCTCAAAACCACTCTCCCTAGCCTTAGAGAGTCGAATATATGAATAGAGATCAGTTTCACCTACTCCCAAACAAGAATCTGAAGACTAGGAAAACCCAACAATTTTCCTTTAAAAGAGAGGAAACTGATTCATTTGACCTCTAGAGGATTCATGATGTACCTACCCTAGATAACAATAAAAAAATGAAATTTACATTTATCTTGACCTTTTACATCAATAATTTATCATTTCCCAAGGTAAAAATTTAAAAAGTCAAAATTTTCTGAAGATGGTGAAAATGCAATTTTCCTGGAAAAAGTGCATTGCCATGACAAAAAAATAGCCTTTCTTACAAGCAACGTTTGAAGGCCTTCCTAGTGTCCAAATTAGCTCTATTATAGCTCATTGTAAATATATTTGAGTCTAGTTTCCAAATATGCATCCAGTTTCCAAAAGAGTGCCCATCTACCCTGTCGAATATCATGTTTCCCAAGGCTGGTATTACCGCAACGCCAAGGTAAAAAAGGAGGCAGAAACATGAAAATTTGGTGGGTTTTTTCACTTTTGAGGGATCAGTTCTCCTCCAAATTTTCTGAAACGTGTTGACGTTGATGTCCTCATCATTCTGAACATGATTGTGGTGCCCATTTGTCCATTGGAGGCTCCAATAAAAATTGGAGCGCCAAGGGTGCTGCGTTTTTGGCAGATTTTCTGTGTGTCAAAATTGTGAGGTTACTTGTTGATCAAAGGCTTGAGGGATGAAGATACACCTCAGAAAGTATGTTCAAAATCTCCTTCTCCTTTTTATCATTCAAATCTTGAATTTTTTCATGGGCTCGTTTGAGCTTGGCCCTTGCAATTTTATTTCTCATGGCATAGTGCTTTTCCATTTTCCTCTGAATATCATTGTCCTTTTTGGCCTTTTCTAACAAGCCCTTCAGATGAAAATTGGCTCTATCAAGCCATGAATCTCTATATTTGATAATATCTATGGCAATAAACTCACTTGGAGTGAACTACTCTGCCAGCTCAACTTCTTTCTATCTCTCAAGGGCTAGAGCTCTTTTTAGACCTCTAGTCTTTGGTATCTGTCTAGGAGGTTGATCCTCCTCATCATCAATCTCACCAAATATTTCCAAGGTCTCCTTCAACAAGGCTTTATCCCTTTCTACCTCTTTATTTGATTTGATGGTATTTACCTCACTAATAATCTGCCTAGTCTTCAGCTCTTTCTTTTCTTGCTCAAGAAAACCAATCACATATTTTTCTCTGTCGAGATTAGCTTGAAGTTCACTAATATTTTCCTCCTTACTTATGACTAAAGGACTAGTGGTTCTATCCTCATCCTCTTCATCAAGGTTAATAAGATGAAACTCATGCTCAGTTTCATGTTTTTCCTCTTGCTGCTCAATGATTAGCTCTTTAGCCTTTTCTTTGCCCTTGTCCACCTATTTTTCTGATGAACAAAGCATGGCCCCTTTCAATCCAAATGAAGAAAAAACATGCCTGTGGCCTCTCTGATATTTCTTGGGAAATGGCTCAACATCAGTCACATTAGCCCAAGTTTCCTCAATGTCCCTTTCACTTCTTGATGCCTCTGTATCATGATGTGATGATGGCGAAGGATTACGAAAAGGTGAAGATGTAGGATCAACATGAGCTGAATGCATATGACTAGGTGATGATGTATGAGCAGCAGGCTGAGATGGAGAAGTGGATATAGGAGGATGAGGTAATGAATGGATGCTCTTCTCATGATGACTAAGTGGGGTAGTGGAAATTTCATTTTCAATGAATGTGTCCCATGAAATGTTCTTTTGTTCAAGCTGATGCGTGACTACCATCTTAATGAGGGAATGGTGAAAAATAATTTACATTTGATGATTATAATGCCTCCTTTGTACAATGTATGCCACCTTGTCAATTCTTTGGGAGAGATAGTAAGGTATATGAAGCATTATGACTCTAGTGAAGTGCATGAGGAGTCAGATATGGTATGAATAAAGTCGAGAAAACCTCCCCTCACAAGTGAAATACTTCATAATTATTTTCATCATGGGTACATACCGGTCAAGGAGATGAGAGAAAGGGAAAATAGTTTTCTTATCATCCTTATATCTAGGTTTGAGATATGGTTCATAATAGCTTAGATCAATATTTACCTTTTTAAACCATTTCTCTCCCACATTAGGGATCCCTATAGTAGCTGAAATGGAATTAGTGGACATGGTAAAAGTGACCCCAGCAAGAGTTACATGGCTATCATGAAGATTTGTGATGAACAACCTTATCAACATAGGGTGATACTAAATCTGTTGCACCCTCTCACCAAACTCAAAGCAACCAACATGTTTAAAACAAGACAAAATGAAAGGATAGGCTATGAGTTCCTTTGTGGTTATTGGTTCATATCTGTTACTTTTCCCTCAATTTTTATCACTTTTCTTTGGTGTTTGCTCCTCACCGACACCTCTGTTCTCCTCTTTAGACATCTTGAGCTTGAAGGCTTTGAAACCCTAGGGATGAGGTAGATGGGGATGGAAAGTGATAATAGGTCTAGGGAATAGGGATAAGGTTATAAAAATTTAGGTGGATGGGGGTAGGGGTTATTGAACTCAGGGAGGTGATAGGGGATCAAAATGTTTAAGGGATTAGGAATTAGAATTTTATTACATCGTTGATAGGGCTGACTAGGAAATTTAGATGCCTAGGACTTAGGGTTTAGGGGAAAAGGGATTTAGTGTATGGTGTTGTAGGGAAGGAATAGGGTTTTTAGTGATGTAGGAAGATAATGTGAGGTTTACGGGTGCCAAGTTTGGGAAAAAAGAATGAATCTAGGGTTTGTAGCTAAACCAACTTCCAAATTCACATAGAAACCAAAACACCATGAAATTCCTCTTAAAGACTGCAAAGAGGTAAAATTTTCATGTTACTTACTTGTCAAAGGTGTTGAGAATATTTGCTGAAGATTTGAGGAATTTTGATCAAGTTTCGGAGCTTAGGGAGCAAACTGGACATTAGTGCAGCACTCAAACATTAGCACAACGCACCTAGGTATTAGCGCAGCGCTCAGACAAAAACGCAACGCCAAGATGAAAAAATGAAGCGCCTTGAAATTTTGACCCAATCTCCTCAGAAAACTCAAATTTTATCCTTTTCTGAAGACTCTTGATGGATGAATGGAAACAATGACTTGTTTTGAGGTGCTTGATAGGCTTTATAGCTTTAGTGGATTTGAAATATAATTTAAATTTCCCACTTTTCTAATGTTCACTTTTCCTTTTTGACACTGATACTCTTTTTATTTTGTTAATTTTGGCATTGCAGGCTTGATCAACATGGAGTTTGGCTTTCCTTGCTCACTTGGGTCAGACATGATTTCATTTTGACAACTCGGGATTACATTTATTACATATGAAGACATGAAATTACATTTGGAAAAATAAAAATAAATTACATATTGAATTTTATATCAAAATGACATATTGATATAAAAATCATTAAAGTAAAAAAATACAACTTTGAAAGTATAATAAATACATCATGATGATCTTATTTAGTCCCTTTCATATATGTGCTAACCTCATCTATATGAAGGAGTGACCTTGAGAAATGCAAAACCCTAATGACCTAATGGACTGCTTTTGTGACCTGAATTTTAAATGAGATTTTGACTTTAAAGACTTCCAAGTGAACATAGAATTTCCATAGGTGTTTTTATACTCAAGGATACATGAGAATAAGTCAGCCAATACAATCTTATGAGGGAGAATGAAGCTTATTTGACAAGGACAACCACCAGCCGAACAATTTTATGTCATGACCTAATGGAATGATAAAAAAATTATTCAGAATGGGACACCTAAGATGCACATGAAAATGTGTTTTGATCCCTAGTGGAAGTATGAAAATACTGACACTAACATCATGTATGGTGAATGATATCCATAAAGTGCCATAAATGGGGTCATTTTTGCTGCAGTATGGAAGAAAGTTTTATACCACCATTTAGCCAAAGGTAACCACTTGACCCACTGTGTCTGTTTATCAGATACAAAGAAACGAACATATCATTTCAAAAATTTGTTCACTATATTAGTTTTCCCATCATATTGAGGATGATATGATGAGCTATGAGCTAATTGAGTACCCAAACAAAAAATTATTTTTTTCCAAACATTTTCTATCAAAATGGGATCTCTGTCGCTTATAATGATCTTTGGGTTTCCATGTAGCTTTTGAATTGTTTCTATAAATGAAGTAGCAATTGTACTATATTTAAATAGATGAGATAATGCACAAAATTATGTGTTGCAGCATAATTTGACTCAGCTAAAAATCAAGAGAGGTTCCAAACAATTCAAGGTTGTTGAGGAATAGTTGTAAAAATTTTGAGAAGACCTGCAACATGCTCAAAAGGATAACCAAAAGCTCAACAAGGATTCATCATCACATGTGCACTGGAACCAAAATTAGGGAAGTAGCAACATTGAAGGTGTAATATAAGATAGAGGAGCAACAAAGAATAAAATCATGCATCAAGGGTCAAGTCGGGCTTATTTGCATGCACAACAGTTCAGAAATCAGGCCAATTGATGCGTTCAGAACATTTCACATAGGTCAAGGTCAAGTCATGAAAATATACATGCATAATAGTGTTTAGAGGCTTAGTCGCAATCGTATGTGGAAGGTCTAATCACATATCACAAATCACAATCGCGAAGCTTAGGAGGAATAGAACAAGGTTGAATCGCCAAAATGTGAAATGTGATATGAGGATCGAATGTGATATAGTTTGAAGCTCGAATATAAAGTATTTAAAGTCCAGTCTTGGGACCCTCTCAAACATCGTACATCACACACTCGGGAGGAATGGCGCTCATGAATATTTTATGAATGTCGAAATTCGAAGTGCAACAAGGGTTGGACATGATGCATCTCAAAACTATGATTTAATATATTCCAATTTCACATCGCACATTGCAAGCTCAGGAGGAATGACGCTCATGAATATGTCATTAATTCCAAAACGTGAAATGCGACAAACTTTTATATCACCGATTGCGATTTGTGATCGGCACCACCTCCACTTGCCATGACATCCCTACCTTTATTGCACATCACACATCGCAATATCGGGAGGAATGGCGCTCATTAATATGTTATGAATGTTGAAATGTGAAATGCGACAAGGTTTTATATCTCCGATTGCGATTTTCAATCTACCCCACCTCCACTTGCCATGTCACCCTACCTTTATGTTGAAGCCTAGAAAATCTCTGCTTCAAACATCGGGGAAAACCACCCGGTCGGGACCTTAAGACAGCTCCTTTTCCGTTTGGTATGGTGGCTCTGACTGGATTTAAAGGACCAGCTTCCTTATAACTAAATGGATTGGTTTGAATGGATGGAAATGGGACTAAATTAACTGAAATAAAACTATCTAATTTAAATTAAATACTGGTAAAGAAATTCTAAAACTAACCCGGGTAATTATATGTGAATACAACTTAAGATTATTCCAATTTAACAATAACCATGAAAATGTATTATTATTTAAATTGAAATGTGCAGAAACAAATAAAGATAACTCTGTTTAAGAAATTAAACAGAGTTGTATTAGCAGATTGCATTCATCATTGTATACCATCTATATATATACTTATGAAAGATAACATTTCAATTATACTCAGAAATGATATATAGAAAGAAGCGTTGTGAAAACAAATATATATAAATGATAGCAAATTTTAAAGCGAATATCATAAGACAAAAGAAATCAACAGTGAACAGATAGAAATACCTTGTTCATCTTGAAGACTTTCAAATGCAATCTGATACTCTAATCCAGTAACTCTGATGCAAAATCAAATTCCAAGGTACAGAAATGCAACACTTCAAAGATAATTCCGCATGAAAATCACCAGATGTGATCCTTTTTAAAAATATATAAGACAATGGAGTACAGAAATGCAATCTCCAAGTAAAAAATATTAAGATTCAGGACCCCTCTCTAAATGCATGAGAAGGGTTTAAATACTACTTAGCTAAATCTAAAAATAGTCTTATTACAAAAATTAATGATTCGGTTCAATGACCGTCCTTTTCCTAGGCTAAAATACAGTCAAATTAAAACTAAATATAACTATCTATGAACTTGATCTTTAAACTTGCAGGCATCTAGCATAGTTTTGAGAAGATGCGGTTGACCGACTTCAGAATTCAACTGTCCTGAAAAGACAGAGTCGGCAAGTGTAGGTGCAATATTCTCTGTAGCATTGATTATACAATTAAGCGCACTGTGCTGACTTTGTGGCTTCACCAAGTATGCCCAGTATGAGTCCCAATTTAATCTTGTCAGCCCTTGAATTGATTTTTCTCTTTCTTCTGCCTTTTGCCTCCATTCTGTTTGCAGTTGATGTGCCTGTGGGAGATATCCTGGAATAGTTTCTGGAATTAAATTAGCTTTGTGTAAATTTTCATTTACACAATCAGTAAGAGTGTTTGCTGTTGTAGCTGCCTCCTCTGCTGCCTTTTTTGCCCTTCTGATTTGTGCATCTTTCTTTATTGGAGATTTTCGCTCTGTTATTAATTTCGCAATTTCATCTCGATTTTGTGTCGCCATTTTCTCATATCCTACATTAGCCAAAGTAGTTTCTTTTTTATAGATTTGACCTTTCTCATTAGTTTTATTTTTTTCTGTGTCGAACATGCTCCACATATTTTTCTTTGCTCAACACTAAGTGCCTTGAATTTGGTCAATGTTTCCTCATTTTGCCTTACAGTTATTTCAAGTCTCTTCAACTCCCGACTTTTCTCAAGAAGAGCTTTATGTTTCCCTGAGAACTCTTGACCTCCAACAGCTTCTTTTAGTATCTTCTAAAAGCTTTATAGAGGATAATTTTGGCAAACTTTCATACCTTATCTTGTGGTAGAAACTGTGTCAAATTGCCTACTTGGACATTTGAACTTGTGAAAAGCGTCTAAAACATCCTTTTTTGGTACTGTCCACCCGTGTTTGTTTTTCTTTTTTTAATGGTTCATCTCTTTTGGTCCATTCCTGTGTGCATTCTGACAAATTCGCATGTTCTCTGGCGAAATCTTCCATGAATTGCTTATTATAAGTCGCTTGAGGTTCCGGAAACTTATACATCAGCCTCACTTCTTCCGTGGTGAATGACCCGATTAGCTCTTGAGATGGAGTTCTAAATTGTATGTCTAAAATATCAGTGTTGTCCAGCACCCATTTCACCATGTCCGTATATGGGAGAATCCTTGGCCTTGCCGCTATCCTATGCAGAAATGAACAAGCCAGTTCTTTGAGGGTTGCTTCAGACGTATTACTAGAATCTGCTATAGCCACAAATTTCATCACCACAGGATTTTCTTCTTCTAGTAGATTATACATTCCTTCCCAAGTGGATATACCTGCATCCTTATTACAAGCAGTGTTTGCATACAGCGAAGCAATTTCTCTCTTTTCAGAATTTGAGCTCTTCTCCTTCTTACCCATAGTGTTTAGTGAAAGCTTTGTATAGACGTTTGCTCCTTCGTGCCTGCATTTTACGAGTTAAATGAGAGTAATGGCATGAGAAAGGTGATGAGACTATTTTAAATGTGAAGGCATGAAATATAATATTTTAATCATGAAACGACTTTCAATCAAAACAAAATCTCATTTACCATTAATTGTCAATCCAATCATTTAATCTAAACATTAAAGTGCATAACATATTTGATATATGGGAAGATTTCCTTTGGATAACGCGCCTTTATGAATCTGCGACATTGTGATCTGCGATTTGCTGTGCGATATCGCAATGTCGCAATGTCGCAATATCGCAATATTGCAAAATGAAACCATCGTAGTTATGTAAAATAGCGCAAAAGGTATTCATTAATCATTTCTGTTTTTTGCGCTATACGATCTATGACCAATATGTTTATGGTATAGACTTTTGGGATCACATTATTGCAAGAGCACAAAATCGCATTTTCAGTTTTATAAAAGATATATATCATTTTGCTATGGATGTGCTATTTTTTTTAAAGAGCAATTTTATTGTAATCTATCATAAACTTAAGTGTTTCTTAATGTTCTTTCTAAGGGATTTCTATAAGTTTATGATAGAAAGTTTTATTTGAAAAGGAAAACAAATCCTAATTGATTTTTTTGGATTTTTTAACTAAGTGTCCCCATTTATTTAGTATTATTACTAATATTAAATAAAAAGGGGGGTTGTTGCTGGTCACAACAATTGGTGATTCAATGAAAGAAACAGTTATCTACGAAAAAATAAAATGAACATTCTATCTTTAGTAAGTAAAGAATTTTAAAGATAATGAAAATTATCTTAGGATAATTCAAATAAAATGTAACTATGAAAAAGAAATAAAAATCATTCACAATTTCTTTCTAATTCCTTAAGAATGAAAACATTTTTTGGGTTATCTCAAGCTTTGATTGGTGTTAATAATGAAGTAAGTGGATTTCTCCAAGTTTTGGTTTTATAATATACTCTATTGCCATAGGTATTGCCTCTGCTGCCAGCAAACGTTCATAGTCTCGACAGGGTTACCTTTAAACCATTAACCATTCATTGTCCCATCCAACTAAAATTATGACCTTTTAAAAGATAAATTCATAAGACCTATTATCTCATGTTTTTGTCCTTTTACTTATTTTATTTTTAAGAGCCATTGTTCTGGTTTGGTAGCCAGTTAATAACAATGCCATTCACTAGTTATAATTAAACTGAACAAGCTGGCTCGTGATGAGACCCCTTGTCTTATATTTATAAGCCATTACCTTGTTTTGGTATGCAGTATTGGCAATGTCAGTTTTATTACTCCTTATGAACATGGTAAGTCAACTCGTAATGAGACCTCTTATCTCTTTAAATTTTCATATAATTTCTTATAATTACATTCTAAAAAATCACAACTTAAATGGATGGGGTGAAATAGTTTTATCCTTAAGAATCAATGGATGACAATTTTCAGAGTTTTTTGAGTTCCAAAACTTTGAAAATTTCTTACTTTTACAGATAACCTTTCTCTGCTTGATAAACTTATGATGATTTACATTCTTCTCAAGTTTTCCAAAAGATCATGCAAATAATTGGAATAATCTTTCAAAGTTTAACATCTTATTTTAAACTATCCAAAAATTATGATTATTACTCTAAAAATTCTTATTTACACAAAATAAATATTTATAATATTCTTCCAAAGAAATTTTCTTAAATAGCAAACAGTCAATTAGAGACTTATTAACAACCTTTATTTGCAAAAACAAAAACAATCAAAATTCTGCAGAAAGGAATATGTACAGTTTAAGAAGGGGTTACCTCCTTATGAAAAGAATTTCTTCAAGATAAGCCCATTTACAGGAAGAGATTCTCTCTTACCTGTTAGATCTTGGAGTATGAATGTATTTGAGCCTATCTTCTCAATGATCTGAAATGGTCCAAGCCACATTTTCTGAAACTTGGTATTTTTACCTTTTTCTTCGTGTGCTTTATCCCATTTCAGAACAAGATCACCAATTGACAAAATTTTTGAGCCCGTAGATCTTGCATCAAAAGAAGATTTTACAAGCTGTTGATGTTTTTCATGAATAATTTTTTCTTTATCTCTATCTTCTTCTAGTTTAAGGATTTGATCATATCTTAATTGAATGGATGAAGAAGGATTTTCTTGAATAAATTATACTAGGGCTAATGATGGAAGAGTTAAATTTGATGGTATCACAGCTTCTTTTCCATAAACCAAATTGAAAGGTGAAGTCCCTATTGAAGCTTTTTAAGTGATACGATCAGCCCATAATGCAAAGATTAAAGACTTGTGCCAATTCTTTTGATTTTGATCAATGGTCCTTTTAATGATTTTGATAAGGTTTTTGTTAGTGGATTCAACCAAACCATTACCTTGTGGATAGTAATTTGCTGAATATTTTAATTTAAAACCTCTTTTGACTGCAAATTCTATTAAACTATTTCCATAGAAGTAAGATGCATTATCAAAGACTAGAGCGTTAGGTACACCAAACCTGGTTATAATGAATTGATCTATGAAATCAATAATTGCATCAGAATTGGATACCTTCAATGGGATTGCCTCTACCCATCTTGTAAAGTAATCAGTTGCAGTAAGGATGTACTTGCGCTGTTTGGAAGAATGAGGTACTATCTCACCAATAATTTCAAGCCCCCATTGTTCGAATGGTTTCTCAATAGTCACTGGCTGCAAAGGAAAAGCTGGCTTCCTTTGTCTTCCACTTGCAGTTTGACAAATCCTGCACTTCCTTACATAATCATGCGTATCTTTAAAAAGGGTAGGCCAGTAATAACCAGCACGGATTATTTTGTGAGCTGTGGTATCACCTCCAAAATGACCTCCTGCTGGTCCATCATGCAACTCCTGCAAAACCTTTTCAGCTTCAGTCTTTTCAAGACATCTTAATAAAATTGAGTCATAATTTTTTCTAAATAACACATTATCAATGATCTCATATTTAATAGCTTTTAATCTTAAAGCGCGTTTACTCTTATAGCTGAGATTAGAAGGAGCATACCCATTTTTCAAGTAATAGATAAGATCAACATATTGAGATTCAGAGTCTATAACACTTATCTGACTTACTTGAATATCTTGATTTGGATCTTGATTTTCTGGTATGTTATGAGCTCCTGCCAATAATCTACAAAATCCTTGTCCTCTAATAATCTTAGCTGGTTTTATATCAATATCATATTCTTGCAAGGCTGTTACCCAGTTAGCTCTCTTTTCTCCTACTTCTTTTTGAATTAATAATTGCCTCACTGCAGAGAATGGGACAATGATTTTTGTATGTGTTTTTAAGAGAAAAGGTCTGAAATGTTTGATTGATTTAAACACAGCAAAGGCTTGTTTTTCAACATCGGAATAATTAAGCTCAGATCCTTGCAAATTTGAGCTAAAGAAAGAAATTGGTGCTTCGATTTCTTGATCATTGAGTTGTGTTAAAACATCCGCATAGGATGTCTCAGTGGCCAAAGTATACAAAGTAAAATCTTTAGAAAAATCCGGGGTATTCAATGCTAGTGCATTAATGATCATTTGTTTGATTGCCTCAAAGGCTTCTTTCTCTTTATGTCCCCATTTGAATACTGAATTCTTCTGGATCATATTTTGCATAGGTAAAACAATTAAAGAAAAATCAAGAATGAATCTTTTAACAAAATTGATCTGTCCAAGAAATGATTGCATGGATTTTTTGTTATGAGGTAAAGAAATATCAGAAATTTTTTTCACTCTGTCTAGATCAATATATATACCATCTTTTGACACAACAAATCCTAAGAGTTTTCCTTCATCTAAAGCAAAGAAAGATTTCTTCGTATTTAAAGAAATACCAAACCTTCTACATCTTTCAAATATTTGCTTTAAATCATGTAGATGATTGACTCTCTTTTTTAAAATACTGTTATGTCATCAAGATAAACAACAATTGATTTATTGATCATACCTTTAAATGCTATGTCCATGGCTCTTTGAAAAGTTGCTCCTGCATTTATTAGACCAAAAGGCATTTTCTGATAAGCATAAGTTTCCCATTTTGTTCTGAAAGTTGTTTTCAATCTGTCATCTGGATGAACTAAAACTTGATTATAGCCCGAAAATCCATCGAGAAAGGACATAAGTTCAGAACCAGCTACCTTTTGAAGTATCTGTTCCATGGTAGGCAATGGGAAATTGTCTTTTAAACATGCCTTGTTTAAATTTCTGAAATCAATATAGATTCTTATATCACCATTATTCTTCCTTACAGGTACCATATTGGAAACCCAATTGGAGTGCCTGACTGGAAAAATGATTTTGGCTTTTAAAAGTTTATTAGGTTCTGATTTGATTTGTCCTTCGAGATTTGGATGGATCTTTCTCAACTTCTGTTGAACCGGTTTAATATCAGGAAGCATTGGAATTGTGTGTTGAATAATCAAAGTATCATACGTTTTTAAATCATCATAATTCCAAGAAAAAACGTTTTTATACTTGTTCAGAAGTTTAATGAACGCATTCCTTTCTTTTGGTGTTAAATTGAGTCCTAAGTTAACGTTTTGAGGTTTAGAATCAGAACCAAGATTTACTAATTCAAACTTCAAAGTGGAACTTTGAATTTTAGAATTAGTGACTTTCTTGAATCTGTCTTTAATATCATATAAATCTTCTAATTTAACAATAGATTTTGGAATGGTATTCATTATCTTTTGGAGAAATTTGTAAATCATGATCATCTTCGTTAATAATTTTCTCATCATATGATTTCTTTGAAGTCATGAAATTTAAAATATCTTGATCATGATAGAAAACTCTCCAGTTTGTAACAGTATTTGGGACAGACGGATGAAAAATCAATTCTACAGAAAACCTATCAGGACTGCAATCTTCAACAAGAAGGAGTTTAGATGCAACATTAACTAACAAGTCAGCTGATGTATTCTGATTCCTAGGAATAGGAGAAATATTGAATGCTAAAAAATGAGTGGTGAGATCTTGTACTAGGGTTTGATAGTGTTTAAGATGTCTTGAAAGGAAATGAATAGTATTCCTAACTTGTTTTATGAAAATTTCAGAATCACCAAAGACTTTCAAGTATTTAACATCTAACCCTATAGCTTTATAAAGTCCTTGAACCAAGGCTTCATATTCTGCAGTATTGTTTGTACACTCAAATTCTAACCTACATGACAGCATGGTTTTCTCTCCATCTAGATCAATTAAGATGCATCCAGCTCCAGCTCCATCACTAGACTTTGATCCATCAAAATATAATGACCAAAAGAAAGATTTATCTAATGACTTATCTACAATTACATCAGAAATGTTTACAATTCTGGAAGAATCAGATTGTGAAAAATTTTCTACTTGAGAAACGAAAGTATTTAAAGAAAAAGGTGATTGAGGTGCTTCGAAGTTTCCAAGAAATGATTCAGCAGAATAACCTCCAAGAATATTGTTGTTGAATTCCACAGGCTCATTAGGTTGTTCGAATTTAGTGACAGTATGCGTCATATGTTTTTCTCGTTCAATTTTGATTTGATTTGGTTTCCATTTGTAGGGAAGCCACATATGTGAATAATCAGTTGAGATATAACCATTAAGTTTCGCAGACCAGTCCCTGCTCAAGATTAATCCATAGAATTCAGGAATATCAACAATTAAAATATCAATTCTTTGGACAATCCTAGGATCAGAAGCTAATCTGATAGTAACTGAATTGATTTCTCCTACAACTTGAACATTAGAGCGATCCAATTGAACGATATGAACTGCTAATTTCTATGGTTCGATATTCAATTTGGCACAGACAGAAGTAGGCATTATATTGGAGGAGGCTCCAGAATCAATCAAACAATTGTGCAGATTTTTATTGTACATCTCATAAGTCAAAAGAAAAGGAGGAGTTTGAGAATTTGACTTTTCCCCAATGAGCACAGTATCAGTAGCATCTACCTTATCTGGTGGCTTTCCAGCTCCCCTAGCTTCTTTTGCAACTACACCGCTTGGTAAAGGAGCAATTGGTGTAGCGTTTAATTCTTTCAATATAAACTTTTGCTGGTGTTTTAGTTTGCTGAGTTCATGTAAGGAAATGTTGGCTTTGATCTTTTTCATGTCCTCGACAATGTTGTATTCCATAGGATCTGACACTACTAAAGTCTTTGCTGTTGATGTAGGAGGATTAAAAGAGGATGGCTGATTTTGAGTAGGTAATGGAGAATTTTTCTTTACAGGGGATTTGTCTTTGGTACTTGGATTTGTAATTTTCTTTTTAGGAACTGTTTGCACTGGTTCCGATATAGATTTACTCCTAGTACTTACAGGAATAGCTTCTTCACTATCATAATTAGGGAGACTAAAATTCCACATTCCATTCAATTCAGCTATTTCTTCATTTTCATCTTCCTCATCTGACACTAGAGATGTATCTTCTTCTTCTTCCTCTTCTTCTGATTCTGCCTTAGAGATTGCATTAGGAGGTTTAGATTCAACTTAGTTTCTCCTGAAATTTCGGAATGGTTTCTTAGTAGAAGTTTCAGCTACTTGTTTTTTAATTTCAACCATTTCATTTGACATGGTTTTAAGAACTTTTTGTAAACCTTCCATGTCATATGGGTCTTTGGACTTTTTCTTTGAATCATCTTTGAAGCTGACTTTCTTTGATTTCCTTTCCTCGATAGAATTTTTCTTTTCTAGAGAAGTAATTCGTTTTTCCACTGCAATAGCCTCTTTCATATTTTCAGCTAACGTAGGCTTTGCAGCTTTGTCTACAAAAATCACTATGTTTGAGGGTAAGGCAATTATGTACCATTCAATTCTGACTTGTTCACTGGGCTGTGAATCTGTGTGGATTTTTTTCAAGAGTTTGTTGAATCTAGCGTTGAATTATTTAATGGGTTCCTTGGGTCCTATCTTCAAATTTGAGAGGTCATTGAGTAAAGTTGCTATTGATCGGTCATCTCCAAATTTGGTTAAAAAATGATCTGCAAAAATGTCCCAACTTGTTATGGATCCTGATGGTAATGAAAAGTACCATGATCCTGCTAATCCTTTAAGAGTATAAGGGAATAGTCTAACTACAACATCTTCATGTGTGACTCCATTCAAATTAATAGCCAGCATAAAGTTATTGATATGTTCTTTAGCTTGAATGTTAAGATCTGGGATAAATTTTGGAAGCCATTTTCCAGGATTGTCTGGTAAATCATGTAAAGGTGCAGCGATGTTGACTACCCCTGGAGTGGCCCATGGTCGAGCCATTAATGGAACAACTATTGGAGGAGTAGTAGAAACTGGTGGTGTTTGAATAGAAGTTGTTGGAATAGATGATGTTGAGATTGATGATGATTGAGCGAATGATGATTGAGGAGATGATGTGGAAACGACTGTACTTCGTTGAGTTGGGATTTCAGAAACAGGTATTTGAATATTAGATGTTAGACTTATATCACTTACTGATTTCGATTGAGTTTTTCTTGTCTTGACTGTACTAGGTAAAGGGAATTCTTTCGGAGAAATACCAAGTTTTTCACTTTGAAGCCTAGTAAGAGGTTTCGAAGAAACAAATTTTGAAGTTACACTACCTTCAGATATTTCAGACTCTTCTAGAGATAATGAGAATCCTTTCAATTTATGAATTAAATCTTGAACTTCAGGAGACTCAGGATTTTGATTGTCTGAATGTTTTGAGATTTTGGTAGTGGGTGTCTGAATATTCTCTGCAATTTCTTCTCTAGAATTTTGAATTTCAGAAGAAATTGAAGAAGTTGATGAGGGTGTTTTGCTCTCAGAATGGCTTGTGGATAAAGATTTACTTGCCATTCATAGCTCAGGCCCTCCTTCTAGTGCCAAAAATGTTGACGCCTAGAAAATCTCTGCTTCAAACATCGAGGAAAACCACCCGGTCGGGACCTTAAGACATATCCTTTTCCGTTTGGTATGGTGGCTCCGACTGGATTTAAAGGACCAGTTTCCTTATATCTAAATGGATTGTTTTGAATGGATGGAAATGAGACTAAATTAACTGAAATAAAACTATCTAATTTAAACTAAATACTAGTAAAGAAATTCTAACACTAACCCGGGTAATTATATGTGAATACAACTTAAGATTATTCCAATTTAACAATAACCATGAAAATGTATTATTATTTAAATTGAAATGTACAAAAACAAATAAAGATAACTCTGTTTAAGAAATTAAACAGAGTTGTATTAGCATATTGCATTCATCATTGTATACCATCTATATATATACTTATGAAAGATAATGTTTCAATTATACTCAGAAATGATATATAGAAAGAAGCGTTGTAAAAACAAATATATATAAATGATAGCAAATTTTAAAGCGAATATCATAAGACAAAAGAAATCAACAGTGAATAGATAGAAATACCTTGTTCATCTTGAAGACTTTCAAATGCAATCTGATACTCTAATCCAGTAACTCTGATGCAAAATCAAATTCCAAGGTACAAAAATGCAACACTTCAAAGATAATTCCGCATGAAAATCACCAGATGTGATCCTTTTTAAAAATATACAAGACAATGGAGTACATAAATTCAATCTCCAAGTCAAAAATATTAAGATTCAGTACCCCTCTCTAAATGCATGAGAAGGGTTTAAATACTACTTAGCTAAATCTAAAAATAGTCTTATTACAAAAATTAAGGATTCGGTTCAATGACCGTCCTTTTCCTAGGCTAAAATATAGTAAAATTAAAACTAAATCTAACTATCTATGAACTTGATCTTTAAACTTGCAGGCATCTAGCATAGTTTTGAGAAGATGCGGTTGACCTACTTCAGAATTCAACTGTCTTGAAAAGACAGAGTCGGCAAGTGTAGGTGCAATCTTCTCTGTAGCATTGATGATACAATTAAGCGCACTGTGCTGACTGTGTGGCTTCACCAAGTACGCCTAGTATGAGTCCCAATTTAATCTTGTCAGCCCTTGAATTGATTTTTCTCTTTCTTCTACCTTTTGCCTCCATTCTGTTTGTAGTTGATGTGCCTGTGGGAGATATCCTGGAATAGTTTCTGGAATTAAATTAGCTTTGTGTAAATTGTCATTTACACAATCAGTAAGAGTGTTTGCTATTGTAGCCGCCTCCTCTGCTACCTTTTTTTCCCTTCTGATTTGTGCATATTTCTTTATTGGAGTTTTTCTCTCTGTGATTAATTTCGCAATTTCATCTCGATTTTGTTTCGCCATTTTCTCATATCCTACTTCAGCCAAAGTAGTTTCTTTTTTATAGATTTGACCTTTCTCTGTAGTTTTATTTTTTTCTGTGTCGAACATGCTCCACATATTTTTCTTTGCTCAGCACTAAGTGCCTTGAATTTGGTCAATGTTTCCTCATTTTTCCTTACAGTTATTTCAAGTCTCTTCAACTCCCGAATTTTCTCAAGAAGAGCTTTATGTTTCCCTGAGAACTCTTGACCTCCAACAGCTTCTTTTAGTATCTTCCAAAAGCTCTATAGAGGATAATTTTGGCAAACTTTCATACCTTATCTTGTGGTAGAAACTATGTGAAATTGCCTACTTGGACATTTGAAGTTGTGAATAGCGTCTAAAACATCTTTTTTTGGTATTGTCCACCCGTGTTTGTTTGTTTTTTTTTTTAATGGTTCATCTCTTTTGCTCCATTCCTGTGTGCATTCTGACAAATTCGCATGTTCTCTGGAAAAATCTTCCATGAATTGCTTATTATAAGTCGCCTGAGGCTCTGGCAACTTATACATCAGCCTCACATCTTCTGTGGTGAATGACCGGATTAGCTCTTGAGATGGAGTTCTAAATTGTCTGTCTGAAATATCAGTGCTGTCCAGCACCCATTTCACCATGTCTGTATATGGGAGAATCCTTGGCCTTGCCGCTATCCTATGCAGAAATGAACAAGCCAGTTCTTTGAGGGTTGCTTCAGACGTATTATTAGAATCTGCTGTAGCCACAACTTTCATCACCACAGGATTTTCTTCTTCTAGTAGATTATACATTCCTTCCCAAGTGGATATACCAGCATCCTTATTACAAGCAGTGTCTGCATACAGCGAAGCCATTTCTCTCTTTTCAGAATTCGAGCTCTTCTCCTTCTTACCCATAGTGTTTAGTGAAAGCTTTGTATAGACGCTTGTCGTGCCTGCGTTTTACGAGTTAAATGAGAGTAATGGCATGAGAAAGGTGATGAGATTGTTTTAAATGTGAAGGCAGATGAAATATAATATTTTAATCGTGAAACGACTTTCAATCAAAACAAAATCTCATTTACCATTAATTTTCAATCCAATCATTTAATCTAAACATTAAAGCGCATAACAGATTTGATATATGGGAAGATTGCCTTTGGACAACATGCCTTTATGAATCTGCGACATTGCGATTTGCGATTTTCTGTGCAATGTCGCAATATCGCAAAATGAAACCATCGCAGTTATGTAAAATAGCGCAAAAACGCAAATTGCGCAACAGCGCAAAAGCGCACATCGCAAATCTCGCAAAAGCGCAAAATTGAAAATAGCGCAAAAGGTATTCATTAATCATTTCTGTTTTCTGCGCTATGAGATCTGCGACCAATATGTTTATGGTATAGACTTTTGGGATCGCATTATCGCAAGAGCGGAAGATCGCATTTTCAGTTTTATAAAAGATATATACCATTTTGCTATGGATGTGCTATTTTGTTTAAAGAGCAATTTTATTGTAATCTATCATGAACTTAAGTGTTTCTTAATGTTCTTTCTAAGGTATTTCTATAATTTTATGATAGAAAGTTTTATTTGAAAAGGAAAACAAATCCTAATTGATTTTTTTGGATTTTTTAACTAAGGGTCCCCATTTATTTAGTATTATTATTAATATTAAATAAAAATGGGGGTTGTTGCTGGTCACAACACTTTATCACACATCACACATTGCAAGCTTAGGAGGAATGGCACTCATGAATATGTTATGAATGCCGAAATGCAAAATGCAATAAAGGGACGGACGCGATAGTTTTCAAAGGAGAATTGGAATATCTTTTAAAGTCTATTCTTATGATAGTTACAAAGGAAAGTCTGAATGCAAGGTAGACTCAGGTAAGAAAAACCTAACGCTACATGCTGAACAAAGGTATGCGTTTGCGACAGTTTATTAATCAAAGACTAAAAGTTGTGGGAATGAGAGGAAGAGGTAAATTCAGGTAGTAGGTGATAGGATGACAGTGTTTGAAATGAAAAGGCATGGGTAGAGTTGGGTAGAGATGTGTTTATGCATACTGTTAGGATATCAAAGCAGAAATGGAAGGAGACACATCAACAAAAATCATATTCAACAAAAGGATTATATTTCAAGTTTTATTTTATTTTTGTTGTTAATATCGAAGCTACAATGATGTCCTTGATTGAAATATAATAAGTAGTTTAGCAGTTTAGGCAGTCTAGGAGTTTCAAGAAGCTTGAGAAGTTACAAACTGCTTTTTTTTGTATTTAAGGAATGGAAAAAGAGAGAGGAGGGGTTCCAAGTGATGGACCTCTTGGAGAATACATTTATTACCTATTTTTTCTGATGGGTAAATGAAAGAAGCATCAAGTTTCCTGCAACTGTTGATGGTGCTTCATGCTTCTTGTGTCATTTTATGTTGTTTCTTTCTTGAATGAAGTGAATTAAAGAAGAAGTTGGTCTTTGATTTAAGTTTGTAAGTAAGAGTTAAATAGCCTTAATAAGTGCTACTTCATTCCAAATCCTCTCCCTTCACCAATTATCTCTGAAACTTAAAAGTAATAGATTTTGTGCTTACATCATATTATTTTGAGTTTCCTCTCTCTCCATGAATTCTATATGAAACTTAAAAAGTAATAGATTCTATGTTTACATCATATTATTTTGAGTTTCCTCTCTCTCCATGAATTATCTCTAAAACATAAAATTAATAGATTCTATGTTTACAACATATTACTTTGAGTTTCCTGTATAGTTCTTCTTTCCCATTCACATATTAGCAGTCAATGGAATTATGAAATCTTTTATTATTATAGATCATTAAGGGTTATAGAAAACTAGTTTCCAGAGGGATTGAACAAATATCTCATGGTAAAATTATTTATGTGATACACTTATAAATTTTATTAAGAAATGGTTCCTTTCACAATAGAGGGATTGTCTCTTAAGATACCAACATTTTTTGGCGTCGCTCCCGGGGACGAAGACGAGAAGTTGTTTTTCCCTGGGTATTGACATTTATTTCTTGATGGTCAACAAGATTTAGATATAAATTTTGGTTGTTATTTTTTCACCTGGAGACTCCACCGATGAAGATTTCATTTGGTAAGGAATTTTGTTGGCAAGAAAATGAGAAAGCATCGTGGAAAAAATGGGTATCAGGGTTTGAATCTTGTAAAGGAAGTTTTATTTTTTACTATCAGTTAATGGTCTGTTTTCCCTTGCACATCAAGAGGATTGTTTCCTGCTTTATATTATCAAAAGATTATAAGGCCCAAAAATTACATTCTTTATTGGAGAAACAAGATTTTTCTTCTCCTGGTATTATTGATCTTGACACAACTTTATCTCCTAAATATGAGAGGAGAGATGATTGTTGCATTACAATTCCTGAAGATAATCTGTCACAATCCGGGCATAAAGGTGAGGAAACAATCCTCTTCTTTCTAGCATGGAACCAAGGTGATTTTCAAACCCTTTGTGTTGCCTACAGTTCTTCATCAATGTCCTTTAAAAAGCTTTAAATTTCTACCAAATGTTTATGAAGAAAGTGACGAGGTTGTAGCCGAACAACACCTCCTAGCATTTGAATACTTTTTGGACAAATTTCAAATTATCTATGAAGATGTGGCTTTAAGGATGTTTTGTCATTCATTAAATTGGGGTGCTCAGGATTGGTTCCAGTGTTTGGAGGAAGTTTCAATTAGTTCACGGTAGAGTTTTCAAGACATATTTCTTAGATATTGGGGCAATCAAAATCCGTACAAAAAGCACATTTTGGAGTTATATTATATCTAGAGGCAAAGTAATGAATCAATCGTTGCGTTTAATAGGAGGTTTCAAAAAATATATTTCAGCATGTAGAAAAAAATTTGACCTCCTCAACGTTCAGCTATGATATGCTATTTGAGGGCTCTTTCTAGTGTCTTGGCTTTTTATCTTAAGGAGAGAAAGCCTTCCACTCCAGAGCTGATGTTTCTTTATGCACAAGAAATCAAAGATAATGTGTGGGCTTGTAGAAAATTTTCCTATCATGTTGAAAGAACAATTTTTGTTGAAGATAAGAGGGTCTGTCAAGAAAACGTTTGAATTGATTTACAAGAGAATGCAAATTCAGAGATAAACAAGGATTTTAAAAAGGTGTCAGAGGATTCTTGTATTGGCGAAACACAAAATTTTAAGCATTATGAAGATTCTGGTAAAAAATTCGTTGCAAAAAATGAACTACACGTTGAAAGCCTGGAAAATCATTACAATTTTCATAAATTTAATGATTTTTTGAATACAGGAGAAACTTGTTGAGCTCCTCAGGTGTGTTTGCGAGAGAGGGAAGATTTTGGTCAAGAATTGGAATTATACGAAGAACATCAACATTATGAAGAACAAACCTTATATTTCTCTTTTCGGCCTAAATGGTTGTTAGCAGAAAAAAACAATCAATCTTCTCACATACAACCTCAAATTGAGGAGTCAAACAGTGAAGGAAGCTTCCCTACTCAAACAAGTGTACATCAACAAGATGTTCAAGAAAAGGAGACAACATAAAATTGGTCTCATCAGTTCTATGATCTAGGAGTTGACTATATGAAAACTTTATTTTCTCAGCAACAAGCATTCATGTAAAGGTATGTGCAAAGCTTTGTATCTGGGAAAAATTCATGGTACCTCCTATCGTGATCTTCAAATTTCAACAATATGGAGGCATTAGGTATAACATGCAAATGTTGGATTGGTGCCATTGGAAGGCCGAATTCACCTTATTAAGTTCAAACATGAATACATATATAGGTGTTTTACATAAATAAGCTTAGAATTTGAGATTTTTTAGTTGTAGTATTTCTAATTCGGTATTTTTAGTTTAAGAATAAAGGAAGAAGTCCAAAGTGTAGCGGGTTTTGGGAGGATTTCATACTAGATCAACTCCCATCTGGGATTGACTCCCTGCCCAATAATGACTATTGATCTACATGTGCTCTTTGACTCCATGCCCAATAAAGGCTACTAATCTACAAGTGCTCTTTGACTCCATGACCAATAAAGGCTAGTGATCTACAAGTTCTTAACACTTTGCTACCAAAGTGTTGTCCCCAATTGGAGCCAGATGTTGTAGCATAATTTGACTTAGCTAAAAGCCAAGAGATGTTCTAAGAAATTCAAGGTTCTTGAGGAACAATTTTTAAAATTTCAAGAAGACCTACAACATGCTCAAAAGGATAACCACAAGATCAATGAGGATTCATCGTCACATGTGCACTGGAACCAAAATCAGGGAAGCAACAAAACTGGAGTTGTAATCTAAGCCAGAGAAGCGGCAAATAAGAAAAGCATGTAGCAAGGGTCAAGTCAGGCTTATTTGCGTACAGAAAAGTTCAGGAGTCAGGCCGATTGATGCGTTCATAACATTGCACACAAGTCAGGATCAAGTCGTGCAAATATACGTGAAGAACAGTGTTCAGAGGATTAATTGCAATCGCATGTGGAAGGCCCGATCGCAGATCGCAAATATCAGGAGGAATAGAACAAGGTTGAACCACACTGAAATGAAATATGCGATACGAGCACCGGATGTGATATAGTTCAAAGTTATAATCTAAAGTATTTAAAGTCTGGCCGTGGGATCCTCTCATAAATCGCACATCGCAAGCTCGGGAGGAATGGCGCTCATGAATATGTTATGAATGTCGAAATTCAAAGTGTGACAAGGGTCGGATGTGATGCAACTCAAAACTATGATTTAATATATTCCAATCACACATCGCACATCGGAAGCTCAAGAGGAATGGTGCTCATGAATATGTTATGAATTCGGAAATGTGAAATGCAACAAGGTTTTATATCGTCGATTGTGATTTATGATTGGCCCCACCTCCAATTTCCATGTCATACCTACCTTTATCAAACATTGGAAGCTCAGGAGTAATATCGCTCATTAATATGTTATGAATGCCGAAATGTGAAATGAAACAAGGTTTTATATCGTCGATTGTGATTTGCGATCAGATTCACCTCCACTTGCCATGTCATCCCTAACTTTATCGCACATTTCACATTGCATGCTCAGGAGGAATGGTGCTGATGAATATGTTATGAATGTCGAAATGAGAAATGTGATAAAGGGATAGACGCGATAGTTTTCAAAATAAAATTGGAATATCTCTTAAAGTCCAGTCTTACGGTAGTTACAAAGGAAAGTCTGAAGGTAGGCAGACTCATGTAAGAAAGGACCTGATGCTACATTTAGAAAAACGGTATGCGTTTGCAAGAGACTTTTAATAATCAAACTAAACGTTGTGGGCATGAGTGGAAGATGCAAATTGGGGTAGTAGGTGACATGATGAGAGTGTTCGAAATGAAAAAGCATGGGCAGAGCTGGGTAGAGATGCATTTATGCAGACTATTAGGATATCACAGTAGAAACCAAATGAGACACATCGACAACAAATTAGATTCAGTAAAAGGATTATATTTCAAGTTTTATTTTGATTTCTTTGTTAAGATTGAAACTACAATTATGTCCTCGATGGCAATGTAATAAGTAGTTTAATAGTTTAGGTAGTCTACGATTTTCAAGGACCTCGAGAAGTTACAAACTATTTTTTTTTGTATTTAAGGAAGAGATAAAGAGAGAGGAGTGGTTCCGAGTTCTGGATCTCTTGGAGGCTACATTTTGTACTTCTTTTTCTGATGGGTGAATGAAAGAAGCGACAAATTTCCTGCAACTCTTGATGGTGATTCATGTTTATTGTGTCATTTTGTGTTGCTTCTTCCTTGAATGAAGTGAAGTAAAGAAGAAGACGGTCTCTGATTTACGTTTGTAAGTAAGAGTTAAATATCCTTAATAAGAGCTACTTCACTCCAACTCCTCTCCCTTCGCCAATTCTCTCTGAAACTTAAAATTAATATATTTTGTGTTTACAACATATTATTTTGAGTTTCCTCTCTCTCCATGAATTTTGTCTGAAACTTAAAAGTAATAGATTTTGTGTTTAAAACATATTATTTTGAGTTTCCTCTCTCTCCATGAATTCCCTTTGAAACTTAAAATTAATATATTCTGTGTTTACAACATATTACTTTGAGTTTCCTCTAAAATTCTTGTTTTTTATTCAGATATCAGCAATCAATGGCATTGTGAAATATTTTATTATTCCATATCATTAAGGGTTTTACAAAAATAGTTTCCAAAGGGATAGAACAAAGATATCATGATAAAATTATTTCTGTGACATAGTTTTAAAATTTCTTAGGCACTAATTCCTTTCACAACCGAGGGATTGTCTCTTAAGATACAAAAATTTTCTGGTGCCACTGCCGGGGACAAAGACAGGAAGTTATTTTTCCCTGGGTATTGACATCCACTTCTTGATGGTGAGTAGGATACAGATATACATTTTGGTTGTTATTTATTCACCTAGTGACTCCACTGATGAAGATTTCATTAGATAAGGAATTTTTCTTGCAAGAAAATGAGAAAGCATCATGGAAAAAATGGGTAACAGAGTTTGAATATTTTAAAGGAAGTTTTATTTTTCACAATTAGTTCAGTGGTCTATTTTCCCTTTCACATTAAGAATATTGTTTCCTGCTTTATATTCTCAGGATATTATAAGGCCCAAAAAGTATATTCTTTTTTGGAGAAAGAATATTTTTCTTCTACTTTTATTATTGATCTTGTCACAACTTTATCTCCTAAATATGAGAGGAGAGATGATTGTTGCATTACAATTCCTAAAGATAACTTGTCATAGTCTAGGCATAAAGGTGGGGATTCATCATCTTTGGGTGATAATATTCTACCTCATAAATAATTTTCTTCTTTCCAGCATCGAACCAAGGGGATTTTCAAACCCTTGGTGTTTCCTATAGTTCTTCATCAATATCCTTTAAAAAGATTTAAATTTCTGTCAAGTTTTTCTAGAGAAAGTGATGAGGTTGCAGCCGAACAACAACTCCTAGCATTTGAATAGTTTCTGAAAAAATTTAAAATTATCTATGTAGATGTGGCTTTAAGGATGTTTTTTCATTCATTAAAGTGGGGTTCTTAGGATTGGTTCCAGTGTTTGGAGGAAGGTTCAATTAGTTCATGGTAGTGTTTTCAAGACATCTTTCTTAGATATTTGGGAGAGCACAAGTTGTACAAAAGGCACATTTTGGAGTTATATTCTATACAGAGGCAAAATAATGATCCAATTGATGCGTTTAATAGGAGGTTTCAAAAAATCTA